>PVKZ01001291.1:0-428573 GCA_004027375.1 Macroglossus sobrinus | reverse complement strand
AACTAGTACTGCAACACAGCAAGTCACAAGACCCTGCTGGGTACCAAAAGAGCTAAGGAGCAAACATCAGTGAAGACACCAGACCCAGGGGCTATGAGATGCAAATTAGAAGAGATAGGACACTGTGTGTGCACTCCCCACAACTCAATCTAGTTTTGTCGGTCTCTAACTAGTGCAAATTTGAAACACCGATTCCTATAGTTTTCTTTTTCTTTTTTAAATTGTAGTAGGAACATTTAACTGGTATCTACCCTTTAACAAGATTTTCGGTGTGCGATACTATATCATTAACTACAGTTACAATGCTGTACCCAGGCCTCTAAAACTTGACCTTGCCTAATTGAAACTTAATACCCATTGAATAGCAACCATCATTCTACTCTCTACTTCTTTGAGTTTGACTATTTGAATTACCACACATAAGAGAAATCGTGCAGTGACTGGCTCTGTTCACTCAGTATAATGTCCTCCAAGTTCACCCACATAGTCACATATTGCAGGATTTCCTCTTTTTAAGGCAGAATATCATTCCATTGTGTACAGACACACATTTTGTTTATCCAGTCAATGGTAAATGGACATTTAAGTTGCTTCCACATCTAGGTGATTATGAAAAATGCAGCAATGAATGTGGGAGTGCAAATATCGCTTTGAGATCTTGATTTTTGATTCGTGCAGTTTTAAAGTAAGAATTGCCTTCAGAGAACACTTGGCTCTTACAAAAAAGACAGGACAAAATTAGAAATCTAAAGAATAATTTCTGTTTGTCAGTATAAACCCAGATTAACGTGTGTGTGTGTGTGTGTGTGTGTGTGTGTGTGTGTGTTATTATATAGAACACTAAAAATATTACAATTGTCTGGGTAATATATCAATGGGCCTAAAATTATGCCAATAATAGCCTCTGTTTTACTTATAACCTGAGATCATTTCCTCCCTAAAACTCAACTTAATGTCTGTTGCGATAACTGAGAAATAACTTCAGTTAACATATCTGATGTAATTCTCCAGGAAGAACCATACGATCAGTTCCTTTTTGAAAAATGAGAATCTTGAATTTAAGCAGTCTTATCTTTCAACTTCATCTTTACCTTTACATGGCTTTAAAATTACAGCCCTGTAATTTGTTTCATACTTAGAAACTGTATTTCCGTTACATCCATTTTAGTTGATGCTTATCGATTTCAAATAATGCAGCCCCCTTTTCCAGTAATTCCAGTGAATTGTATGCTTTCAGAGTCCTCCGTCTTCCCTACCACATGTCATTTTTTTTCAGTATTCTTGACTTGAATAATTCTCTCCATTTTTAATTACCTAACAATTTTCCTTACCCTGGAGCTACTTTTATTCTATCGAGTGATTTTTTTTTATGTCACTATGTTTGTTTCTGCAAAGATACCTTTCAACATAGTAAAAGTAATATTTCAAAACTGTCACCTAATACACTACAGGTATGCTCCGCTTTTCAAAAGTTTGCCTTCCACCACTTCGCTTTTACAAAAGTCCTATATTGACATTGCTTTCGCTAAGCGAAATAAATCTAAAGAGGATCTTTGCTTGTTTTGTAGCGAGCCTTTCCTTATGGAAGCAGCAGCATCCCCAGCAGGGATGCTGGCCCCACCAATCTCCTTCCCCAGGAACCACACTCAGCATCTCAGCATCCGGCCCCATTGCTTTGAACTGTGTCTGTGAGCAAGCATCTCTGTGCTTTATCTGGATTTACTTTGTGAATCTTTTAGCAAGATGGGTCCTCATCGCTTCTTCGCTTTACACCATTTCCCCTTACAGAAGTTTTCATGGGAAAACACTCTACTTTTGGATGGTGAGAGAAACCTGTATCTCCATAATGTAAATTTAAAAAGGAGGTTGCTATGATAAGACAACTGCTGAATTAATTGCACTAACTTACTACTATCATCTTTATAGTCCAGAAGCTCTGTTCCAAAGTAAACTGTTAAATCAAATACGATGCAGTTTCACAGCAGGAAAAAAATAAAAGAGCCTACAGTCTTTAGCCTGTCCAATCTCAAATGGGAATATGAGATATTTTGTAAGTGAAAGATTTTACCAGATTCCAGACGGCTACATAGGTCTCAATCTGTGCTAAGACATTTAAAGAGTGTTAAACACATTCGTGTCTTTTACAGAGTAAGTCAGCACAAACGAAATGAAATGACTTGCTGCAATTTGGTGCGAGCAAATTCGGGCAGCTGCGGCCACGCTAACGAGATCGAAGGTTATCTTGCAGCTCTGCTGAGTCCTCAGCCCCTTCCTTCAGGATAATTGAGTGCTAATTCAAGTGAAGGAGCCAATGGACCAAGATAGTTTTCATAAAATACGAAGACTTCCTAGCATACGTTCCTTCTGGCAGCTGCTTCTTCATGAAAATTCTGAAATGTATAATCACATTCCCAGTGAAGTTAGCTGTGTCAAATCTATCTCTGAGCAACAACATACCATGATTAATCCTTTAGTACCATACGAGACAAGAATAACAGTAACATAAAGCAAAAGGAAGGCTTTCATTAAATTATCTCTTTTCTTATTTTATAGTTTCCTAACAAGTTTTTAGATTCAGAACTGAGGATCATAACCTGTTACATTTATGTTCATAAAACATGGACTTGTATTCACTTGTGAAGGATTGGAAAGAGTGTGCCCTCCAGATATCCTGAAGTTCTAAGTCTCTATAACAATTTAAAAAGCCACATATACGTTTTTTTCATTTATATATATATATATATATATATATATATATATATATATAATATATATATATTTCAAAAAAATATAAATGAAATATATATATTTCATATATATATATATCATGAGTTATAGTCAAATACAACTTATACTAAAATAAGTTCTTATAAGAGTTAGAGACGTCGTTCTGATTATAAAAATAATTCAAGTTTCCAAACATCTGAATAAAATCATTACAGGCAGAGCAGCAGAAACTTACGTTGTTCAGTGTCTGCACTATATTTTAAGTTTATAATCTGTAAATTCAGATGGCAGAATCCTGATAGGTTTCACGATTTGTTTATTTTTGGACACTCATTTCCTAGTAAACTGCTGCCAAGTTGCTAGCTACGCCACTCTGGTCTGTAAAGAGATAGATCTCAAGCAACAGGTCCTGTTGATGGCGCATGGAGACCCTTCTCCTCCCTGGGGGTCACTTGTGCGTGCCACGTGAAACCCACAGAAAGCTAATCAATCTCTTGGTCTTCCATGTTAGGTCTGTCACACAGATAAAACAAACTTCATGGTCTATCACAGCAAGAAAAGCTCACTTCTATTTTTGAAAATTCCATTCTTGTGGATAGCTTTCTAAGTTCTAGCATTCGATTCCTATTGCTTGGTGCACTATTCAAACACACAGTCAAGAACAAACTGCTATGATGGTGTTTGATCTCCCTAAGGAATTCTGATTGGAAGCAGCCTCACCTCACCTCTGCCCTCATCCACAAGAATCCATAATTTGTTCTCACACTTGCTGCTTTCTCCAAGTCTCTCCAAGGTGTCCCATTTCCATCCGACAGACCATAGAGACCCTGTGATCAAGTCTTGACAAGCTTCATCTCATTAGTGCCTTTTTTAATCATCAGGGGTGACAACCCATGATAAATTATGTCAAAACACACGATTCTAAATGAGGAGAGAGAAAGGAGAGAAAAGTAATGTGCTCCAGGAATAGCTATGCTTATTCATCTAACTTTGAAATGAAAGAGAAAGACAGACAAACCTGAAGGCAGGGAGCATTTGAGCTAATGGGGGTTCAAGATGAGAGAGGCGGGAAGGAGGAATCCCAAATGAAATCCCCCCAAAAGAAGGAAATGTGGGGCTAGTCATTTCTCAGTCCTGATCTTTATCAAGGAATGATTTGTCTGAAGACAAAAGGGAAGAAAAGAAGGAAGGAAGGGAGGGAGGGAGAAGGGGTGGAAGAGGAAGAATAAAAGGAGGAAAGGCAAGGAAAGTTTGGCATCTCCTAGTTCCTGTGCAGAAACACGCTGACTCGCTGACTCGTAGATAAACTAACTCCCCGAGGCAGGGCTGCAGTGGAAGCAGAGGTGGCTGAAGAGGTGGGATCAGGAGGATCAACTGCAAAAATCAGTCCACTGCTAAATGCTGTGGCCAAGAGCTGTCACTCCCCCAGGGTGTTTTCTTTGTAAAGGAGCTTCTCCAGGACCCAGAGGCTGAACTCGCAGCACCTTTCTGAGCTCACAGTGAAGAGGCTCCGTATCCCCTTGTTGCTTTACTTCAAGCTACTAAGAGTGGCTCTCTCCCTTCTAAAAATAGAAGCTTCCAGTGAAATACGGGCAGCAGGGAAGCACGGGGAGGTCCCTGGGCTCCTGGTCTAAGAATCTCCCTGAGCTCAGCAACACCTCGAGTTCAGCATCTGTTGTTGCCTCACAGGTCAGGTCTGTCCACTAGAATGCATGTAAATTAAAAAGGTCTTTAACCGAATGAAAGGGATGGCTCAGGACCAACGTGATGTAACAGGATCTTTAGCATTAGCAAGAGTCAGTCAAAGATGTGCTTGTTATTACAAATCTCTTGCAATAAGAAACTGACTGAAATATGAACTGACAATGGGTCTGGTTCTCATTGCTTCTAATTCTGACTCAGGAAAGAACCGTCTTTGTTGAACGCTGAGCCATCAAAGATGTTCACAGAAGAGTGTTTACATTGGGTCTTTTTCCCCCAAAGTATTTCACTAGTCAAAACATCACGTTTAATCTGGAAAAAGAGAAAAATAAAATAGATAAAATAAATAAAATAAAATGATGCATTTCCTCCTTCAACTCTGACAAATTTTATAGCTACATTACATAAGAATTTATACCTTAACAATCAAAATTTAGGTAACACATTAATTGCCATTTTTTTAAATTTTAGAAATCTTATTCGATCTCAATTTTTTTTTTGGCAGGCAAAATGATCTGGAATATGTCACAACATGTTCAGTCTCTTCCATCTTAAAAAATGAACCTGTCAACTCTTGCCTCCTTAACTGCCTTCTTTCTTCCTTTCAAAGCCATGTGTCTTTCAAGAAATTATTATTTTCCTCTTCCCATTTACTTCTCAGCCTATGGCACGTTGGCATTCTTTGCCATGACTCCATTGAGTTCACCAACCGTAGGCTTGACCAATCCAAGGGACACTTTGAAGCACTTGTCACATGGCCCACTGGCCCCTTGGAACTCTTCCCTTATCTTCTGTGACACCATCCACTGTGGCTCTTGTCCCTCTCCTGGTTCTCCTCCCACTCCGCTGATGGCTGAACCTCCTCTGTGTTCACTGCTGACAACTCTCCGCTTGCTCTGTGAAAGTCTGGTGCCCACAGGTCCATTCTCAGCCCTTGTGTTGTTATTTTGCACACGTTCATGCTGGGGAGTTCAAATGGGTCCATGGCCTCAGCTACTGCTGAGGGCTTTTTCTCTCCTCTAGCTCCCTCCGCCACCTTTATGCAACTGGGGCACACCTTCAAAACAGGATGGTGTTGGTTTTCACATAATAGATGTATAGTAAGTACTGACTGATGAATGAATGAATACATGCATCAGTCTAAGTTACAGAAGAGCATGTTCTTAACTCTGCTGGGGGGTTGAAAAGACTGGTTCCCAAACAGGAGCCTGGATTACAGTCAACCTTTCAAATGCAACATCCTGGAGCTACCCTGTGAAGTTAGTATCATCATCATTACCCTTGGTTTAATCTATGTAGACACTGGACGAATAAATGTTTCAAATCCACGTGTTTCTGATTCTTCAATCTATGTTGTTTTCTGTATGATACTACCCCACAACAAGGAGGGATCATTCTTTCCCATATTGAAAAAGAATATTCTGCAAGATTTGCCACCTCAATGTCTCTGCTGCATTGGGAGGGGCGTGGTGACACTCAATTGGAGGGCTCGGCACAACCCAATAAAAGCAGTATGGCCCCAGGAAGGAGACCACCTCACAGCAGACAGAGCGGCTGAGAAGGGCTGAGGTGCTGCTGGGTAGACTTCAAGGGAAGGAGATGTTGGCTCTGACTCTGCAGTATCTAGATGATCAGGGGACACAGCAGTTCAGCCATGCCCGAACAAGGAAGTCACATCTTAGCCCACTAGACAAGATTCTCTGGAGATTTCCAGATGTGGTCACAGAAGGGCTGTTCGGGACACCTGGAGTTGCACATGAGTTTGAAGCAAGACTCAGAGAAAAAGAGTTTGCCTCACGAATTTTGCCTTAGAAAACAGTGGCTCTGGAAGAAGTCATGAAATTTATATGACTAGAAATATCAGTATAATTTTCTTGCTTTATTGAAATAAATAAATCATGTTTTAGAATGTGATGACTCTTCTCTTTTCAGCTGCAATGTTTAATTTTGTAAGTACACTTTCCAGTATGGCGAGAGGAAATACATCTGAAAAGCTATTAAGATTTTATCAGACGTTATCAATTCACGACACAGAAGTATGTCCCGTATGTGAATGAGAAGGATAACCTGAAATAATTACACATAGATTTTTGCTCACAGCAAACTAACAACAAGCTCTCTTAATAAATAGTCTCCTTTGACTGTAAAGTTGAATAAGCGAAAGGGATTAATTCATGGTCTGGAAACACATCTTAGTGGGGCTCAAGGGACAGTATCTCAACAGACATCTGGAGAAGCCGCTGATTAATTAATAGATTAATTAATCAGACAGCTATACTCTTAGGAGAGAATTTAATTGTTTGGATTAATAACCCTACTAATTAATCCCCAAAATCAACAACCTTACAGTTGAGAAAAGGCTGATCTTCTAAAGACCCATCTGTGTGATAAGTATCCTTCCCAAAGTAGCTAACTGGCGAACTAGACAATGGCAACCCAGGACACTCAATGTTCTCAGGAGTCCAAGTGACTGTTCAGCTGGGTCACCACCCTCACCCCTCTTATCCACCCCATCATCATGATCCAGCTCCACCAGCCCTTACGGCATGAAGGGAGAAGTCCTCCGATGGTGTTTATCTGAAACTCAAAGTTTGCGACACCAAAAAGTAAGCCATTTCCTAAAATAAGGCTCTGAATAAATTTAAAGAAAGATCACCACCAGCTGGTACTATTGGTCAACATGACATTTTTCAAAACAAAATAAAAGCAGACAGAGCCTTCCTCCAGAGCACCTATCTAATAAATCAGAAATGTACAAATATTAGTAAATAGGCAGGTTTGTTGAGTGACTAAGAAAAAACTAAGTTTAAAGAAATGGGTTTATGATATGTAGGTGATTACAGTAAGTCGAAAATGATATTTACAAATCATTCTTATAACATTAAGAATTTTGGGGTAATATTTCATCAATAATTGGGGAAAGAGAAACACTAGAGTGTTTACTCAAATAGAATATTTAAATGGTATTCTCAGAGCAAATGATAACTCCATTTCTTTAAAAAATTTATGTTTAGAGAATGAACGTTAGCCTCCAACAATCACTTGCAAACTAAAATTTTGCCAGAGTAGCAATTATGGCCATAATCAAATACTAGTAAATGTAATAAATATGCAACTAGAAATATACTTTTTAATCAATTTTTAAAAATCATATTGTTAAAAACGAGAATATTTTATAAGAAAATTTACAGTACTGAATGTACCAAGATAAAGACACAATCACGAACCAATAAACCCTGGCAAAGAGGAAAAGGTTGATGAGGATAAAAGAAATTTGAAAATAATTTGGTATTCTAGATAATTTTTAGTTACTTTTACACGGCCTTACTTCTTACATCTCTGATGACCTGGCAAACATAGAAGGGGTTATAGATAAATACATAATGTAAACAGGATATATCCCAAATACAGTTTTCTTCAATATTCCTAGGCAAAATCTATACTGCTAAAGGTCTACACCACTGTCATCTGTGTCTCAATAATAAAATAATAAGAATAATATTGAGCTGTATAGAGGGCAGTTATCATCATGATTTTCCAGATGAGAAAACTGAGGTGTGAGGAGGATGAATAACTTGCTTACAAATTCAAATTTAGAAATGCACCTGCTACTAAAGATGAGGTGAGAAGTACGGGAGGTGAATTTTATTCTGAGGGAGGCAGAATAACAAGCGGACAAAGGCTGCTCAGAAGACCTGAATTAGAATCTAGGCTCTGCTGGCTAACCCTTGGGAAAGTTATTCTAAGCTGCATGCAAACTATTCAACAGGGGAAAAATACTACCCTCATAGGGTTGATGTGAGGATTAAATTATATATTATGTACAAAACTTTTTACACTGTGTTAATAATAGTGATGCTTATTATTGTCATTGTTACTAAAAATGGATATCGTGGTCTCTGTATATTGGGAATTTTTACGGCAGGCTGCTCGTGAGTCTCAGAGCTAGGTCAGCTCTCAAGATGACATATCATGCAGTGGTCTTAATTGCACGGACCAAGTTCTCAGGCAGTTTATGAAAATTATTCTACCATATAAAATTAATAGTTCCACCAAGCTTTTCTTCTGCAGTTTTAGGCAAGTAGAATATTTCTGTCTCCAGCTGGGTTGTGCTAAGTGACTAAGTATGCTCAGTAAACAGAACGGCCGTACTGTAAGGTGCACACATCACCGAATTCTAAGAAAAGCATTCACAAATATGTAATAAAAATGGCACTGCAGTCCCTTCTGTTTTCCTATGAGGTTTCAGGTGCTTCAAGCTCTTGCATTGCCTGAACATCATCGGACTGCATCCCAATTGTCCTCCTGTGGCCAAAATCCAGAGATGTGCCAGTTAGTGACAATTCCTGATTAACCGATTTTCAGTGATGAGGACTCACAGTTATTATTTTCAGTGATGAGGACTCCAGAGATTTGGCAGTAGGTTTCATGCTCCATCTTCCTGCTTAGTGTCTTTCTCCTTGCACTGTTGGCAACACTGGCCATCATCATAATTCTATGAAATGTGTTTAATTATATACCTTAAAATGAAAGTAGTTATTTACCAATACCTGCCCCTTGTAATGTAAAGGATTAGATGAAAACTTGTAAAATAAACTCAGTCTCAATTATCTCTGCTGCTCAGAACTTGGCATAATTAAAATCAATGACATTATTGGTAAACTTCATTATAATCTCATTTTACTTTCATTCTTCTCTGCCACCAAAACCTTTTACAAAAGCTGTTAATAAAAAGGGAAAGAGACTTGTTCCATTCTCCTCTTTCTGCTCTTACCTAACCTCTGACTGAGTTTTAACAAGCAGAGAAATGAGCAAAAAAGGAGCAAGGGAGGGGAGAAAAAAAGATCAAAGTGTTCAGATAATGCACAAACGGACTAATTAAGGCTAGAAAATGGAAGCGCTCATGGTTGCACTGTATCCTTTGGATCTTTCTGCTTTCTACTTTCCTTTCCTGGGGACGAGTTTGCAAAGATCTAAAGTAGACCTCTTACAATGGATGTGTTCTCTAAACCTTTGGATGTTGAGAAAGTAGGCGCAACAGATGATTACGGAGAAGCGAGCACAATGGAGTCAGATGCTGATGAATGACTTTGCGATTTTACTTCTTTTGAAATCCATGTTCAAGTTAAGTCAGTGTCTGTGGAAAACTTTCAGAGACAGGTAGCCTGAGAAGTGTTGCATTCAGGGCACTGAAAATGCCTGGTACCCAGCACCTCCACACAAAGCCAGGGGACATTCGCTACCATTCCAAACACATTAACTATAAAAAACACGGCCAATGTATCGACTCAACATTTTAAAGAACAATACAGGCTCCATTAAACGGGTAACTTTTTGTACAGAATGCCTATCTTGCTTGCTCCCTCTATATAACCGGTGCTACATGTTCAGCCTCTAGGTCCTGGAGAAGCTCCTTTACAATGACAATACCCTGGGGGAGTGACAGCTCTTGGCCACTGCATTTGGCAGTGGCCTGATTTTTGCAGTGATCCCCCTGATCCCTCCTCTTGCAGCTGCCTCTGCTTTCACTCCAGCCCTGCCTCGGGGAGTTCATCTAGGAGTCAGCACGTCCCATCCTTTTGCTTTATTGTGTTGATCAGACATTTATTTGAATATTTACTTATATGCTGTCTGCCCCTCCAGTAGACTGTAAGCACTGTTAGGGCAGGGAGCCAGGTCTGTTTTGTTTGCCACTATAAATCCAGATATTTTCCTAGTGCATGATATATAGTAGGCTCTCAAGTTTCATTAAAGGGATGAATAAATGAATGAATGAATGATTGGGCAAATGCATGGATACTAGATTACCAGTCCTAGCCAATAACTTCTGGTGTGACCTAGTAAAGTCATTGTCCTCTACCACAAGTTCTTTTTCCTGTCACATGAACACAAACACAAAACACCACACATCCTTAATTACCTGTGTAGTGTATCAGGACTCTAGTATGTAATTTTTTTTCTCCAAAATCAAGCCTCCAGACTCAATGATATAGAAGGCCTCACCTGGCTTCAGGAATCTACGATTCTGCCTCTGCTTGAAGGAAGTATAAGACCTCAACATTGGATGGATGTTATAGATCCTGAAAAGAGCATGAGAAAAATAGTGGTAATAGCTATTACAGCTATCTATGAATACCTACTGGATGCCAGGTACCAGGCTGAGTACTGTACATGTCTCCTCTCACTTATTCCTCAAGCAACTTTCCAATATGGATATCATTATCTCAGTTTTACAAATGAGCATGCTGATGCTCAGGAAGTTAAGCATCTTGCCCAGTGCTTCATGGATAACCAAAGTTTATAACTATCAATGTCACTTTGTATCCATAGTGGTGGGTATTACTAACACGTCTTATAACTCAGTCTTCTAGGAGCTTAGAGTTTATTTGATAAAAGAGAACAAGAGGTAACTTCTGTTTGCTTTACTCATCGTAGATCAGGGATCTTGGACCTGAGTGAGGGCAAGGACCGTATGAGTCACAGCAGAGGGAAGGTAGACGTCAGTGGGACCCAAAGAGTTTGGGGAACAGGGGAAGTGGTGATGGGCAAGGTTGAGTAGGGACAGAGTGAGAAAGACTTCTTGAAATATGAATGGGAATGCCTGGAGCAGAGCTTTAAATATCTGGACTTCATCCTTTAAATCATTAGGAACCAACCTCCTGTTTCTGGATTTGCTGGCATCTGAACTCGCATACCCCCTCCTGCGGGTATCTTCCCTGACCATGTCAGGCACCTCTCCTCTGTTCCCATGGCAGCCTGTCACCCCCTTCCTAGCACTGACCCTAACCTATTATAGCTGCCTCCTCATTTGTATGGTGGGAGGAAACTTTTTTCCCTTTCAACAAGAACCAGATGAAGCCCCTGGGGGAACAGAACGATTCATATCAGCCAAGGTCGAGCTTTCTTTAGGAAACACCTTACAACTCCTTGAATACAAAATGTAAGGCATTCTAAGGCCTAAAGAGAAAGCAAGTCTCTCTACTACGTTCAGTACTAACTCTGACCTGACTTTCCCAGTGTCCTGAATGCTGCCTTCTCCCTAGGTGGTAAGAAATTGGAGAGACTTCTGCAGACAGAAGAGGTGCTAGCTGAGTGGCCTTACTTAGACGTGACTCAGAAATTCTGAGCCTCACATTCCTGGAGCATGTGCTGCTTCAGGAGAAAGTGGGGGTGACCTATGAACCTATCAATGGGGGTGCTGAATACTTGTCATAGATTATTATTTTTCCAAAATATTAGTTATCCTTATATCCTTATGCTAAGCACAGTACATCAAATTAGTGAAAATCTCCTATTTCTACTTAATAAAAATCTCCACTTTAATGGAAAACTAAGTAACACATCACCCAGGTATATGACTGAATTGAATTTGGGCTGCAATGCCGATCCTTATACTATGAGCTAAAAATGTAAGCTGGTAACAGAGAATGTGTCCAAAACTTTGCGTGAAAGTTTCACTTCGTGAGGTCAAGTAGGCTTTTTAATATCTAATTTTATTCCTAGTAAACAAGAAGTGGAAAGAGAAAAAAGAAGACTGCGAACTCAAACAATGGCCAGCCCCTCCGGTGGGGAGCGGGTGATCCCTTCAATTCAGCAAGCACTGAGCTCTGACAGGTGCAGAGCTCACACTAGACACGTGAGGGACCTGGGACAGTCAGGTACTTCATTCACTGAAGGAACTTATACTCCACCTGAGTTACACTGTCTTTGAGGAATGTTAGGGAAATAAAATTTTACCTGGTTCATATGTGGAAATAGCGATAGGCCATTTAAGAGATAAATGCAAGCTCTCCCTCCTGGAAAAAGCTAAATAAATATTTAGGATCATTAAATAAGTCAGGCTCTGACTTCAAATAAACAGGATAAATAAACCCTCCCTTCTCTGCATTTTTAATTTAGCAAGGTCTTTATACACCCTCCAAGAGCAAGTGAATTTCACATTTGCATCTTATTCGAAACGTGCTGGCATTTTGCTAGATTTTTTAATGGCAGTTTGGCAGCCCTGAACTGTCTGTTTGGAAATGTAAAGCAATATCTGCTCTGGGTTTCTAATTCTGAGTGTGTATACACATACATATGTATGCCCACATTTAGAATATCTATGATGAATATGTTATTGCTGGGATTAGGCAGGGACAGAAACCGGAGACATGTCAGGTCAGCATCCAGTAATCTCACTAGATCTCATTTACTGAGTGCTATGTTTTAGGCACTTGCATTTATATCATGTTTAATTTTCAGGGCACTGATAACAATTCTAACCTTTACTGAGCACTTTCCATGTGCCCAGCTTTATTTTAAGAACTTTCATACTCTATGTGTCAATTCGTTCAATGCTCTCACAGACCTCAGCTGTGGCAGAGCTGGTATTCACACCCAGGTGGCTGGGCACCAATGTCCAGGCTTGTAAATGCTACATAACTGACTTTCTAAGAAATGCTATTGTTACCCTACACACAGATGAGGACCCCGGGGTTGGAGAGACCGGCTAGCTGGCCACAGATGGCCAAGCTGGGCTCATACCCAGGTCATCTGGCTCCAGCACCTAACCTTTATGCACCACGGTAAAAGGGCCACACTAGATCTGTTTCCATAGCATCTATGAGAAAGGATAGCTTGGTCTCTGCAAGGCAGAGGTGTAGACAAGTGGGCAATATTCAAAGTATGAGGAGTGGGTTCTGAAAGTCCTTACAGATCAATTGACTGTATCAGTTCACTTTTTAAAGTGAAATGCAAGCTGTTAATACTGATGCCAGGACAACAGGAGCAGAACAGGAGTATGGTCACCCAACAGGGCTCTGACAGAATCACGGCCATATTTCCTTGAATTGTCTCACTATTAGAAATGAGTAAAAAAAAAAAAAAAAAAAAAGTGTATAAGGACAAAGTAACCCATATGTCACTCTCTGTAAGTTAAGTGACTGACCCTTACAAGTAATAAACCTATATTATCTTGAAAAGCAAACTACGTTTTAGTTGCCTGAAACCAGAGAATCGTATTCATATTGTACACTGTATATTTATCTAAACTACTTGAAAACAAACTAGAGACTTATCTATGTTTCAGTCTCCTACCAAGATTTATTAATTAGCATATAATAATTCCTCTTACGAAGAGATGAAAGAGATTTAAAGCATCTTGATTCTGGTCTTTGCTCCTCATTGCTCCATCATCTCGTATTATTGCTTGTTTTACCTTAATATCTTTTGTCACTTACAAACCCGATAAGGGCAAGTATCTTTCATTGTAAGCAGTCTGTGTAGACAGGTTTAAACTTATGAAAACAGCAGACCCACAATTCATTTTTTAAAATGCAAAGCTTCAAACGTTGAAAGTTTCCAGGTTGTGGAACATCCTTCAGGGAAATGAATCGTCACGGGCTAGCTCTATTTGTTATTATACAGGTAGAGGTAAAATGGAGGAGGAGGACTCAGTTCTAGAAGCTGAAAGACCAGCCTAAGTAAGTTCTCTGGTGGATGGGGAAGGGCAAACTATGTCTGAAAGTGGCAGAACCCAGAGGAGGAAAAGTCATACCAAGTTTTGAATATGCTGCAGTAGGAAAAGTAACTACTAGACGGTAAATTCAGTCGCCTGGCTGTGTGTCCTTGTTGGTATATTAATATATTCATGATGACGTGAGTGTTGATCATTTCTTAACAATGTTTATTTGTTTTATAAAATTTTAGATGTATTATACAAAATGATATTTTTCCTGAACAGTATGTCTTCAAGAGTCATTGAAAAATATTTTTAGTAAAAATTAGAGTTGTTCCAGGAGCTGGAAATACAGTGGTGGAAAAAACATGGGCCTTAACTTTTTAAAACTTACAAACTAGCAAGGAAGACAAGCATTAAACAAGTAAACACACAAATAAATAAATACTCTAAAAAATCCACAACTAAATTCAATATAAGAATAACATTCATTTTATTGGCATTAACCTTATAATCAATTTTACTGGAAAACAGCTATTCTTCAAGCTTAAAATAATACATAAAGCTGCAGAAGGCCACAGAATTCATGTGAACATAATTTAGGTACTAATGATTGTTTATTAGGTCCCATCATTTTGAAATATTTTTCCTACAACCCATCAGGGGAAGAGAAAGACAAAGAACAAGAAAAATGGAAGAATGCTAATAATATATTTCTGCATTTCACCTTTTATTTCGTTAGTTGGACTTTGTTTTATTATTGCTGCTGTAGGCTCTTTCCCACACTCCCTGTATCTTTATATTTATCTTTATAGCATTTATATCTTTATAGTATCATAACATAAATTGTAATAGCTAATAATTTAACTCTAATTATCAGAATGTGGAGGAAACGATTACTTTTAAAAATCTAAGCAATGTGGGCTTATATAAAAAAAGACCAGGGTGATGCTGACGGCTTTACATGTGAAGTTTAGGCAGAAACATTTTAGCCTCTCGCTCCCTAGTCTCTCTCTAAACACTCCTAGAGCTATTTAACATAAATATTACCAAAACTATTTCTTTTCCAGTCGTTTTCCCCTGAAAAAGGCATAAGCATTTTTATTAAATATTTATCTAAGGGTGAAATTTTATAAGATTTGGTATTTTTCAATATATGTACACAAGAGTTTTTCCCCACCCTTTTAAAGTAAGTAAAATATTTCTGTTTCCTCAGCTTTCCAAATACACACATCCTGACAAATTGGTTTGTGATGAGATGAGACCAGGCAGTTTGCCCATAATTGAAGACATTTTTGCCAACAAGTCAGAGGCTGCCAAAAGAAGCGGTGACAGTGCTCTGAAAACGAGCGTATGATCCCTATGTAAATAGAGAAGCTTTCTGCCCTTTCCGAGGTGATGATTCAAGCCCAGATGACTGGCAGGTACCTTAATTAATCATGGCGCCATGTGATGGCCATACTTAAGGTCCACCATTATCACAGCTCCGAGCTAAAATTCACTTCCCACCCCATTCTTGTGATGTGACCCATTTCTTTCTGTCATGGCCACGTTGTTCAGAACTGAGACGCCAATAAATTTTTATTTCGATTACAACCCGTCTCTTCTTTGTGTGTGTGGCCCTTCAATGGGATTTATATCAACCCTGAGTTTTTACGTTTTTTAATAGCTGTTTTTAGCTTTCACGGTGTGAACATATATATTTTTCTCTCTCAAACTGAGATGGCATGAGGATTTAAGAGAATCAAAGTTCTTTAGAAATTCATAGTGAAAGATCAAAAATAAGAATCTTTTAAACGACAAAGAAGGAGGTTCTTCACACTGCACACGGGGCTTGTTCCTCCTGCAAAGAAGGTTAAATGACTACCTTTTGGAACACGTCTTTGAGCCATTAAGAAGTGATTTCTTTGGCTATGTAGTAATTTATTAAACAAATTCCTAGTGGCCTGAGAGACTTAATGCACCAACTAACCAGAAACACCCTGTTGCCTTCTCTTTGATAGTTCTTGCCCGTTACATAAAGTTCATAAGAGGCAGTCGTGAGCCCATCACAGCTCTTCAGAGTAAAATCTTACTCTCTTTGAGGAGGTTAATTATTAACTTTGGGGGTCTGTTTTCTGATTTAACAACCACTGGAAAAGGGTTCCTGCTATAGTTCCATCAGCCTCATCCTATGCACCCTCCATTCCCTGTGGTAATATTTACGGCAGTGTTTGGAGCTACCTAGATCGCTTTGAACCTGTCGATGTTTAAAAATCCTCCATTCCTCTGCATAACAGACCCTCCATATTGTTGCTGTGACATTCTCCAGATTCTTGTATCACTATCCAGGGTTTTTAACACTTTTCTCTGCATCGATAGCCCTTCCATAAATAACAGTGGCTCACTCAAGTGGTTGGGGCATCAGAGGTTGGGGTACCACATAGAGTAAATGTGGATGATTTCTAGAAGCACCCCCCAAGTCACTCGAATCCTTTCGATATACCCATATACTTATACACCATTGATGAATTGAGAACCATTGCTTTGATATCTATTTTTACCAGCAGCTACTTCTGTGAAGCCAACAATGATTTTTCCCTCATGCTCCTTCTTTCCTTTTCTGTCACATTTTCTAATAAGGGTTTTATAGCTGATATCATACCTGCCAAGGATAATGCACAAGTTACATTTTGCTAGGCACTCACAGAGCTGATCTAATTAGTAGCCTGAAACACTCTAAAGGAAATTATGTGTCCTCGTTTACTTATTCCAAGAAAGTATATTATACTAAAAAATTATGTATATTATTGTGCTATATATGACTTCACCAGTGGTAAAACACTATGTAGAATCAGGGGGAACAAATGCCAGACAAAACCATGTTCCCACATTGCCTGGCATGGTCCTCATTAGCCAGCAGCAATAAGCTTCATTAGCCAGTAATAAGGAGAACAGGTCTGGGCCAGGAACCGGTCAGGGCAGTGCCTGTGAGGCCAGAGCAGCCTCCCTGGGCCAGATCGCTGGGAAAGCAGGGGGAGGACAAAGGCTAAGGCCAGCTTCATTCTCAGGGAACACTGTCCAGGGCTGGCGCTGAGGTTCTCGGCATCTTAGGATATGGAACATGAGCAATGAAGAGTTATAGAAGCAGTGGATCAAATTACTTAAAGAATTCCTGTATCAATATAATACACTGTAAAGACAAATGACAGCTCTTGGAGAAACAAAAGAAAGTCCTTAGTTGAGAATATCTGAACGATGTTTATAAACCCTACAAAAATGTATGTGGAAACACTTAGGGTTTTTTTGGTGGGTCGTGTTTTAGTAATCATGGAAATAATATATCCTCAATACTAATTAATACTCATTATTAAAAGAAAAATAAAAAATGGCTATAATCACATCCATCAGAGATAAGAATTATTACCATGCTGTCATTTGACCTTTCAATAGTTTTCCTACATGTATAGACTATATATGTTTTTACTAAAATCATTAATTCCTTGAAGTATTTTAGAGTATGTTAAATTATTTTTTTCAACTTGACAATACAATTGAACATACACATATATATGAAATGGAAAACCATACAAGCAACTTATCTTTTCTTCATCAAAAGAATCAACTAGTTTTTTTTTTTTTTCCTAATAAATTTCTCCCAGGTAAATTGCCAATTTTTTTGTGGGTTTTTTTTTTTGGTTCCATTTTTTTTTTAACATAATTATCAGGTAGCTCATTTTTGAGCCACGGAATCCTTCCATAAATTTCTCCTGCTCTTCATTTTACCACTCGATCGTACAGAATGGCAATAGGTTATGAACTAGTTTATGAGCAGTTTTTCATTGCAGTTTAGGGCTGATGGTTCCTGCATAAAAATTACCTGTAACCTTCTGGATCTATCTTTCAAGTAGTTATGCACGTGATTTAATGCGCTGGCCCGGGCATATTAGACTCAGCTAAATATATGGATTGTGTGTGTCAGCTCTTTCTCATAAATAATAATGTTGTACTTTCTCTTTCAAAACAATTGGCTGCCACAATGACAACTGATTGTAGGAAAAACAAAGAGGGTTTCTTGTGATGGAGACTTAATAGGTTTTAAATAATAAAAATTAAAACGTGCTAAGTGTAAAAAGCATAGCAATTACATTTCCCTTGTTTTGAATGTAATCCGAATTCTCACATTAATTCCAGGCTTTGTGTTTAAATTTTAGTTCACTGAGGCTTACTGATTAGATCAGAGACACCTTGTAGTATTTCTTTTAATATCTACCTAACTATCATGTTGGATTTAGCAACTATTCCCTTTAGAGCCCTGATGTGACATCTGGAGAAACAGCTGTTCAGTATCATATTGGAGAAATATTCATGTAATGAAATGTTTATGTTTAAAACTAGATATCGATTTTATACATCCTGCTTTTATTTAATGAACGGCTATGTTACTTTAAGAAATCGTTAAGTATCTTAATGTTTAGTCATATTTTAACTTTGCATAACAAGATTTTCTCAGAGGCTGACTGCATCCCGATCCCAACACACTCCCTAGGCCCAAGGCCACTGTGCTTTCTAGCCCCTGACGAGGTAACGGTTCAGCTGCACAATCAGCACAGCAGGCAGGCAGGCGCCACGAACCTGCTGTCACACAGACAGGTGCCACTAACAATGGACCTCTGGACACCCTGCAGATCTACTCCAAAGCGCCACTCCCAGGTTAGGGCTTTCCACCTCAGACATTCAAGGATGTGTTTTCATCGTTTTAAAATAAAAACCACACACTGGCAATATCACCTTCAGAGAGGGAAAACCAGAACGACGGTGCTCACTTCCTGCTTTAATCAGGGAAAAACACAGAAAGCTCTTCCTCCTTTTGGAGACTCAGAGCTGCTCGCGGCTGAGCAGTCCTGCAGAGGGCAGTGGACCCATCACTTTCCCGAAGCCCTGTACCAACTTCAGAAGCACCACTGATTTGGCTAGGGACTCTTTTTATGAGCATATTTATATTAGCTCAGTGCATATATAAAGGTCACTTTAGAATCTTAGAGATAAAACTAATTTTGGCAAAGCCAGTAGTCAGACAGGACCTCTCCCAACTGCCCTCTCCTGAGCCTATTAACTTATCTGTGGCTGCAGGAGTCCTCTCTATCTTAAACTAAAAAGTCACCCCTCTGTCTGCATAGGGTTGGTGACTCTCCCTCCACCTGTTCTTGGACCCCAACAGTCCCATCCTCTCAGGAGACCCCTGTCTGGATGATCTGTTCACTCCCTTTCCCACACTGTATCGTCAATCATTCTCTATAACTCTTCAACTTGATCCAGTTCTTACCTGCCTTCGCAACAACATCATCAACAAAAACAATAACAAAATCAAAATACTTCTCCACCCATCTCTCACCCCCCTCGAAGCTATAGCTGTTCCAGTTCCCTCGACCCACACAGGCAAATATTTTTTAAAAACTGACTACATTTGCTAAGTATATTTATTTCCTTACCCCACCCCACCCTTCCTTCTAAGCCGTGTCACCCAAGTCTCTGCTTCCCACGTCATGGTTAATGTCATGGATAATTTATGCCCGTATCTTTCTTTCCACAGCATGTGACACTGTTGAATGTTCTTTTTCTTGGAATTGTCTCTCCTTTTGTCTTTGGTAAATGTCTTGTTTTTTTCCCTGGTGTCTCATTCAAATGGCTTCTATTCCCTGTCCATCATGTAAATGCAGATGCTATGGCCGTGTTCTCCGTCTCATGTCCTTTCACTCTGTGGACTGAGCCTGGGCCTTCCTATTCACTCCTGCGACTTTAATGAGCACACACTAATGCCTCCCAAACTTTTCTGTCTAGAACAGAACCTTCTCCAGAGGTGCAGACTGGTCCCCACTTCTGACCGCCCTTCTCACCACCAAGTCCTCAAACTCGACCTGTCTGAGATGGAGCACCTTCCCGCCCCTTGTCCCATTGATGGATTCTTTCTCCTGTGCACCATTCACGAGTGAAAGGCACCGGGCCTGGTGCTGCCTGTCAGGTCACACATGACCACACCTGCTCCTTCATTCCACATCAGATAACCACCAGGAACCAGGCATGGGGGAGCACATAACTTTTTAGGGTACACTATCATTTAAACAGAACTACTTCTCTTCTCTTGAAGTTCTTGCCGTGGGGCTGCCTGTTTGGAAAGGAGAGGGAGAAGGAAAATGTTCTTTTTCTCAGGTAGAGAATGGCAAGAGGTAGATTAAAACAAAAAGCTGTGGTGGACCTTTACCCCTGAGGGGGCATCCTTTCCTACCTGCTGCCAGGATGGAAGGCTGTGTGCAGAGAAAGAGCAATCCTCCCTGCCACGCTCCTGCTCCTAAATCTACATGAGAATTTTTTTTTAATTTAAATCATAGATTGGAAGCAAAAAAGAAGTCCAAGTACTTTAAAAACTAGAATATTGACTGTAATAATGTGCCAGATATGATCTTCAAGGAAAGAGAATATGAAATTAGATATTTTTCTATGATTATCTAGAATATCTATGAACATCTATATTACTGAGCCACATAAGACTACTTAAATTTAAATTAATTTAATTAAATTAAATGTAAAACTGCGTTCCTCAGCAGCAGTGGTCATATCCCAAATGTTCAACAGTCACATATGGCTGGTGGCTACTATACTGAAATATGCAGAATAAAGCATTTCCATCATCGTGGAAAGTGCTACTTAACAGTGCTGGTCTAGACAAATATAATCATAGAAATGAGAACGGTAATTAAAACAAAGAAAGAAAGATATAATGAGAGGAAAAAGCCAGCAGTGAAAAGCGCTGTACCTTTGGCCTTTATGACATAGAGGAGATGCTGACAAATAAGTAGGAGGAGGTCTCAGGGGATGCACGGGGAAGGGATGCCTGAGAGTTCACAGGATGACAGTGTTTGGAGGAACTCTGATGAGACTAGCCTTGCTCTGAGCATCCTCTGGTTCCTCCTCCAATTACACTACCTCCCTCCTCGAAGGCCTGAGCAGCAGTTGCCGCGCTGGGATTCAGACACTCAGAAGCACTGGTGTTGGTTTTCAGTATACCAACAATCTGCTAACAAGTATATTTAAAATGGCAGTTTGTGCACGATTTGCAATTTTATGCATTAGGCTCTTCCTAGCATAACCAGATTATCATAGATTTGCATTCTGATATGCCTTCTTGAGTGAAAGAGAAAGTAGAAGCCAACACTAAATGACCCACACCTATATTTCTTTAGAAATACAATCTCCATGATGGCAGGATTTATGTCTAGTTTTTCCTAGCACTTAGAACAGTGGCACAAGTAAGGATTCGGTAGATATTTGTCACATAAAAATATGTTGGGCATGCGAATGCCGTAGGCCTGATATCTCAAGAAAGAGAAGTTTAAAATACGCAGCCTATACAATAAAATATGTCCTCTTGGTGGAGCATTTAAGGATGCCAGGTCTGCTTCCAAGCTATGACAGATGCATCTTCCCTCTTAAGGCTCCTACTCATCCCAGACTCCAGAGCCGCTGGCCAGCATCCTTTCCTCCACAAAGGGCTAGGCACTTCCATTCTGTTAAGCCCTTGCTCGTGTGGCTCCCCAACCCAGGAATCCCTCCCTCCTTCACTCCACCTCCACCCCAATCACCAAAATCCTATCCCTCTTTTAAAGCTGTTCATTTAAATACCACACGTCTTCTCTTTACGTCCCCACCACTACGAGGAGTTTATTTGGCACTCGTGCTATTCTGTTTTGATAGTTTGAGTTCCCTGCGCATCTGTCCCCCCCACACACACACGTGGTAAATCCTCATCCATTCCTCCTTTTGTTCCCCCAGAGTGCAGTGAAGTCCCTGCAGGGCATACTGCTCAATAAATTCTTCTCAAACTGGATTGTTTAGGAATTCATTGGGCCTTGGTTCATCACACAGTCTTAATAGCACAGCTGTCAAACACAAAGATGAATTATGATGACAATTGCTAACCTTTATGGGACATTTACTATATGCATAGCACTACACAAACAGCTTGTGTAATCCTGACACAGGTGAGGTAATTTGCCCAAGGCCACATGGATTTAGGTGGCAGAAAGGAATTCAAACCCACTTTCCATTGATGTCTGTGATTTCTTTGCACTGATTTATTATCTGTAGTAAGTGTGTTTTGGTTTAGATCTCCTCACTTTGCAGATATTACTCTTGATGCTATGTATAAACAATAAATAATACCCACAGACAAATTTCAACTTCTGCCATATGGATATTAACTCCAAACTTTCTGGAAGTATTTTAAACTATAGAATGTGGGCTACAACTTATTAATACTTCTCATTCTCCATGTGTTACTATAATCAGCTTTCCCATCAAGAGAAAAATGGCTTAAGTTTTTTCTGTAACTAGATAATGCCTCAAAATTATTTTTGAATCATGCAAAGAAGGAACTCATTCTTTATGAAAGAACATACTTATTCTCTTTAGTGTTTTTTAACTTGTGTAATTTAAAAGCTCCCTCGGTGTCCCCGAGGTGAGCAGAGAGGAGCGTTACCCAGAGCAGGTACCCAGAGCAGGTTACCCTCCCAACTTCAGGACGCTCCACTCTGGGGAGTGAGGATGAAAACAGGCATAGCAGTTTAGTTGTTCAACATTATTACTGTATATGAAGCCAAGCAAATTCTATATAAATAGACCCAACTCATTCTACTAATACCACAGCTAAGCAGCAGCCCAGTGTCCAAATTAAACCATAAGCAACTATTAATTGAGTCAAAAGATCCAAAGGCAAGATTCAAAAAAGTAATAAAGCAGAGGGGTAATAAACTTCTTCTGACATGCAATAAATTAAATCCACAGCACCTTCTTGTCCTCCCTTATTCTCCCAGCTGTATATAACTCCATGAAGCAGGCTTTGTAAATATTTTAATTTCTCTCCATCATATGGCACAGTCAGAGGCTTTGCCTTATTCTTTACATTGCATTTACCAAATTTTTGGTAAATTGGACTTTTGTCATAGTATACGTAATGCTACAATATAGCCCTCATCAGTTTATTCTTTTCTAATAATTAAGTTTACACCATGCTTTGTGTTATAAAAACATTCCATAGTAGATTTACGTATATATTCAGTGCTATGTGCTTTTTTAAAAAAACTCATTCGTCAAAATCACATACAACCTGGATGTTTTCTTACTGAAAATATCTACTATAGTTTATACTAATCATGTCTCTGGAGATTTTATATGTAAGTAAGAATAGACTTAATTTTTCATTTAAAAATCACTTTTTTTGCCAACTCTTTCCTCACGCCTCCAAAATCCAGGAAATTTGCCAAAATTTTCAGAAAACATATTTACTTATTCTTCACATATACTTGGAAGAAGATTAAAGCATAAAAAAATAAAAGCAGATGAATAAGATTTGTGGGCTAAAGAGATATATTCTATTAATTTTGTCAGTTCTAAGAAAAAGAGGGAGAGGGAGGGAGGGAAAGAGGGAGGGAGAAAGAAAGGAGAAAAGATGGAAAGACAGAAGTCTAAATAGTTTGAGGGACTGATTTTAATGTTTCTCAAAACTATGCCTTAATTAATTATATCTATCAAATTATTAAACAAACTTATCTGAACATGTGTATAAATACTACCCAGTTTTGTATTTGGTGGGGACAATAAAATAATGTTCTAGAGGGAATATTTCTAATGTAGACATCAGGATTTTAGCAAGATGAGAATTATTAGAAATTACAGTTTGTTATATATCCAGCTTTGGTTATTGATTCATTAAAAGTACAGAACATATTAGATTGTTTCACCAAAAGGTCCACTCTAAAAAATATTTGGTCTCTAAATTCCTTTAATTTAGATATTACGGAGAATATTCATAGCCAGTAGAAAGCCCTGGACATCAGTATGAAGCTACCTACTGGTGGTTCTAATTTTCCAGAAATTAAGGATTATCAATCACTTAGGGAAAAATAGGGGAAATCAATTTATGTAATAGAAAATAATTTTTATGTGGGTCCAAAAATTCCAAAACTTCATTTTTCTCTCAGAATCTATAAAGCAATTTTAAATGGAAATTTATACTCCTATGGGAATGGAGAATGAGAAGAACAATGGAGGATGATCAAAATAAAGTGCTATAAAATTAGTTTCCATTTCAGGCACCTGATGTGTGCAGTGTGAGTCACACATGGTATCACTAACATTCACAGCAAGTCAACTTTTATAAATCTAAGGACACTCAGGATAACAGAGGTGAAATGAATTTCCTAAGGTGCTTAAACCTTCTGAGCCTTGGTTTCCTAACCTGCAAAATGGAGCAGTAACAACAATTACTTGATTGGGTTACTATTAGGATTAAATAGAATTTGCATATTACATATTCCAACCACTTGGCATTTCCTTACCAAGGCCACCCAGTAGTGAGGTGTTTGGGGTTCTTCTCTCCTTGGTCCCAAGGCCCACCCTCTTTCTGCTGAACCACACATACTCTGAGCACCAGAAATGGGAGGTTAAAAGCTCCTGAAGACATTTAGAAACTTCAAACACGGTAACAGCATTCTAATATTTTAAAGCCAAATAGTAAATTTTGAGCTGCCACTTAGACTTCTAATTACAGCATATAGTATTTCTTATCCTGAAGCATTAGTGAGAACAAATTCCTGCTTCCAACAGTATACAGGTATATTAGTACTTTATAATTAGGCGCCATTATTAGAATTTAAATACCCAAATAAATTATTATTCCATGAGGGAAAGTGATAAACTATGTAAATATTATTTTATAGAATTAAATCAATCTCCATGAGCCAGGGATCACCATGAAACATAGCAAACAGTAAGCCAAACATAAGCAATGTGAATTATGTGTCTGTTTGGAAAATCATGTTGGAGACACACTGGACATTAAAATTATCACAGCCTTAACTACAAAGGAATCAAAAGAAACTCTTACTTCAAGTACAAGGCAGGTACAGGTAAAATTACTAAGACATAATTATCCACAAACTAGAGGACAGAATGTAAAATGAGATGGGTGGTCAAAACGTCCTTGACACTTAGCAGGCAAGCATATCTCACGGATGTGAGTGCACACATTTCCACATTTAAACATGCGTGAAATCAGGGTGGAGAACGACAGATGGAGAACTAGTCGATTTTGTCTGGACATGGGTGGGGTGGCGGCCACCATGTACACATGGCCTCGCAGAGCTACAAGCCCATGACATTTTGGCTAATGGACCACTCAATGACCATTTGACGAAAGAATGAACCACCATCTGAAACCTTTTTCAGATAACTTCAGGTACAATCAAGAAAATACCAGCATCCGGACTTATAAGAACAGTTCAGATGAAACCCACAGATGATCAAGGCCTCTCAGATGTGCTACAATAGCTATGCTCCTGCTGGCCAGGTGACACTGTGAAAACAACAGGAACACTGAAGGACATGAGTCGAAAGTGATTCAGAAAAATCTGTCTAAAAAAGTTGTAGAATGTCCTCATGTTGACCCGGTTTTATGTTCTATGTATGTCTGACCACCTAATCAAACACCTGTCTATAAATAAATCTAAGGTAGCTGTGTCATAAATTGAAAATAGAAATCTTAATTGAAAAGAAGTATTGTGTAACAGTTGAACTGGCAGCGTTCTTCTTTCTCAGTGGCACTTACTGGTGGCCTTGCCCTCAAGGCATCTCAGACTTGATGAAAAGCAATGTATTTGATACCTTCTCCTACTCTCCTGACCCCCTGAGTACCCCCTCTTTTATGATGAACCCCACATGTATCTCTCCCACTTCTTAATTTATGGCTCTTTTGTTTGGTCCTATATTGAATTTGGCCCCATAAAATATAAATAAAAGGTTAAGAGGGTGGGCTTAAAGTCATACTACTGAGATTCAGATTTCAGTTTTCCTGACTACTGGCTATGTGGCTGTGAGCAAATCACTAAAACCTTGTCCTTTCCTCAGTTTCCTCATCTGAGGAATGGGAATGATGATGACGTCTACATCACAGGATTGTTGTGAAGATTAAATGAGAAAATAAATGTAAAAGGCTTTAAACTGTCCTGGGCACTTAGTAAATGTCCTTTTAAGTATTGGAAATGATGCTTTTGAATGTTCTATAATCGATTCAAGAATGCAAGCTTTTTCCCAACATATTTCAAAAATGATTTCAGTTCATGAGTCACAAACCTATTTATGTCCCACCCCTCCACTTTCTAACGGCCAATACTCCAACGCTAAACCCTCTATGTTTGATTTCCACAAGACCTTTTGAGGGGGTGTTATTAACCCTATTTCTCAGATAGCAAAACAGAAGCGAAAGGATTTAGTAACCTGCCTAAGGACTCAACCAGGTGTGGAGAGCTAGTATTTGTACCTAGATTTTATAACACCTAAACATAAGTTTTCTTCCCTCTCTTCCATGTAATTCACACCTATCAGGGAATAAAAGAAAGACAAGGAGTGTAATCACTCTTTGGTCAAGCAATTGTAATTCTGAACAGCTCTGTGGGATTCAAACACAGGGTTGAACAACCCTGAACTGACTCTTTTAACTCTCCTTTTTTTTTTTTTTTTTTTGCCTTTCTATTGGTAGAAGGTAGAAGAAATCTTTAGAGAAGAAACAATTATCTCTACGAACAAAATCGTAGGTCATGTATTTCTATTAAACATATCTAAAAAGAAGTGTGTCCAAAATGCAATCTGAAAGGGGAAGTAATGTTTGTTTAGGATGGGTTATCAAATATCTCTGTTTTGTCTAGCAGCACACTATACCCTAGCATGTATGTGATAAGGGCATTAATGATTAGTTTCAGTTGCAGAAATAGGTTGATATTTTCTTAGCTTTAAGCACAGGAATAGATGATATCCCTCTTACAATTCAGATTAGAAAAATATGGCCAAAAGAAAATCGGAATTTCAATAGCATGCCACTTGAAGATTTTCATGTGCCTTCACAAATTACAATGTTTCATACATGTCTACAAAAGAAAACCTAAAAGACTAAGTCAAATTTTATTTTATAAATTATTTGCATTTATGGTTTCATACAAAAGAAAACAGGAAAGTCAGAGGATCTGATTAACAGGAACGTCACAGCTCTAGGTGAACTTCTGATAAAGACAATCTTGGTTTCCCAGGTCTCTCCTTCAAACACAAAGGCTGTGGCATTCCTGAAGTTCCCCCAAACCAGGAAGTGCCCTGGTAGAACCAACTCGTACAATTTCATTGATCTCCTTTAGCGAGTAAGTCCATTTAGTCCTTCACTCATTCGACAACATTATCGAGCACCAACAACGTGCCAGAAAACACACCTGGAACTACAGAAGGCCAAAGTGGGGAACAACAGTAGGGAGAGCAAACCGGGTAGGCTCACAGCCCCCTGCAGGTCACAGTGAAAAACCAGACCAGGTCACTCTGTGACTTTCCTCTAAAGAAATTATCAGATACTATTTCTCAAGTGTTCCATAGGGTGTGGTTAGGTAACGCTGTTACTGGAGATTTTATAGATGAGAAAGTGGAGTGAAAGAAAGTGACTTACAACCCACCAGGAAAATCATGACTGGATTCGGGGTTTCTGATTTAGAGGTCAGGATTTAGAAACAAATCAAATGCATACTCTTCATTCGCTGTTTTTGTAAATGGTGTTAAGTAGATTGATTAGTTTCCAAAAATGAAGTCAAAGTAAAACTGACTGAGCACAATGGATGCAAAAGAATGCACACTGAATATATACAATTCACAATCAGTGCTCATTATTCATCCAAGACACAGATGAGATTCCACAGACATCCTGTTAAAGGTACATGGATATATTTTAAAGCAGAGGAGGTTGGCCAAAAAAGTGTCCATAATTACACGAATACACTCTGTCCTCAGGGTAAGTCTAGGAGGGGGAAAAAGTAATTTTTTCCATTTAAAATTGTTCAAGATTCCTCTTTTAAATTAAAAAATTCTCAGTGGAGCACCATATGGTTTGGAATGAGACTAGAAGTATTCATTTTCCAGGTTCAGATGAAAGACTTTAAAAGCTGCCTTATGTGATGTGATTTTATTGATGAGATAAAACATCCCATTCTTTACCAAACACTCCTTAGCTGGGACCTCTGCTGTATTCACACATTTCGCCATTTTTAATAATACATTTTAGTGCTGCCCACCAGTATCGCTCACTTTTCTAAATGTGCTTGATAGATTAAGGAAAGACTTTTTAAATTTTTTTATTCAAGTATAGTTGGTATACAATATTATACGAGTTTCAGGTGAACAATATAATGATTTAGCATTTACATAGCTCATAATGTGATCACCAAACTAAGTCTCATAGTCACCTGTCACCGAGCAAAGTTATCACAATATTAATAGCTATATTCTCCTTCAGCTTTTTCATCCACCTCCCAGCCTCCTCTCTGGCAACCATCAGTTTGATCTCTGTTTCTATGAGTCTGTTTTTGTTTTGTTTTGTGTGCTCATTTATTTATTTTTAGATTCCACATATAAATAAAAACATATGGTATTTTTCTTTCTCTGTCCTATTTCTCTTAGCACAATACCTTCTAGGTTCATTCAGGTTGTCGCAAATAACAAAATTTCATTCTTTTTTATTGCTTAGCAATATTCCATTGTATATAGATACCATATCTTCTTTATCCATTCATCTATTGATGAAAACCTAGGTTGCTTTATAGCCTGGCTATTGTAAATAATGCTGCAATGCACACAGGAGTGCAGATATCTTTTTGAATTAGTGTTTTTGTTTTCTTCAGATAAATACCCAGAGGTGAAATTGATTAGTCATATGGTGGACATATTTTTAGTTATTTGAGGAAACTCCATACTGTTTTCCATAGTGGCTGCACCAATTTGCAATTCCACCAGCAGTGCACAGGCATGACCTTTTCCCCTCATCCTCACCAACACTGGTTATTCCTTGTCGTTTTAGTAACAGCCATTCTGACTGGTGTGAGATGGCATTTCATTGTGGTTTTGATTTACGTTTTTCTGATAATTAATGATGTTGAGCATCTTTTTATATGTTTGTTAGCCACCTTTATGACTTCTTTGGAGAAACGTCTCTTCATGCCCTCTGCTCATTTTTTTTTTTTGAGATCAAGAAAGACTTGAACCCTAAGATTTTAGAGCTGAAACATTAAGTTTTCATCTCCTGCAGACCCCTAGGGATGCTTGGAGCTTTAGTTTATGAACAAAAATTTTGTAATGCTACATCTTGAAAAACATGGATCTAAGTTGAAGTCAGTCTAGAAAAATTAATCTTTTTTTTTTTTTGAAGATGCCACAAGAACCCTTTGGTATACTTTCTAGGATCTGACATCAAACAAAAAGATTAGAAAATCTGGGAAAATATCAACTGTCTGCTACCAATCCAGTGTCATCATGGGCATGTCAAACTCTTGGCTCTTCAGGGTCTTAACTCAATTTCTGAATCAGATTAGGTTATCCTAAGGTCTCTTTTTCATTTCTAAAATTCAAATTTTTACATATTTCTTCCTAATATTTACTCTACTTCTTTCTTGCTTTAAGCTCACTTTCCTCTCATGTTATATTCAGTGGGCATAAAATCAGCCATTCATAATCATCAAAATTTATCATGATGCCATTTGTACATAGCCCAAACCAGTACTATAAAACTTCTTTAAGTGAATGTTTTGGGGCTGCTTATCATGTGTTAATTATTTTACTAAACATTCACAATAATTATTCCATTTGCTCAAGGTCCTGAAGGCAGAAAGTTGCAAGGCTGGGATTAAATCCAGTAGACTCGAAATCTAATTACCCCTGAGATGCTGCTTATCGGTAGTCGAATCCCAATAATCTTTGGGTAATAGAGATGCAAGGGTTCTGGGAGCCACAGCAAGGTCATATGTGGCCCTGCCTACAGCCTCACATACCCTGCCACTGTCATCCTACCTCCCACTGTGGTGGGCCACGATAACTGACACTGAATCCTGTGCTATCACCCTTAAGAGTATTTTTTTAGTCGGAAGTGAGGTGGGAGGAAAAAAGAGAAAGCCATAATGTAAACATAACACACAAAAAAACCCTCTAAGTATGATGATTTATTTGAATATTGCATGAGTTAGAACTCTGATTTCCTCTGCTAACCATAATGCTACAGAACCATAAACATCTACATCTCATCAGTTTAAAGAATGCACATACTCTATCCCATTCATCAAAAAGTAAACAATTACAAACGAGGCCAAGGCGGAACCGTGGTAAAAGCCACAACGTTTATTGAAGAACGGACATATGTTTGCAAATCACAGCACCGCATGGGCACACATTCCAAGGTTCATAATGCTGTTCCAGTGAGGCTTGCGTGGCGCCTTCTCAGACGCCCCCTTTTTAAAACAATAACTAAAAGGGGAAAAGCGTGTTGATTGCAATTACATTTACAATTACAAAACCAAATGGCAGCTTGTACTTCCAATAGCTCTGTGCTCGGCTACTCAGAAGTACGTGTGCTGGTTTTTCCGGCCCATGCACACTTTTCTATCTGGAATGAACTTTTCAATGAATAATGGCTTTACTAACCCAAATGGCATCTCAGAATATCGTCCAACTTAGGGTACAGGGCAACTGCAATTAACAATAGAATTCCTAACATCTGCCCCCACTCTGCCCTCCACATATGCAATACAGCATTTCATTTTTGGAATAAGAAGGGAAAATTTGTCTGACAAAAGTCATGATACAGAATACATCTAGAAGAGACAGTTCTCATCTTAAATAATGTTTAAAAGTTGACTTGTTTCCCTTAGTTCTAGTGGAAGAAATTTTGGCCAAATTGTCAAAGAGAAAAATACCATCCATCTCTTAACCTCCCATTTTCCTCTAAAAGTTAGCTTTTAACAATAATACAAAATAAAACTTCATTTCCAAAAATTAAAACAATTTAAAAGAAAATATCTATGTTGAAAAGTAAAAAAAAAAGAAAGTTATATCATTCGTTTTTCTAAACTACCTTTTTTTGCCTTTTTTGGAAATATCTAAAATAGTGATAATGGAATAGAAAGCTATTTGGCCTTTTCTCCTTAGAGATTAATAATATAAAGCTGAAGAGGATTTCTAATCAAAGAATCTGATAGTATAAAACATCTGATGTCGGAAGATCTAATTAACAATCGCTGAGGCTTCTACAAGAGTAAAACTAGAAAATTCTAAAAGAGAAAGAAAGTGGATTTGCTTTGCTCTGCACAACTTACTTATTTTGTGTAATTTAATACGGCATCTATTATGGCTTTATTCTAAGCATAGTAGTCAGCTGAGGATTCCTCTTCTAAGGATTCCTTATTACTTGGCTGTTGGTCTGAACAGAAAACTGACAATTTAAGGTCAGGATCTCACGCATTTCTTGTACATGTTTCTGGGTATTATACATAAAGTCTACTCTTCCTTCCTTATTTACTTGGCAATCCAGAAATCTTCCACCTGCCTGAACATGGTATTTTGACATCTACTTAAATGTTACATGTAAAAAGTTATAGAACTCATATATTCTGTCCAAGAATTTAATTTTCTTTGACTTCTCTTTTGGTTATTCCTTAATGCCCAGGCGAGGGACCTGTTCACAGCACTCCAGTTCTTCACAGGAACGGTCTCAGGTTCCTGGCGATGCTTCCCAGTCACTGGCACATGGAAGCGTTTGCTGATCCGCCATTATCTTTTTTGTTTCTTGGCTGTGTTTACCCCAGAAGCAGCTATGGGGGAAGGCCCCTCTGCACTCCTAATTTGTCAATCAAATCATAAAATCAGAGCAAAATGCCTATATGCCACTCACTAATTTGCACACCAAATTTATAAAACAAAAGTTGTTATTAAAAGAGGAAAATTAGAGAAACGCCTTCACACGTGCCCGTGCGACTATTGAAAAGGTGCTGTCCTAATAAATTTGCTCATTGTTTTTAAATATCGCATACTTTTTCATTCAATCAATAAACATTATTTACTGAACTCTTCCTATGAGTGGAGACTGCAACCTTTTTAAAATCTTTCCTAAAAGAAAGGAAAAGCGGCCTTATTCATTGGGTTTAAGGCAGCAATAAGAATATATCAATTTATCCTTGAGTTTCCTAGTCAGTTTTAAGGTACTCTCTTTCATATAAGAGGAAATAAAGAAGGTAACTCAGAGTAAAGAAGGGAGGGGAGAGAGGCACTTAGCACCTACTATGTGCCAAGTACCAGGCTAAGAACTGTGTAGGTGTAGCTTACAGAACTCTTAAGCCTCTTAAGAACAATAGGAAGTATTTAATTTTCCCATTTTATGGACAAGAATAAAAAGCTTTGATGAGTTTAATAACTGTTCATGATTATTCCCCATGCTACACATGCTTGTGTTCTTAACATATGCACAAGAAAAGGCTATGAACATGATTCTGTATTTGAAAACTAAGATCTGAGGAACTCTAAAGAAAAAAGTCAATGCTTACTGTTTTGTTGTTGATTTCACAACACTAAAATGCTGTAAATTTCTCTGGACTTGAGAAACTGCTTGAGAGCAGCTATTATTCTATGTTGCTATAAAGTCATTTGGTGATTATGCATTCTCTATACCAAGAAATATTTTCTGTGAATAACAACTTGCTTTCTTACCCTCCAAATTTTGTTTTAAAATGAACTAAACAAAATTTTGCTATAATCCTCCAAATTCCTCAATATTACAAAATAAAAGTCTATAATTAAACCCTCTGTTGGTGTTCTAGAAAATACAAATCAAAATAATCCTCCAGTTTTGATAACATATTGGTCCCTCGGCTACTTCAAGCACTTTAAAAAGTTAAGGGTATCATCAACATTAGATAAAAAGAAAACAAAACACAACAAAAACAAAACTACGAACAAACTACTTTCCTTAAGAGTAATTATCTCCAGATACAATTAATAAGACTATTCCCTTTCTCTTATATTCAACTGTTAACTTATCTTATTTTAATGCAAAGGAATTAATAGGTTTCTTTTCATACTTCTCCGCTTATTTTACAGTTTTCTTCCTCTAGTTTTAGGTAAGAAGTCTTGACAATCCATCAGATATTTCACCGTTCTGGACTGTAACTCTTAAGTTAGGTAGAGTATTGTTATTTTCAAATTCCAATAACAGACTCAGAGATTTAAATTTGGCAAGATAATTGAAGTTGGACATTACATAAATAGAAAATAAAATTTGAAATGACTAAAGAGCTCCATTGTTGGTTGCAGTAGATTGCATCAAAATGCCCACGGTAACAATAACAGATTTTTTTAGAAATTGGGTCCTTTCTAGCAACAGTTCAACAAATGTATGTAAATGTACATCTGTAAAATAAATCTGCCCAGATGCTGTACCTGGAATTGATGTTTCTATACGGGAAGCCATTTATTATCATAATAAATTATATCTGTAATCTATACAGACCCTTATCCACATGACCCTTTAAAAAAAAAAAACTAGCTTGGAAAATTTAAAGACTAGTTTATTTGAAGAAAAATAAAGAAAGTTTGATTGGAGTATAATCTTTACAAAACTATAAGCCATGTATAGTTTAAAGGACAACTTATACATGCTTTTAGAGCTTAATTTCCTTGCATTTGTATTTAAGAATAGGACTGATTTTACCCAGTGTCTAAATCTCTAGAACTAGCTAAACCATGTAAATCTTAGATTTTTAAGAGTATTGTTATAAAATCTCCCTTGGAGACCTTAACTGCGTATCATTCTTAGGGACCAGAATGCACCAAGAACAGTAAAGTAAATTTCTTTCCATTTGAGAGTTTCTAACTCTTGAGCATCACAATGCTGACATAAACTCCCATCTCTTATATACTTCTAAGTAGGGCAGGGAAAAGTCTGCAATACAGTACTTCTCAGCTGTTCTCAGAAGCTGCCTGACCCAAGAGCTTGTTGTAAATCCACATCTTCTTTGATGATTTTCTTTTAATTAAATTTTTGGTCCTAATAACATGGTTGCATTATCTCAGCAGAAAATGAAACTGCCAATATCCAAAGACAAGAACACTAGGAATTAGAAAAACCCCAGGGTCATCTTAATTTCCTTTTTCCATCTCACTCTACTCTCCTTTTTGGCTGTGGTTATCCAGTGTTCTCTAAGCCTGGAGCCACAACCCACCTCCCTGCCCCCACAAGCCTGAGGTCAGACACCTGGGGCGTGAGCTGGGCTATGACCTTGCAAATCCCACGGCAGTGTCCACAGAGTGAAGAAAGGTAGCACCACGTTACAGAGCTGGCTCTTACTGTAGGTCAGAGCAAGACACTCTTATTTGTCCTACCACTAAACTTCAGTCAGATTAAATTTTAAAAGAAAAGGTGGAAAAAATTGTCTTCCCTTTGTGATGTTCCTTAATTCATCAGCTTTATAATTGTACTTATATATGAAATAACTATAGAAAGCACCTTAAAATAAGAATTCCTTCACTGAACTATTCTATATAGAATTATATAAAATATCTCAACCCATGAAAACATGATCCTATACAAAGTGGAAAAAAGTATGTCAAAATAGAAAATTAAAGCTACTATTCTCAAGTCAAAGGCTAATCTGAAAATGATATAATTACTAGCTAATGCCAGAAACCTGCTTTTTGTCTAGTATTACACTTAAAGTTGGTTTTTGCCCAGAAGCCTTACCCAACCTCATTTACTTTCATCAAGAGCCCACAGAATAGAGGGGAGAATCCCAAAGTATGCATAAAACTGCATTTCACAATGGTGTGTCTTTTAAAAATGAACTCAGTATTTCACTGCCTCATTTCTAGCTATTATGCGTTAGTTACCCAGTGTACTAAGTTGACTTTTCCAGAATTTTTCCAAGCAAAAAGTTAAGCTGATGAGTATTTCCAGGGTCATCATCCATTTCCCTTTTTTGAAAGAAGGTTCTAAATATGCCCTTTTCCAGTCTTCAGGCACCTCATCAGTCCTCCACGAGTTCTCAAAAATGATATCTAGCGGTTCTGTGATGACTTCGGCCAATTCATTAAGTACTCTAGGATGCCAGCCATTGGGACCTGTGGATTTGAACATATCGGGGTTACTGAAGTTCTCCTTTACCCACTCTTCCCCTCGTCCAGAATGGATTCCTGCTCCTGATTTTAAGTCATACCTGTCCCCTTTCTGGTTACCATGTGGACTTTTGAAAAACAGCTTTCAGTTCTGCTTTTTATCTATCGGTTTTCTCTTTGAAGCTAATAAATTAAAATGTAGTTTTATTCTTCTGGAGCCTATTCTCCAGTTTTTTTTTTTTTAAGCGGTCTATTTTTTCCTTTTATATTTCTTGTAAAAAAAGGAAGTAACAAAATTAAATAAATGTATATCCATCTTGTAACAGTATGCATTCCTAAACCACATCATTCAGTATATACTTCAGCATCCTGAGTAATAGATTAACAGTAAACACATTGCGAGACATTTTAAAGTCTATCTCTGATGCTCAGGGGTGCGCATCTATTCCACTTGTACCTACAAGTGCTAAATCAAAATGCACCTTCCAAAATAAAACCGATCCACAATTATCTTTCATCATAATCATTTGTATGCAGAAACAGTAACTTTTTCACATAGGCATCTAAAAAGCATGGTTGTACAAGAGCTGGAAAGAGATTAATATGGATTAATCTAGCAGATCCATTTGTTGTGTGGTCATCTGTGCCAACATTCTGAAATTGATATTACACTAATTATCTCCAAGCTCTGATAGGTGTTGACAGTTTTAACCCTTCGCTGTCACAGTGATTCCTCCAAAACTGAAAGACGGCAACAGATTACAGTTTCCTGCCCATCTGTCACGGCTAAGCCCTGTGCCACACTCCCTTGGCAGATCTGGAATGGACAAAGGAGAGGAGGAAAGGAGAGAGTGAAGGAAGAGAGGAAGGACACTTGAATCTTCTCACGATTTCTGACGTGTCAGGCAAATGGTGCTGCTAGGAGTCAATTGTTTACTTGTTAGGGTTTCTTCTTGTTGTTTGCTTTTTAATGGGAAAAGCTTTTGAAACAATTTTGCTTTCTTTTGTCTTCCCCTTCTAGTCTATATCTGTCCTACCTTACCCCCAGTTTCACGTCTTACAAAAAATTTCAAATTACAGGCATCATGAAAAAGATTCTTTTAAAACACAATCCTTCACATTTCTCTAGGGCACAACAATTTGTTTTAGCACATGTCGTTTTCACCCCTGCTCAGATGGCCACCTGCTGATGGCAATATGTTAACTAATATGTCACTATTAATTAGTTTGGGTAACATCATCTGGCAATCGCATCTACAGGGAAAGAATTACTATCCATGTTCAGGAAGTTTCTTTCTCTAGAGAATCAAGCTATCTCCAGGCCTTTTTTTTTCTGTAATACTAAGTAATAATAACTTACTACTAATTAATATTTTCAAATAGTCACTCAAATCAACCATATCCAAGCCAATGTCTCTATTAGAATCACCTCCTGTTACAAACTGTGAAAAAGTAATGTTTAATCTATCTTGACTAAGTTTTTTAGGGGGATTGGGAGAAATTCACCTCAATATAAAGAAGGCAAACTGTTCAATTTAAAACACTCTAATAAGTGAATAAATGAAAAGATGGTACACCAAAAACTACAGTTACTCTACAATGCAAGATAACTCGCTCTGTCAAGAAAACAAACAAAAAACCAAACAAACAAAAAACCGAAAAGCCTCAGGTTATATAGCTTTAGAGGTTACTAAAACCCAGGAAGTTGGCAGCTTAGGAAAGGACAGGGTGACCAAGGAAGGAGGTAGCATCTCGAGGACATTCTTATTAAAAGAGAAGATTCTCAGATGTCACCATGGAAGATATAGCTCTGTCTAAAGCCAAGAAGATGGCCTCACCTACCTTTAAAAGTCATTTTATTCTAGAAACCTATAAAAAAAAATATTTTCAAATGCCTTTGGACAAGTGATCACCTAGCAAGCGCAGAAACCCTCCACACTAAATTCATCTAAAGGTAAGGACCACAAGAGTCATTCACGAAGCCAGCATCAAGCTCACAGCGTCCGAAACCTCTGGTGTCTTTGGTTCCACAAAAACAAATCACATTCATTAGACAAGCCCAGCCTTGCAAGTTGCTGTTTTTCATTCTTTGGGGGAGAGGGTGGGAGGCAGACAAACAGGATTTCCGCAGTTGGGTCACGGAGAGTTTCAAGAAGTGAGAGCAGGCGCAGAGATCGGTAATTAGACGAGCACATGTTGCTTCATGATCATAGGAAACGCTGGTGATTTCCCTGTGAGGAACGCTGCCCCTTGCCCTGGCAGCTGACACGCACTGCGACAGTCCCAGTCCTGTTCCTCCGAGGGCCCACTCTCCCAGTGCAGTAGAAATAAGCAGATTTTTAAAATTCTGACCAGCTTTAAGAGATAACGGATGAAAGTCTGCTGGCAAACAGGCATTGCCAGTCTAGCCTCATTTCACACAGCTGCTCCCCACCACACATGATTCATATTTCATTTTCCCCTAAATTATCTGGCATACTTACTCCTACAAAGAAAAGAAAAGAAAAAAAAAAAAAACTCCTTCTCCCCTCCAGCAAGAAAAATTATAATCTGCATAGATGTGTTTATAGTCTTCTTTGGATACAGTACTGGGTTGACTTAAAATCACAAAAGGAATGACCTCGAACCTGGCCCTTTCTCAAATTTCATGAAAGCCAAACTCTGCAACAATAAATAGCAAGTTTCGTTCTGGTTCTAGTCATGTTCCTGGAGTTTTGCTATTTTTACGGAGTTTGTAAAAATGAATGCCAGCAGTTCGTCTGTAATGTGCCAAATGATTATCTCCCTATTTCTAGGGAAATGTTACTAGAAAGAATCACTAGCCGTGTTCAGGAACTTTCTGGATAGGTAATCTCAAACACTGCCTGTCTCTGAGACCACTCTCAACAGCTTCTGGCCACACAGACCTAATCCTTGGGCTGAACTGGGACTTTGTCAGTTTTATTTGTTCTAGGCTATTATGAGGGCTGGGAGAGGAGAAGGGGGGAAGGGAAAGTCTCTCATTTCACTAATATTTGACAGTTCTCCTAATCCTTGTTAGAGTTCCCATCTGAGAAACAAAGGGGCAGAAAAAAAGTTATTTAAAAAATAGAGAAATTATTATTCTATGGCTAAAAATTAAGATTTATGAGATTACATTTTTTTTCAATTGCTTATTCTGATTTTTAACAGATTTCAATTCTGTTATTCTTTTGAGCTTGTGATTTCCCCCACTGATTAAAAGGCCATCAGAATTATATGCAAGCTAACCCATTTAGAGGTTATTTCTCTGTTGTGATATTATTCTACAGAGGTAGCTTCATTGCAGATATAGACATAAATGCTCAACATTTAGTTGCTGGGATAAAAAAAATAAAACCGGTGACTGTACATTAATAGTCCATTCGATTTCCTTACAGTTGGGAGACACATGTCTTATAGGAAAAATTAATTAGGGATAAATGCAGCCTTTTCTCCTGAATGGCAACAAGGACACAAAGCTGAACCTCTAGGCAGTTGGTGATAAGGCACAAGGTTTTTCCACCTCAGGACTTTCTCAAGCTGGGTTTACCAACATTCAGTCATGTCATTCGTACTGCCTATAACTACGGGACCAAGGCAGGATGGGGATTTGTCTAGAGGGGGGACTTAAATACAGCCTCATTTTAACTGTAAACTTCTCCAGGGGCAGGAATCACATTTCATGCTTCTTTATGTCTCCTTTGGGAACATTATACATAACATCACACATTACTACTGTCAGTTGATTGCATCGTCCACGCTATAGATTTACTTATAATTTCTCAGTAATCTAAGTTTCTACTGGGAAATTTTAGCCAAGCAGGTCAGATAGAAAAAAATACAACAGAGAAAAAATTATCAATATAGATTCACTAAACCCACATGTATCTGATTAATGGTCATCTCTCAGCTCCTCGAAAGGCCTCCGAGGGACCAGGTGCTGCACTGAGGAGTCAGAGACTGCCCTGTGGATCCCAGCAGGCCAGAGGATGCAATACGTTAGACAGTTAGCTGCTAGAGTTTTAAAGGGTAGATACCCTAGGGAGTCTAAAGATTAGAAAAATGTTTGGCCTCCTCTAGAATGATTGACATCCTTCTTTCCTTCCTTCCTCCCTCCCTCCCTCCCTCACCTTCCTCCTTCCTTCTCTTCCTTCCTCCCTTCTTTTCTTCTTCTTCTTCTTTTATTTATTCTTTTTACTTTAAACACAAAACCCAAATGCCATATACACGGTTGTAAACAACTATCCTGTCCTCATCAAGGTGTGTCCTTGGTAAGTACTGATTTACTACCCAGTTCCTGGAACAAACTGAGTGGGTTTGAATAAACCGCACCGTTGCTCAACGCCTCCTCTCATCCCACATGGTTATAATCTTCACTCAGGATTTACCTGAGGGGTTTCAGCAAATGCAAAGTAATGGAGAGGCTGGAAATTTTCCGACCTGCTTATTATTCAGAAAACTCCCAGAAACAAATTCAGAAGCTAAAAGACAAAAGCCTTTGTTTATGCTGTCCTCAGGGCATTAACTGATTTTATAATTTTTCCAACTGAATGGCTATGTAAATCTCGATTTCTTTAAGGCATTTTGTCATACTCATCACTGAATATTCTGAATATGCTAAATTTCACAGAGGGGTTTATGGGCTGCAAGGGGATGCAAGCTTCCGAAGACCAGGGCTCAGGATGTTCTCTCTGCCTACAGTTACAGCCCCATCTTATCTCTACCAGGAAGAAATTATCAAGATTTAACTGTTGGGAATACTGGGTTGTTCTTTCAATAATTTTATAATTAACAGCTTGTCATAACAGGAAGCTGGGGCTAGGTCACTACTCTTTCAGGAAGTTTAAAGTACAGTTAAGGAGGCAAAATGGTAGCTGGAGGGGAAAGTGCTTTTAAGAACAAAGAGGGAGTTTGGGCATCTTTATAGAAGGAGTGGAAAGGTTCCATGGAGAGAGATAAATGCAAGAAAACAAAAAGATAATTATGGACCATAATTATTACTTGGGCCAAGAAGAGATACCAGGGGAGGGATTTGTTTGAGAGGTGATGGGTAATTCCTTGTGAGAACAGAGGGAAAGAAAAGCAGATGGGCAAAGATACCGACATATTTTGCAGCAGAGAGTGTGGGAGGGAACTCATGGACAACAGAGTCTGGTTCTCAGTAATGACAGAGCCCAAGACTATCTGAAGAAGCAGGGTTGAGTGGCGCGGGTTGGGGTGAGGGGGAGTCTGAGAGCCACTGGGGGAAATGTAACAAAGTCACCTTGACAGCTGCAGGAGGGCAGATCTGGCTGGACTGGACTGCATGGAATGAACTATAGTGATAGGGGCTTTTAGAGCTTTTCTGTATTATACTTCAAGGCCTCCAAACACCATCCAAAGCACTGATCAAGTTACAGGCCTAAAGGCACAACACAAGTCCGGAACAGAGATGAGGATAAATGCCAGAGCGTTCTGAACCCGTATTCTGCCCTCCAGCGCAGCTCTTTGAAACATATTTGGTGGGTCTTTTAACAGAAAAGGTCTGTTGATAAGGACCTCGTCTGTTCAGGCTGCTATAACAGAATACCACAGACTGGATGGATGGCAAAAAGAAATTTATTTTTCATACTTCTGGAGGCTGGGAAATCCAAGATCAAGGGGCCCGTGAAATCTGCGGTGAGGACCCTCCTCCTGTTTCACAGACATCATCTTCCTGCGATATTCTCGCATGGCAAGAAAGGACAAGGGAGCTCTCTGTGGCCTCTTTTCGAAAGGCACTAATCCCATTCATAAGGGCTCCATCCATCCTTCTTCCTACATAATCACTTCCCAAAGACCCTTCACCCAAATGCCCTCACATTGAGGATTAAGTTTCAACATAAGAATTTGGGGAGGACTGAAGCATTCAGTCTGTAGCAGCAATGTCTGTCTCGAACCGAGCTCATTGGCTGCTCACTTAGGGTTCTCATCTCTCTGTCCTTTCCTGTCTCTCTCTTTCTCTTTCTCATCTACTTAAAGTAAAATCATCCATTATTAAGTACTAATGGTCTTTGAGATCACCATTTATACTAAATCTTATTAAAATTATCACCAGAATAATTGCCATTGAGAGTCTATTTATAGTGCATGCTATGATTATTATCATCTGCCTGCCCTGGCCAACAGTACGCTACTACTAATATTATTGAGTGACCTTCCTCTAAGCAAGACACAATGATGAGGACAGTATATATTTATACATCATCTCTTTATGTCTCACCCCAACATGATGCCCATCACGGACCCAGTTTTATACATGAGGAATCTGAGTCTTTCAAGGGCAGATGACCTGGCAGGGTCATAATGATGATTAGTGGCAGAGTGGTTCTTGCCAACAGCAAAGCCCAACAAGGTAAAAATATGTCTGTACTCTCAATAATTTGGGGGTAGAAACCTATACTAGTTGAACAGTGTTCCCCCAAATTAACATGTATCTGGAACCTCAGAACGTGAACTTGGAAAAATGGCCTTTGCAGATGGTTCAGGCTCTCGAGATGAAATCCTGGATTCAGGATGGGCCCTAAATCCATCACTGGTATCCTTATAGAATAGGAGAGGACCCAAGGAGACACACATAGAAAGAGTGGTCATATTGTTGTGGCACAGGTAAGAACAGGGACCCACAGAGCCGAATCAGAGAGAATTAAGAGCCTTTATTAGCCGGCTGGAGATCTGCCCTGAGCTTCCAGAGGAGGCAGCTTATAAAGTTTAAGATCATATCCTGGTGGTCTTTTGAACAAGCAAGCAAGCAGATTACAAGAAGCAGATTACAGAAAGCAGATGTTGGCTGTAAACGTCCTACACAAAGGTAAATGTCCTTAGGGAACTCTTAGATTAAACAGGGAATAGCAGGTAGTTTCCTTATCTGCATTCTGGTGGTGGTGGTCAGTGCTTTCCCTTTGGGTTGGTGCCTGGAGATATCACTTCTCTGTGACTGATTTACTGGAAAGTTTTTTACTTCTACAATATGAAGACAGAGGCAGAGAGTAGAGTGATGCAGCCACAAGCCAAGTAACGCCAGGAGCCACCAGAATTTGGGAGAAATAAGCAGGAAAGAATTCTATGCCAAGAGCCTTTGGTGGGAGCATGGACCCACCAAAAAACCTTGATTTTGTACTTCTGGACACCTAACTGTGAAAGAATAAATGTCTCTTGTTTGGAGCCACTCATTTTGTGGTACTTTGTGATAACAGTAATACAGAATGCTTTCTGAGAAATACATAATCTCCCACATGCTCTTAGAATGATTTTTAATCACTTCATTGTTTTTGGTAGCACATGCACATTTAGGCAAAAGGTATTTTATTTTTATTCGCAATATTAAATTGTGCATAATGTTTACTTTGATACAGTATTATATTTAATGTTCATAATATGGAAGAAAAATTTTGATGACTACCTATTAAATAGTGCAAACTGTTCAAATAAAGTATACAAGAAAAATATGATTTATAAAAATACATTAAAAACTATATATTGTTTATACGTGGACTTCATGTATATTAAACTGCTGACTGAGATTTAATTATTTGCTACAGCATCAAAAATAGAAAAATCAGCATTTGAAATGATTGTTTTTCTTCTGCATAATGTCCACTGGTTTATTTATTATTCACTTACATATTTATGATTTATTTTAAATTATAAGACAAGAAAGAAGGACTCAGTGGCTATTTGCAAGAAATTCTCCACAAATAACACACTGTGCATGTGGATATTTTTATTTCCAATAAATTAATATTGAATATAATTGCCAGTATTTTCCTGTTTTGTTATCAGTTAATGAAGAAGGAGAAAGAATTTAATGTGCAATGTAAGCACATCTGAGCTTTATGAGGGTTTCATTTTAAAGAGGAAAACATTCAAATAATTTTTATTGAATTATTTAAAGATATATAATTAAACAGTCACTGTTCCCAACCTGGATGACTTTTTTTGGCTCCTCTGACAGCTCCAGCTGGAAAATACTGCACTATTATTCTATATTAGCAGCTCAAAAACATTTGGTGTCAGGAGCCATTTGCATTTTTAAAAAAACAATGAGGATTTTAAAGAGCTTTTGTTTACATGGGTTATAACTATTGATATTTACCCTATTTGAAATTATAGCTGAGAAATGTTTAAAATATTTGATTCATTTAAAAATAGTAAACACTTGGGGTGGCTCCATAGTGTAGTGGTTAGCACGTCTGCTTTACAGCCAGAAGGTCCTGGGTTTGTGCCCCAGGTGGAGCCAAGGACCGTACCCCAGATGTGCCAGGCCCTGGGGACACACCAAGAGTGTGAGGGAGGAGACGCCCCGCCTTCAGAGATCCAGTTTTTAAGGGGAAAATGGCAACATCCATAGGTCAGGAGTAGAACTGGGGGAGGGGAGGGGTAGAGAATTAAAGAGGGGAAAAATTAGTAAATACATTACATGTTAACATAAATGTTTTTATGAAAAATAAAAGTATATTCTCCCCAATACTAATAAGAAGCATGGCATCATTTTGCATTTTTGCATCTCTCTTTACTTGATAGTCTACTGGATTCTTACACTTTCCACATTTGATCTGTGTCATTATGTGTTTTTAGTTGAAGTATATGAAGATAATCAGGCCTCACCCAGATGTGTTATTAGAAAAAGGAGGAATATTTCAATGGCTTTTGTTATAGGAAATTGTAGATAGTCTTTTTTGATGCCACCCTAAAACTCAACAACAGATAGTTTCGTAATGGTCAGTAGCAATGTGAAATCTGAAACCATATCAATGAACTTTTCATATTCTACATTAAAGCCATTGGCCTCCCTTCTACTCTTAGTGGATCTCTTCCCATACGTGATTTGGTAACATCATGCATTGGTCATTTGGAAATATTGGGTTCCTGAGTTATGCAGAACTTTCCAATATCAATATTGGAATTATTCAATTATTTAATATCAAAGAAGTAACATTTGTTAACATGACCACTCATCTCACCAAAAAAAAGCCTTCGAGTATCGATACACTGTCAGGCTCTCTGTGTCAGATATAAGTATTCTTAATTTTTATTGGAATATCCAAATTTTATCATTAACGAAGAATACTGTTAGTCATATTTCTTGAAATATTAGGTCTACTTTATTCATCTTTTGTGAAATACCCAAGATTAAATAACCATGGTTTGACCTTTAATTGATCTTCCAAGTGAGAATAATATTCCATAAATAAAGCTGCTAGTTCAGCAGGTAACTCAAACAACAGCACATGTGGTTTGTAAGGAGACCAGGTTCACACATGCTTCCATTTGCAACAGAAGTCTTTATGAGTAGGTCCATTTTATCACTCACAATATTTTTTAAGAAGGACTCAAAGGATGAACTTTAAAAAAAATTAATTTCTACTGCTTCACCAAGGATATAGTAAGAAGAATGGCTTTTTTTTTTTTTTTTTTTTTTTTTTGGTGTGTGTACAGATGAAGACTACAACAGGCATTGGTTTGGTACCACTGCCTCGCCTGGCACAAATGTACCAGCATATTCACCTACCGTTGCTTTTGTTTCCCCAGTGCAAATGTGCACACGTTAAAAAGGGCAAATAACGTCACAGTCATGCTTTGAAATAACTATTACCTCACAGATGCCCTACAAGGAAATCAGGGATCCCCCATAATCTGTAGACCACACTCTGAAAACCACTGCTCTGTGCCACGTCTAGACTGAGAGTCAAGGTAGATGTCACAAAAGTGGCACCAGCGAGCCTCTGACCAACTCATTAGGCTGCGATGTAAGTTTGCCCTTTGAAAAGTGAGATCCTTCCTGACAATCACTCTGCGTTTACCCTCCTGGCCCCTCATCTGGCTCTGCCCGTGGAGCTGCAAAGTCCAGAGGCCTCGCACCGTGAAGGTGAGCTGACTTTCCTCTCCTGTCTGATGAGAGGGTTTGTAAAGAAGGCAGGGCTGGCCAGGAAAAATGTTTCTCTAAGGGACTCTACTTTTGTGCTTTCACAAATAACAATGGTTTCTGAAGCAACGGGGCAATTCTGAGCCCAGCCAGCATGCCTCATCGAAATAATCCTGGATTTCTGGTGTCCAGAGCTGAAGTGTGACCTCCCCTGGGCCTTGACCTCACCTGCCAAATTTGGAATGTGCAGGGAAGCAAGACAACTGCCAGAACCCTCTTCAGCAATTCCTTGGGAAGCACATTTGCATGTTTATCAGCAGCCAGAGTGAAAAACTATCCAAGGTGTCTATACTGGTTTCTGTCACTCTGCCTCTTCTCTGATCTTGGCATGGGAAGGAGGGACACTTTCAAATGTCTCACAAAAGCAACCTAGTCTGATGCCATCATTCTGGGTCTCAAGAACCATCGGCTAATTGCTTTAAAGGCATAATACTCAAAAAGTCATCTGAATAATCCTCAAGAGGCTGGCCTTGCCCAGGTGAACTCTGAAGACATGTAAATGCATTACCTGAAGCAGCAAAATGTGCACATAGGGCTCAGATCCATCACACACTGGAGGTCTTTACCGTACAAACTCACTGTTACAAAGTGACAGTTCTAGGTTTGAGAGCAAAGCCCAGATCATAGGGCATTCCAGTTACAGTCCGAGTAAGCCTAATGTCTCTGTGTCCCGAGTAAGCCAAGGGTGGCTGTGGCCGTGTGTGTGTGTGCGCGCGCGCGCGCGCGCGTGTGTGTGTGTGTGTGTGTGTGTGTGTGTGTGTTGCTAAGGGTTGGGGTGCGGAGTGGAGACACATGGGACATATACTACCTCACTCCAAAGCAGACTATCTTCCAGGAATTCCTCAGCAGTCACTGCATCCCTTCCTGCCAGGACAGAAGTAAAATCCCCTGGGCAGCAGTGCAGGGCTAGAGATCCACGCACAGACTCCAGAACAAAAGCCCAGGTTTACGTGGCCTTGGGCACATTACTTAACCTAAAGTGCTTTAGTTTCCCATCTATAAAACGGGAACAACAGTAGTACCTAGTCTCAGAGGGCTGTCATAAGATAAAACAAACTGACATCTGTAAGCCTTTTTAGAACAATACCTGGCTTACTGTGCATATGTGTCTGGAGGTTTTTTCTAACACCTACCCCATAAAAGGCACGGAATTCTATCTCTTGGTTCAATCACTATATGACATAAAACCACCCCTAAGGAGGCATCTTCAGAGCAAAACATCTTCAGAGCAAAACATAATGGATGTGCAGCAGCTTTATTAAGTTAGTCATCCACAAATGTTATTAGAATAAATCATGAATAATGTGTATGCTTTAAGTACTGTCTAGACATTAACTTTTAAATTTTTCAGTTAGCTTTGTGAAGCATGCCGTGTCGAACCCAACTATCACTGTAGTTCTCAGCTTGTTCAAGCATAGAGACGTCTTTAGTGTTTTAAAGGCACGGACCCCCCCACACCACACACACACACACACACTGGGCGTGTGTACATGTGTGTGCACACACACCCATATTAAAAAAAAAAAAAGAGTAACTTTGCTATTTTATTTTTCTTACTTTCCTTTAAGAAAAAAATATATCACTTTAAAAGTAACCTAGAATTTCTGAACACCTTCAAATAAATTTATACAAAACATTATTATCTCTGCAGATATCCACGGACAATGATTGGTCCCCAACTATAGTTTCCAGGACTCCCGTGTTGGTTAATTCCTTAAGGGCCTGTGATCCTCAGATTAGGAGCTACTTTCCCAAAGGAAGAGAATCATCAGAAGCTAAAACTGCATTCCTGAAGCAATTCAAATACGTGGAAATAAAAACTGGTTTACCGAGTGAAAGTCAGACCCCAGAATCCCAACTCCAACAGGACACTGAGGGTCTGTCACTACCTTCGTGCATTGGTTAACATACCCCAGGCAAGAAGACTTCAGAGCAGTATTTCAAGAAGCTAAATAAAGGCCAACATATTTTTTTGTCGTAAATCAGAATAGCTTGCTTTCCTTTCCACACACCCTTCCACCATTAGGCCTTACAATTTTTCATTGTTCATTCCTTTAGGAATCAGACCCACTGCAGCAAAGACATCAAACAGAGAAACAGATAATCCTATGTAGTTTCGGCAAGAACCACGCCTGGTTCCAGAGATAATAGGAAGGACCCAAATTTCCTGGAACGAACACGAATCCATGGAAACATCCCCAAGCAAAAACACTGAAGCTCAATGGATTAGATATTTTTCAGAAAATTCAAAACCAGAATAACAAGAGACTTTAGAACCCCTCCTGCTGCTGATAGGAGCTTCCCCTACATGACGTGGAACACAATCCTCAGAGCTGGCTTTTGTCCCTCAGATAAAATGGAATTTAAAATAGACACACACATCTGCTGGAATCACATTAAGAACAAGTTCTTTAGTTATTTTCCTTCTTATTCCCTTTGAGACCAAAAGTAAAATAACCTTCTTCTCATTACTGCATTTTACTATCGCTTTAAAGAAGTTGTTTTTATTTTAGGACAGAATGTGCAAAATCATGCTATTTAACACTATATTATATTCATAGACCCTGCGAGTTAAATAAAGACACCTTGTTGATTTCTTAATATAGATTCAGCTAAGATTAGTTATGCATCTGCCACCTTAATATTCAGATTGGGGGACACAGACTTAGTTAAAAATCACACTTGCATTGTAAGTACTTAGAATTTCATGGTTCATTTAAGAGCATCACAATCAAGAATTTAATTACGTCAAAATAGAACAGTGTCTTCTTAAACGGCCGAGATTTCATCCCTCTCGGTTTCTCTCCCTGCCCCCTCAAAGGGGACCATTTCCCTTAACCTTTATAGATTTGTTTTCTGACCTATGGAATAAGAAATTTGGTCAGATGATTTCAATAGAGGCTGCAGTTGTATCATGCTGTGATTTTTATGATTTTTAGGGACTGATGAGGAAGCAAAGAGGAAACAAGAGCCAAGATGCTGTGGGAACTAGGCCAGTTCAGCTCCCAAACAAGATGATATTTCCCATGATGCCAGAAAATGTCCCACATGGCACTGTCAGTGGATTGGCAAATCGGAGTTGAAGGGTAACGAGGTACCATAGCAAAACAGTTCCACTACACCCTCAACCGTGCTTTAACACTCAACCATTTGTCTAACAACTTGCTATTCAACAAAACACTAAATCTCAGAAAACATGGATTCCTCCCAACCAAGAACTGTGTGTTATGATTTCAGGATAAACTGAGAGCTAATGATGGGAGATAATTCTGTGAGCGTGGGAGGGGAAAGGTCTTATTTTTGGATCAGCAAATCTAACAATAACTTCCAAGCTGAGAAGCAAAGTGTCTGTGCTTCACAAGTTTCTATAAATGCACAGTAACATCCTTTACACTGCCAAATGACTTAAATAATTCACTCTGGTGGTGAAAAATGTTCTGATGGTTTCAAAAAGATGAAGGTTTAACTGGTGGTGAATCTTGTTCCCCCACCACACAGAGCCTGAGACAAAGGCTTGTGTGAAGGCTATTTATTTGGGAATGTGATCCCAGAGAGTAGAAAAGTAAGGGCCAGAAAGAAGAAAATAAAGGAGGGAAAGCCAACATGAAGGTAGAGCTGACCACTTAGTGATGTGTTGTCCATTTCTGTTAAGACCTGCAGCCCTAAGAAATGTTATCTCAGAACCGTGGTGCGTGTAAGAAAAGAGGGAAACACTTATCCCTCATTGTCTATTTCTCATTTGTCAGGGTTCACTTCATGGGTGTTAATTTCTTTGCACTTTCTATTTACACACGTGTGAGTGCGTAGTCAGCTCCCATAGGAGTGTATGACAAAATCCGAGGTGCATATGGACATAAAGCGAGAATCACAGATTTAAGCTAATGAGCTGTCAGGCTGTACCTATGTGCTGCTAGTGGAAGCCCATGAAGAACTGCTCGCTTAGCAGTGGATGGAATATGGACAAAGGCCAAGGTAATCTGAACTGGGTACACAAATATCAGGCATGTGTATCAGTCAGGATGGGCCAGTTCTGCTTCAGTAACAAATGACTCCACAATTTCAATGGCTTACAACAACAAAGGTTTATTTTTCACTTATGCTACAAATCTATCTACTATCTATCTACTATGGTTCTGTGCCACTGTCTTTACTCTAGGACCAAAGCTGACGACAAAACAGTCTCTGTCAGGAATATTGCCAGTTATTGTTACTTGAGGCAAAAGATTAAATTTGTGAACCATGTTCAGTTTATAAAGCTTCTGCCTGAAAGAGATTCCATCACTATTCTTACCTTTCACTGACCAAGGCATGTCCTACGCCTATTCTGAAGTCAAAGGACTGGGATATGGAATGCTCTGCAGGGAGAAGCGATGAAGGAAGGATTTAGAACACAAGGATACCATCTATTATACTATGCCCTCATTGTCATGGTAGAAAACGCAAGGGTAGAAGAAATAATTCACTTTAGGAAATGTTTTCATAGCACTGTCTTTGCACTGAGCATATGGCCATACAATACTTAGAAATATTAAGACCCAATCAAAGAAGGCAGACTTTTCCAATGAGAAAAAAATAAAAGCATGGGGGAATATCTCAGAGGGGAGCATAAGAAATACTCTACTTATTATGTTATGAATTTCATCATTTTATAGATCATGAGATAGTTCTCAGAAACCACAAATGAAGTAACTTCTAAGCAAATTAATGACAGAGCTGGAACAGGCTTCAATTCTCCCATTGAAAGGTAAAGTTTGTAGGAAACATTATGATCATAATTTTATATTCATGTTACCTGAAAAAGATATATATTTTACAGGAAATACCTGTTTTGGTAACATTAACTAAAAATGAAACATTTTTAAATATATAGGTTAGCATTACACTAAAAAGACAAATTTAATTAGTCTATTAACAAGCACTACTGCAAGTAAGCATGTTATAGTTAGAGCATTTGTTTTACCAGCCTGCTGATCAGAGATAGCAACTTCTTTGTATAACTTAAGAAGCATCAAAATTGTGTGAGATGAAATAGTCAAGAGGGAAGAGGCTAGAGCCTCATTTACATAAAGGAAGTCTGTATTTAGGAAAGGAAAATGTACTCCAGGCCGTTAGTTAATTTGATCTGCCTCACAGAGCAATGATGAAAGGGTGACAAACCATTCTATTCATTTATTCATTTAATCAATATTTATTGGGCGCCCATGATGTACACTGCACAGGTCTAGGCACTGGACTTACAGGAAAGAGCAAGGCAGACAATGTCTCTATCCTCATGGGTGAACACTTTAGAAAGAGGATGGTGGGTGCAGAGAATAAGCAATTAAACATGAAAATAACCAAGATAATTTCAAATTGGGATACTTTCTATAAAGAAATTAAACAGGTATGACAGTGAGAGCTCAGTACCAACCTGTAAATGATAGTCTCTCTGGGTGAGCAACATGTAAGAAAATTATGAAACCATTTATGTCAAATCACAACATGGTTTTTATTAACAGTTAACAACTTTATCCTATAAGGACTATTGTTACTCTATTAAGATCTTTGAATGGATTTTACTCTCTGTGCTTTCTCTCCACTTGCCATTCCCCACTAAATCTCTTTTAATTGGCCATTACCATATTTTTTTCATGTATTTATTAAATGCAATTTTATGATTACAGTTCTTAATTTAAAATCAAGCAAGCTATTTTATATGCCTATTTCCTAAATTAAGTTGCTTTTTAAGTATTTACTGTATATCACGAAGCTTTTGAAAAAAAAATGCGTCCTCTCTCCTTACCAACCTCTGCTACCTTCTCTTCACCGACCACATTTAACTTTGTACAAAGAAATATTTCCTTTCAAATCTGTTATCTGGGCAGAAATACAGGTTCCACCAAACAAAAACTCCCTTTCTAACTATTCTGGGCAGAAACATGTACAGGAGGCAGAACTCTACGAATGAACCCAGTGACTTCCCTTTGTCCAACCCCTCCCCTTTTGAGTACAGGTAGAAGCTTTAATATATGATGAGATATCACTCCCACAATTAGGGGAAAAAGGCAGAATCTTCTAGTGGGCTAACTGAATTCTAGTCCTTCAAAAGCATTGTGTTCTCTGTCTAGAAAACAGGAAGCCAGAGAAATTGGGTAGGTTTGACCCACCACTATGAGTTTGAAGATGGAGGGGCTACACAAGAAGGAACTTGGTTAGCCTCTAAAGGCAGGCAGTGGCCCCCAGCTCACAGCTGACAAAGAAATGGGAATCTTGTATCTACAGCTCTAAGGAACTAGATTCTCCCAATAATGTAACTGAGCTTAGAAGCAGGTTCTCCCCCAAATCCTCCAGATAAGAGCACAGACTTGCTGACACCTTGACTGTGGCCTTATAAGACCCTAAGCAGAGAACCCAGACCAGCTAGCCCAAAATGTTAACCAATTGAACTAGGTAATAAAAGGGTATCACTTTTAGCCACTAAATTTGTTTGGTAATTTGTCATGCAGTAATAGAAAACTAATACGACATGTAACCAGAATTATCAGCTGAAATGTTCTACTGTTATACAGCTAAATAATGACTCTTCCCTACCTTCAGAATGTGTGACATTAATTCTGATGAAAGGAAGAGAATTCCTGGGGAGAGAGGAGAGGCAGGAGCAGTGATGGAAAAGCAGGACCCAGAGAGGGACAGACTGAGGGGAAACATACCCTGTCCAGTGGTGATGTTAGGCTCGCACTGGGCCACCAAGCACTCTAAAGGAAAGAAACAGGCTAAAAGGACAAAGTCTACAGTTGTCGGGCTCCCCTACACGTAAATTGGGAACATTTGATAGAGTTTTGGCCAATAGGATGTAAACAGAAATAACAAAACTCATCTCCAGGCCACACTCTTAAGAAGCAACTTGAATCAATCTTCAGTGTTTTTGTCCCTAAAGATGACATGTGTTCAGGTGATAGACCACTAGATGGAGGAAGCCTGGAGCTCTGAGTCACTGGATGGAAGAAAGCCTCCACTGACATACATTGGATTTTGCAGGCACCAAAAATAACTATTTGTTGTATTGAGGTTTTAAGATTGGGGAACGGGGTGGGGGAGTGATATTTTCTTATTACAGCAGAGCTCAATAATATTAACTTGTTTTGTCAACTTAATAATATTAACCTGAATAATATTCATATATTTTCTCATTTGATTTAACAGGTTCAGACAGAATTTCTTTATCTTTGACTTTTTTTTTATTTAGTACAACACTCAAGCATTACTCAAGAACATTAACATAGGAATTTGAATATCAAATTTAATTACTGTTATAAGAAATTCACATTCTGACACATCTAATATTTACTCTGGATTTCTGTCTTACATAAAACTACAATGAGGAGTGTATATATCCTGAATTTTTTATGTGTGTGTGTGTGTGTGTGTGTGTGTGTGTGTGTGTGTGTAAATATGTACATGGAAATTTACACATACACTGATAACTATTGATAACAGAAATAATGACAATCCCCTTCCTGCAATACCAATTTAAAGCGTACTTACCATTAACTGCATCTCCATCCCCCATTACCCTTGCCCCAGCATCAGAGAAGGGCCCACCTCCCTGATCTTTCAACCTAATTTAAGCAATGTCAAGCTGGAACAAGGACAAACTGAAAATGAAATCTAGCATTTGTTTAGCATGGAGAAGCGTTCACATTGAAAAGTAAAAATAATTTTTCTGAATATTCAGAAATGATGTTAACTATTTATAAACCAAGAGGCAGAAGTGAATACATAAGGCTGTCTAACCCAATTATCCATTTTTCTATCTACTTGAAATGAATTCAAAAGACCTAAGACGAGACAAGGGCCAATACATATTCTTTATTGTACAAGATTATAATTAATCTAGTGTCTGTTTCAAATTTACTAGTATCTATTACAAAATAAATAATTTTAAAGCCCTCTGATGTAATTCTTAAGCTTTAAATCACTGACCATAACTAATAAACATCTTAATAGCAAGAATATCCTAAATAGAGCCACAGACCACCATTTCACCAAGCGTAAATCATCACCATTTTTAATGCAAAGGCAACAACAAATCTCTGTAATTACTGGGTGCATTTTGAATCACTTTTATTATTATTGCTCTGGCCCCATTAAAAATCCCAAACACTATACTGCATGGAATATAAAACTGGAATTATGATACCGCAATAAACTCCAACTGAAATCCGTAAGTTTCCTACTAGTATTCAGAATTATTTTGCTGCCAAAGAATTTAGCTATTCAAAAATCACCTTTGAATGAATGTGTTTTGTCAAGAGCAATAAGTAAGCATGTTTCACTGACAACTGTGAGAAGTAGATTCTGGAGCAAAATTATATGAATGGTTTCTTATTCACTCGGGATGTTATATTTCTGAAGTAAACAATAATATGCCAAAAAAATAGAATGGAAAAATCAAGTAGAGTATACCACCCACAAAAGGATATTAAATAGTGCATCATTTCCCAAATCACTGTCACACCCATCCACCCTGACCCAATGAAGGTGAGGCAGGCTGTACAACACACCCTGCAGGATTCTTATTAAAAATGACAAAGGTATGTCACTAAATTTACAAAAGGGTAACAATGACAACATTCTTACTTCTCTGCATGTGAGAAATGAACACAGGATGAGCCATCAAGCCCTCCAGAAAGATGACAATACTATGCATATAACTTTCTATATACATTTAATGGTAAACGGTTTAATAACTGCCTCTTTAAAACATTCCATGAATACTGGAGTTCACACAAATGTATGTATGTATGTAGATACAGTATTTACTGTTCACATCACGTGGCTGAGCATGCAATACAATTATCCTATTAAAACCAAATTTTCTACATAGTGACTTACTCATTTGCTTGATGTCCACAATAGAGGTTACAGTACTGCAGAACCAGCAATTTTCTTATAATAAGGTTGTGCAACCATAGGGAGTTTTTTTAATAAGTTATAAGCATTATAATTTTCTATTCACATTATACTGGCATCTTAAGGGCCTTGATCTCCTCTGAGTATCTTAATTTTAAATACACCTTTTCTATTATCTTTAAAGAGACAAGGTCTTGCTCTCCCTTGAACATTCCACTCCCACTGTGCATGTTTGTTTATATTTTACATTCTTAGGGAATGTCTCCATTCCTCTTCTCAACTCATATCTAGACACAAGTCAGACACCATTCTTCTATTTTTTTATTTTATTTTATTTTTTAGACAAGGCAACCCTTGGTTGACATCACAGATTATAAGGATCTTGACAATTGACAATCCCTTATTTTTTATTTTTTATGCTTACAGCACCTGGTCTTCCTAGGTGGTCTCCCATCCAAGTACTAATCAGGCCCCACCCTGCTTAGCTTCCAAGATCAGATGGGATCAGGCTCAAATGCCATTCTTGAGGTTATAAATTCCCAGATCACTCCCATTCTCCTTATTCTAAACTTTTAGTTCATTTAAATCACCCTGATTTTCCATCTTCAGTTATCACTTAATTTCTGCATTTAATATGTCTCATATTTCTGTCTTTTCTTGTCAACTACTCCAGGTTCATCAACAGAGACCATATCTTAGTGTTGATGTATTAAAGAAAATCATCCATAATTCTAAATACTTAATACTCGCATGATTTTAGAACTAGGTGTCCTTTCTCGGGTTTATTTAGACCTAAATATTGTATATTCTGGTCATTATATCCAATTTGGCTTCAAGCAAATCAAATACACAAAAATCAATACAAGGGATGATAGTAAGTTTTTTAAAAATTAAAACTTTTCTCACTCCTATATAAGTTCAATTAAGTTATACAGTTCTGACCTGTTATCTCTAGAACTTTCTCCAGCAATGAAGTCTTGTCTGCCATGATGCTCTCATGTAAAATTTTTTAAAATAAATAATTAAAATGTAAATTAAAATGTTTAAATGTTTCTAGATGTCAAAATATATGTATGTGTTTAAGCAAATCAGTGCAACCAAAGGCCAAATGCCACATCTTTCAACAGAGAAAAAAAATTTTGCAGCCAGAAGGAATGTGACTTTTAATCTTGATTTTTGTCACTCTATGATCTTGGGACATTGGTTCAGTGGTTTTAAAAGCCAGGATGGGGAGTGGGAGTAGTAGGATGACTCTCAAACCAGGATCGTGAGCTATGAGCTGCCCGGCCTGCTGGTGTGGCTGTGGGGGCAGCCTCCTACGCTTTGCCCCAACCATCAGAACAATCTAGTTTTAACTCGGTTTTGAGGTTTGAGACTTCTTATGAGATTCTGACTCAGAAAGGGTTCTACAAGGAAAAAAAATGGGAAAATCCCCATCTTTTCATCTCTGACTGGCATGTCTCTACAAATGCACTCATTTGAAACAGTGGAAAACACTGGCTGTTAGGGTCTAGGGCTCACCTCCCTCGGGGCCCAACGAATGTTGGGCCTGACCACCATATTCTGTTTGTAGTCCTTCTCCTACAGTCTAGGTGCATCAGGCCATCTCCACACTATGACAGGAGGTGACCTGCCCTCCTAGCCTTTTGTTCTGGTCCAGGCCAAGAGCCGGTCTTGGGAATTGTCATGGTTAATTTCGTGTGTCAACCTGGCTTAATATGGTGACTTTTTTTTTTTTTAGTCAAACACAATCCAGATGTTGTGAGGTATCTTTCAGATGTGATTAACATTTAAATCAGCAGATTCTCAATAAAGTAGAATATACTGCATAATGTGGGTGAGGCTCATCCAATCAGTTGAAGGCCTTAAGAGAAAAGACTAGAGCCCTCCAAGGAGGAATCAGAAAGAAATTCCACCTCCAGACTTCACTGCAACAAAAGCTCCTCTAGGTCTCCAGCCTGCCAGCCCTGCCAGCCTGCCCTGTAGATTGCAGATCGCCAAGCCTCATGACTGCATGAGCCAGTTTTTAAAAATAAGTCTGTCTGTCTGTCTATCTGTCTCTGTCTCTGTCTCTGTCTCTGTCTCTGTCTCTCTCTCTCTCTCTCTCTCTCTCTCTCACACACACACACACACACACACACACACACACACACACACACACACACCCCTTTAATTCTGTTTTTCTAACACAATGCTCTTCATCCTGGTGGACTCGCTGACTTTTTTGCCAAACCCGTTGTCTGTCTTCTGGGTCTCAGCCTAAGAGCTGGGCTTGATCTCTTAAATGCTCCATTTACTTGATCAAAGGCAGCTCTACAATGAAGTTGAACCCTCAGGGCTTCTTACCTGCATTTTCTCAGGCTTTTTTACCTCTTTTTCCTAATCTTGTTCCTTAAAAATGGGTCCCTTCAGTTTGAAAAGTTTCATGTCTCCTAAGACCCGGCTCCACCCTTGGGCTCAGTGGATTAGTCTGGGCCCACACATTGGAGTCTGAACCTTGCCAATGGCAGTGCTGGCAGACTCCTTCCCTACCCACGACCTGAGCATTCCTGGAACAGACTGTACAGCATGGCATGTACATATAGCAAGGGAAGTAAGACACAATCAGTCCTTTAAATCTCAGCCCAGAACTTCGGTTAACCTTCACCACCAAAAATCACAGAAGTTACTGCAACAATAAGGCTTCAGCGAGTTGCTGCAAAATGTTTAATAACTGGCTCTCCGGGGGAAAAAAATGTTATGTATACATACAAATTCAAAGATTTATTATAAATTTACCATTCACCAAAGGATAGTAAAGTCTATAATATCCCTTCTTGTAAATTCTACTCGCCAATTAATTTTCATAGAATGCTTTTGTTGATATGGGCTAAATTCTTGTATGAGAAGCCAACCTATACTATAATAATGAGTATAGTTCTGACGGGAATGTTGGCTGATGTGTTTGTTTACATCGAATAAGATTCAGATGGAGGCAAGTGTCCTTTTAGTGAGCAATCCATTCAGTGCCGCATTTGCTGGGTGCTGGGCCCTGGGGCTGAGGAGCTGAATAAGACAAGGGTCTGCCTTCACATTCTTACAGAACTAATAAGACTTAAAACTGCAATTACCTTGCTAATAATCTAAGATTATAATTAAATACTGCAATTTCAGGCAGAATATTTTAAATGCTTAGCCAAATTCATTTCTACAATTTACATAATCATAACTGACTCTTACAGCTGTTTTGCAGATTCCTACGTGGGCTGGACTTTATTCACATAAGCAAGATTAAAGTGTTTTTCTAAAACATTAGGACAAAAATTAATTGAGCATTTTAGAGCCTAAAGAATCTCTTTAATCTCTAAATTTTTTTGTAAAAAAGAAAAAAAAAACTATTATTTTTAAATCCTTGAAAGCTTGAATGTCTTGAGATAACTAAAATACTTATTCTGGTTTTGTTATATAGACTTTCCAAGCCAGGAAGGATCTATAGTGGGAGAAAAAAAAAGGCACATGTTTTATAAACATAATACTATTTCATGTGCTATACTCGTTAGTAGTTTACAATTTTAATTATGACTAATTCTAAATGAAAGTAGGTTAAGTTCAGACAGAGGTTAACTCAGATTAACTTGGATTTGTGTATCATAATTTTTCAGTTCTCAGAATAACAGATTAAAACATCAAATAGCAGAAATTGCAAAGAAGGCTGACTATGCACAACGCCCAGAATCCAGAACATGACTCCTCTCCCAGTGTTTGGAGTCCCCTGGCCTGGCCCCATATCTCCCTGATTCCTCAACTCCAGCCCCAAGCCACTTTGCACCCCCACTCTCTTCCACACAGTTGATAATTCTTAGCATTTACAACGAGGCCTTTGTCTGCAAGGTTTGTGTCTTACTGGTTGTTCTGCTTATTAAATTAATTACACAATCCTCCACGATAACCACAAAGATTTAAAAAACAAAACGAAACAAAAACAAAACCTCAAGCCAGTTGTGGCTGAGAAGTAAGGAGCCGGAGCTGGATGGCGTGTCTCCAAGACTCCAGCTAAAGGAAGCAGTTGGATGGCTCCAGAGGGGACTCAGGCTGCTTCACGTCATACTTCTTTGCAGAAAGGAGATGAGAAATGACATGCCAATTGCTCAGGAAAAGCCGTCTGCACCTGTCTCCTGCCCACTGCACACAGGCCCTGCTCCAAGGTAAATGCCAGCAAGTAAGAAGTGTGTGAGCTTGTGCTCTCATATTACTGTGATTCTTGTCCATGTCACCTCCATTTGTAGGTAAAAGTTTAGGGTTAATTATTACTAAAAATAAATCTCACACACAAAACAACAGTTTGCCTTCCTACAGAAAAACCTCCTTATATGTTTGTCTGATGGTTCTGTTTCTAATTTTTTAAAGCAGAACCTATTAAATGTCAAAAAAATATTTTCCTATATAGGATAAAGATGAATCCACTTTAAAGAAAAAAGAAAGACCAGCATAAGCAAAAGTGCTGAAGAATCCCAACTGTATATAGAATTTTTAATAGTCCTCTCAACCCATTTCTAAAACTAATAAACCTTTTCTAGTAACCTTATTCTTTTAAACAAGCAATACAAGTCATAAGTATCTCAGTTACAATTTGCCTTGTATAAACTGGGTACACTCTGAAAGAATTATTTTATGATACTATTCAAAACAGCCTCATATTACAAAGTGTTAAATACCCAACTCCTTTTTGTTAGATATTTCAAAATGTTCCAAAATGAGTATTGTACTAGCAAAATAAGCAATATGAAAAGTAATAACATGCTGACTACTTTACTCGGAGGTGGAGATGAGGTCAGCAGAAAGCACAAAAGGTCTAAAAAAAACCACTACTGATGAGCCCTGCCCTTCCTTTATACAAAACTCTTGGTAGGCTTCCTATGATGTCATCTACAATGAAGCAATAACAGAGTCCATGTTTCTATCTTAACACAAAGAAATACTTATTTGTGAGCATACCTCATACATAAGATACTTAAAACTTATACTAACAGAATCAAATGTTCAATTCTAGAAGATAAATCCAACCTAAGTTACATTTAAATTGGTATTTGCCAATTGTCGAAATAAGGCCAAGGAAAGTTATTCTGCAATAATAGTATCATGAACACAGGAATAAAAGGTACATTTTATTTGATACAGTTACAGGAAGAATATTTATGATATTTTTTAAACCTTTGGAACACACGATTACCAAGTTAAGTAAAATGATTTTTTCAATTTACGTAAGTATAGCTGCTAAACCTAATATTTTGCTAACAGTTCTAGTGCTAACGTGCCTGTGAATAGATCTATCATTTTCATCTTTAATAATAGCTAATACTGAATATGTATTAGATTAGTTAACTTACTGAGGGTTTACTATGTATCAAAGACTGTGCTAAATGCTTGACACACATTTTCTCATTTAACACCAAGAATAGTCCTGTGAGGTAGAAAGCATTGTTATGTTCCATTTATAGATAAGGAAAGAGTGGCAGAAAAAGGTTAAGCCAACTGTCTGAGGTCTTACAGATCAAAACTGATGAAGCCCGTGCCTCTGACTTAAGAGACTGGGATCCCATTACCTTTAATGTGTAACACTTGTTTAGCTGGTTATTCTCTCATAAGTGCATACAATTATGTTATGAATTTATGGCCACTGTTTCCAAACGTACTTAAAGCTACTGAAATATGGAGTGTTCCCGGCTTCCGCAGAGACTGAACTCTTCAGAAGGGATGACTTTCACCAGGCAACAATCTAGTTTCATCGGTTCAAGCTGGGATTCCAACCATATGTGACCTGCATTGACCTCAACCCCAGCAACACTTTTCTGTCAGGTGGCACAGCACACATCTAATGCCTTAGGTCAGTGTTATGTGCTGAACTGTGTCTCCTCTAAATGTAATTGTCGAAATCCTAACCCCCAGAGCCTCGGAGGGTGGCTCTATTGGAAATAGGGCCTTTAAAAGGTAATTACAGTAAAATAAGGTCATGTAGCTGGGTCATAATATAATATGACTGGTGTTTTTATAAAAAGAGAAAGTTAGGAGATTAGGACACAGACAACACACAGACTAAGGAGCAGACACTTGAGGACAAAGCAAGAGGATGGCCATCTGCCAGCTAAGGACAGAGACCTCAGGGAAAAAAAATGAAATCTGCTGACACCTGGATCTTGGACTTCCAGAACTGTAAGAAAATAAATTTATGTTGCTTAAGCCACCCAGTCTGTGGTATTTAGCCCTACCAAACTAAAACAGTCAGCAAATATATCCATGTTCAACCCTTGTAGAAATATCCTGTTCCTGAGTCATATGTTTGTGACCAATAAAATAGAAAAATTGATTACCACCAAACCAATGTAGCATCATGTTTTAAACCAAAGTCCCGAAGATAGAAGGTAGGATGGGACACAATGAATGGGATACCTGTGGATAAAGAGATTAAGAACTCCTGAGAAGAGAATGGGAAAGAAATCAAAGAATGGTAAAAGTTTATAAAATAAACAGGTTTTTAGGTAACTCTCCAGGTCAAATATATCTGACAGGTGCTAGCTGGTAGAATAAATTCTAACCTCCTTAGCACTGCTGGAAAGTCCTTCCAACAACCCATCCCATCCTAGGCTGTACCCCTACACCGTGTAACCAATGCCCCCATCCTACACCACCTACTGTGGACCACTGACCGCTTCATATTTTGTACTTTCTTTACTCTGAGATTTTGCTTACACTATTTCATGTATTCATTCACTCAACAAATACTTGCAGTGAGGTGCTGAACATAGGAAAGTTTATAAAAGGGACGAGATACTTGTAGAACTCACGGGATAGCTCTCGGCTTCCAGTTCCTATTTCACACTGCGGCTCTGCCTAGTGAAACCCTACCCATCCTGCACATACCACCAAAGATCCTCTAGACCCCAATCAAAATGAACAGTTCTCCTTTTGGTACTTCCATATGACTCTGTGTATGCTTTATTTTAGCATTCAGATCATAGAGAAGGTTAGGTGTGTGTGTGTGTGTAGTATAGGTTTCTGTATTTGTATATATATAGTATATATATTTGTGTGTGTGTGTGTACACAGTATAGATTTCTGTATTTGTGTGTGTGTGTGTGCATGCTGGGAAATATATAGACACAGAGTTAGTGACAGAGATAAAGATATTCTTCCAAATTATAAATTCTATTAGGGTACAAGTTATACTTTAGTTACCCTTGAACTCCCCAAATAACACCTAATGGTGCTTTTTATAGTCTTGGTGTTCAACAAATATTTACTGAGTATCATTAATAATATTAATAATTATCAGTAATATGCTAAGGTACAGAACAAAACAAAAATATAAAACTCACCAAACTGAGCCTAAAAATTCTAGGTTTATAATGTTCTCTCTGCAGAACATTGTTCCCCATTTTCTCTGTGAATGTTCCTGCTTTTTAGCTGAATTGCAACATGCCCATTCCATCATTACTGAACTCTGCCTCAGGAATTCATTTCCAGCAGGCCATGTGAAGAGTGTGGTGTGCAGATAACACTAATGAAATGTCAAAAGGCAGCCAGGTATGGTCTCTGCAGTAGATCCAAGGATAACGGCCAGAAGGTCGGACCTTCATCTGCTCATTAGAACTTAAAGTTGGTACAGAGAGTGATGTCTTATCACCATCATAAAACCATCTAGCTTTCCAGAAGGTATGCTGACTTTCTCAGTGCTTTACTGCCTGTAGGTAAGTACCTCAACAGGCTGATCCTGCTAAAGAAGCAGAATTTGTCAAGTACATTTAGGATCTTTGACAATAACTGGTGCTTCTCTGATATAGGCTGAAGATCTTTCTCTCTTCATCAGACTTTGGGACACAGGTATCAGCTGATTTTGTCCCCTTAGGAACCAACCACCATAGTTCACCCCTCAATTATAATCTGAACTGCTATCTTCAAGAGGCTGATGGCTATGGTTTAAGTCTGGCCATTCTACTGTGACTCAGGACAGTGCCAAACCACAAATGGGAAGCAGAATCATATCCTTATAGCCTCTAACTACCTATACTTTGAATATGATTTGAGTTAACTAAAAGATCAAATACTATTCACACAGACTCAGGTCTTTGTTAAAGTTTTTTTTTTTCCTCTTGTAGTGTTCCATGGACTTTTGAAAATGTATCCCTATGCCAAAAAAGGCCAAATTGAGGACCAGCTTGCCTCCAACACACCTTCCTTCAAAGTCAATGATATCATCACTGCCTTCATAAACTCTTCCCGCCTTCAGATTAAATAGCTGCACAGGCTCCCACACCTACTCACAGTACTTATCACAGTCAATGCCTTGGAATCCACCACTGAATGGTCTGTTTTCACAATAAGTTCTTGAGGGCGCAGACTGAGACTTATCCTTCAAGGTAATTCTACCACTTAATACTGTGTTTGACATAAAGAGTGCTCAATAAAAAAAATAATATTTTTGAATAAATACAGAAATGAGTCTATGCAATAGCACAAACAAACATTAATGTTGAAATAAAATAGTAACATTCACCTACATTCTTACTTCAGCTCATCGACAATACACCTCAGTCCCCTATCACACACAGAAGCTAAAAAAGCAAGATCAACATCATCCCAGATAATATTATTGGCATCCTTACTATTTTCTGGGAATTTTTCTAAGCCTTTTATGTGTATTATTTAATTGAATGTTCACCCAAAATTCATATAAGATATGTAGATTGCTATCCCAAATGTAGATTAAACAAAACAAAACAAAACAATTAAGGCCCCAAGAAGTGAAGTAGCTTGTTCAAGTTCCCTCGGACAGCACGACATTATCGTAGAGGTTGCCAAAAGTTTTTTTTTTTCTTTTAATTGCATTTCAAATCATTTCCTAAAAACCTACTAAATATTCTTCTAGAATGTAATAGCATTTTTGGACAGATTTGTTGAGATATAATTTGAATACAATAATTTATCTTTTTTTATCTATACACTTCCATGAGTTTTGACAGGTATATTTAGTCATATAACTATAAGCACAATCAAGATGTGACATTTTCATCATTGAAACTTTTCTTCACACTATTTTGCTGCCATTCCCATCCCTCCAGTCAAGCCCATAGCAATCACCGTTCTTTTTTATGTCACTGTAGTTTTATCTCTTCTAGAATATTATATAAATGGAATTATACACAGTGTAGCCTTTTGTGTGTGGCTTCTTTCATTCTGCATAATGCTTCTGAGGTTTGTCCATGTTATTGCAAGTATCAATAATTTGTTCCTTTTTCTTGCTCAGTAGTATTTCATAGAATGGATATAGGATAACCTGTTTATCATTCACAAGTAGAGAAAGATGTGGGTTATTTCCAGTTTGGGGCTATTTTAAGTGAAGTCTCTACCTATATTCATATACAGGTCTTTGTACATATGTATCTTTAATGACTCTTGGGTAGAAAGCTATGAGTGAGGCTGCTTGGCTGTATGATAAGCTTCTATTTGCCTTTATAAAAAACTGCCAAAATGTTTTCCAATGTGGTTGGACCATCCTGCTTCCTTACCAGAATATATGAGTTCCACTTGCTTTATATTCTTAATGACACTTGGTTTTGCCAGGCTTTTTAATTCTAGCCATACTAATGGTGTCTCATTGTGGTTTTAATTTGCATTCTCTAGCGGGCAATGATGATAAACATCTTTGCATGTACATAACTACAATCCATAGATCTTCTTCAGTGAAGGTCTAAATGTCCATTTTCCTGTTGAAATGATTTTCTTATTAGTGAATTTTAAAAGTTCTTTATATACTGTAGTTACCACAATTTTTTTCCACCTCTAGCTTGAAGTTTTAAATCCTTAAAAATATGTTTTAAATGTATTCCTTAACAATGTAATTTGTAATAAACGTTTTCAGAAAAGTTTTACATTTACAGAAAAATTTTTAAAGGTAGAACAGAGAATTTTCATATAACCCCATACCGAGTTTCCTCTATAATTAACTTCTTACATTATGATGGCATATTTTTTATAATTAAAAGCTATTTTTGAAGTTTCTAGCCATTCTTCAGTTTAGTTCTATCACAGATTTTTTTTTTCCTCTCAATGGGTTATCCTTTTTCCTTTTCCTTTTGCATATCTTGTAAGTTTTGATTAAATACAAAACATTGCATGTGAAAAATCAGCTGAGCCTGAGGTAAACCGAATTTACTTCTGGAATGGGCATATCTCTTCTGTTTTTAGGCCATTCTTGTGAGTGTTTGGGTCAAGCTAAAAGTTGTTGAGCTGGGTTTGTGTTCTGCTGTTGCTATAGTAATCAGTGCAGCAAAGACAATGAATTCCTTCAGCAATGGATTCCAGCCGTCCTGTGTTTCACAGCAGATCTTTCTAACAAAAGTTTTTCTTTTCTTTTATGAAATTTTTTAAATTACTATTTTTAAAAATTTTAGTTGACATAGAGTACTAGACTACTTTTGTAACCATGCAAATCTTCACTTCTTTAAAATGACTTTTTCTCTTCTCTTTCTCCTTGATTTAAACTGGCCTTGTGCTCACTTCTTTCTTTCCTTATTCTTCCACCTTTGCACATACTGCACGACCTCTCCCTTCATCATCAAGCCCTTCAGTCAGCATCAAACAGTCTTACAAACAAAGCCTCAAGTCTGCTGACCACAGGAAAAGTGTTGGTCAAACTAAAGATAACATGTTGACTTCAGCTGTGTTTCAGCTTCAGACCCACGACGGGCAGAACAACCCTCCCTGCAGCCCCTCAAAACCAGACAGAACAACCCCATGACTTCACGGCCTGATGCAATAATCAGCTGCCTCCTACCTGACCAGTCAGGATAGCCCATAACCACAACTCCCTTAGCTACCATGACTAATGGGATTTGTCCTATATAACCCATTCCCTAGAGGCCATTGGGGAGCCAGGCCTTTGAGTGCTAGCAGCTCATTTGTGTCTCTGGGCTTGGTGCCATTTCCTTAAATAAACCTTCATTATTTTTAATTTTTTTTTTTTTACTCCAAATCCCTGCTTGTATCTCATTTGGCTTTAATGCATGTAGGCAAACACCCCCGCCCCCTCCCACTACCACCACTTCTAGTTCAATACTAGTTGCAACATGGTGGTTCAACATTTATAGAACTTACAAAATGATCATCACGATAACTCTAGCAACCATCTGTCACCACACAGTTACTACAATAGTAATGACTATATTCTCTATGCTATACATTATATCCCTGTGACTTATTTTATAACTGGAAGTTTGTCCCTATTAATGACAGAGGGTTTTTCTGAGTGTTCCTGCTCCACACTTACACAGCAGGGGGCGTCTCTCTGTGCCCATGTTCTTCCCCTGCGTTTAGGCCTGCTGTTCCATGCAGTTCCCACCGTGAGGTCAAAAAGGTTTCCTGCTGCGGCCTCTGTCACTGACAGACCTTGTGCACCTGAGCTTCAGAGGTGAGGCTGTCTCAGCATTCCTACCCCTTCCACCCACAAAGAACAGCCTGTTTCTACCTTGTATTGTTGGAGGTCTCAGGTTCAAGTCTATTCCTCCTCAGTTTTAGCACACCACGATTCGATTATCAACCTAGATCCTGGGCACGAGTGGATTTGCCACCCCATCCTTGGTGCAGACAGGATTTATCTAGCCTCAGTGGAAGCCTGAAAGAGTGTATTTTCTATCTCGATCCCAAAAATGGCCAGTCTTTGCATGGATCCAAGTGTCTGGCCAGACTTTCTGCCCATTCCCCGCCTAGGACAGCTTTTGTGCCCTGTGACAGGAGTTTTGGGACATGGGTGAATTTTGTGCCTGTCCCAGGGGTAGCTGACCATCACCTGCATGCCTGCAACACAGAGGGGCTCTCTGCCCTGTTCCCAATCTTCCCCATGAGTATCTACTGGTGAAGAGGGGCAAGTAGATCCAGATCTTCTTTATGCCTGGGGTTCCTGGGGATTCAAAAAGATCATGCTAGCCATTAAAGATTAACAAAAATTTCAGTTGTTTTCTTACTATCTGCTTTGATGACTGCTAACCCTCCCTCTTTGAGCCCTGCAAAAACAAAATGATGACGTGTCTCTTCTCTCCTTGGACTTAGAACACCTGACTGACTACTTTTAGACCTAAGGTCTCTGATGGGATGAAAAAAACAATGCTAGTGTAGGCTGTCCGTCATTTTTCTCATGGTTAAAGTGGGAGCAATATTTTCTTGTGGATTTCTACACCCCAAGAGAAGTCACAACTTTAGAGTTTAACATTATTTACTACAAGTTATTGATCCTACAGGACATTACAGTTTAACTAAATGCTTTCTCATTATTTTGAAACGTCTCTTTTCTTCCAACACAATCAAGCCTCATATTCAGTTTGTGAGTCTATTTTCACACTCAAATGATCTGAAGGTACCATAGGTGTATTCCATTCAAACATACATGATGTCCCAGATGGAACATGGGCTCAGAAGGCACTGTCCAATATGTCAGCTAATTCTTCAGAACAGGCCAATTCCCTCTTCCAGAATTAAAGCCTAGAAGACAGCCTGTTTCTCTAAGTTTATCATCGCTACTCACCAAATCTCAAATATTTATTCTTAATTTTAGTAGTAAAATAAGACCGTTCATGTACATGAATCTAAGAAAAGGGGATACCTATTACAAATGACTATGTAGAATTTTTAGCAAACAAATAAAGACATATATGCCCAAAGCATATATCTTTAAAGGTAATTTTTATTGGGAGACTATTCTTATTCCAACAGTGGAGCTACATACATGACCTAGATACTAATGAACCTTCTTGGAAATGCACATTTATAAGAAAACAAGACATCACTTGGTAATCACATTTTTTTTTGTTTGTTTCTCATTTGATTGTTTGGGATTTGAGACTAAACACAGGCCTACCTCATCTACCAAAATGACCTTCAACTATTTCCAAGCCCCACCTCAAACACCATATGCCATTATGGATACTCAAAACCTTTGCAGGAGGCTAGGAAAGCAACTCAAATTAACTTTCAGCACTATTCCAAGTAAGGAAGGGATAGTTTGATTAAATGTCTGGTTTTATTCTCCACCTTGTCTAAAAGGAAGAAAGCCTTGAATTTTAAGAACTTACCATACACTAAGGTACAGGTTTAGCAAAGGCATCGATATGGCAAAAACTCCTGCGAAGTTGAACCAAGGAGAGCCAGTACGTAACACACTTATAATTGTACATAGTTAAGATGTTCATCACTTTGCCAGTGGATGCTCAAGATGAACAGGACCTTCTGTTGCCAAATTGCTGTGATTTAATTTATATATGACTTTCTAGTCTCCGCTCAGGGGTTACTATTTGCAATTCATGTATGTTGGAAGAATGAAGGGATTCTCTTTGCTTTAAATCAAATATAAAATATGGATTCAATCTACTGTGACGCCTTTAAAATTTATACTAATCAGTATGCTATTAGTTAAAAAATAAACAAACATCTCTAGGATGTACCCACTCCCAACCTCACATCTGTTTTTCACCAACTGAAAGACAAATGCCAAACCCAGAAAGCGATGTTTTTAGACAGTATTGCGCAGTGACAAGGACCGTGGCCTCTGGGGTCAGCACCCCTGCTTTCAAATGAAATTTGCTAATTGTATGACTTTGGATGACACGTTACTTAAGCTCTTCGAGCCTCGTTTTCCTCATCTATTAAACAGGGGTGGCGAAAATAACATGTCCCTCAGAGGGCTGTTATGAGGACTGAATGAAGTAATGTGGCAAAGCACTCTTAACAAAAAATAAACGGTATCACTATTATTATTCTGCATATTTCAAAGCTGTTTCCTTATACCTGAAGAGGCCACCAACAGCAGGAAGCTCATCGTACCTTGTGCAAGTCTAACTAAAAAAGCAAATCGAGGAAAGAATGTAAAATAGTATTTTAGTTTTCAAAACTCTGCGGGGAGGGCGAGGGAGGTGCTTCAAGAAAAAACTCCCCTCCAGCTGTAAGCAAGAACTCCAAACAGATCTATAAGGAGTTCATATATGCTTGAATTAAGAATAAGCCTAACTATAATAATATTGAATGTCAACTCTAATTGAAGACAATTTTTAAAAAAGAAAAAGTCTAATTTTCACAATTAATGAAATCAAAGAACAATGAAAGGCTTTCAGAATACAAGTTGCGTTCACTGTTCTAGCAGCCACAAATTGCCTTTGCAATTTGCCTGCTTTCCAAAGAACAGCATCACTCTCCCTTTTCCCCATGCATCGCTTTTAATATAATTTAGCATGCGAATCCCAAAACAGCAATGTTGGGGTGATAAAAAAAAATACATCACACTTCTTGTCAGGAAGCAAGACTAATATGGCTCAGCAGTTCAAGCATGTCACAGTGTTTTAATAAATGATCATGAGAAGAACATCAGAAGATTCAATCCACCACCACTTCCAAGGTAAGTATATCATTATAAGGGATCGTATTAAGAGAGAAATACACTGGCCCAAACTGCTGTGCCAAGAAGTGGCAGTAAAAACTCTGATTTAAAATGACACAGCAATAAAACTCGAAGTTAATGTCACCAACTGAACTCCAACCCTCTACCACCTCCCTGTAATAAAGTAGATCTCAAAAGAGTAATTACTTTGCATACCCTCTGGCTCAACCCTAATCTATAATGGGTGTAATATGCATATCCTGAAGTTCTTTCCCACTGCACAAGCCCAAGCAAGCCATAGAGAAGGTGGGTGTGTGTGATCCCATGCAGCAATTAATCTCATCCTTTCTTTAGATGCCTTATAAACGACAGTGACTAGAGCATGGACCTTAAATGCAATTAACAACTTATCAAATTATTGTCTTTTTCTTTCATATTTATGTGGAGTTACTTTTCAACTTCACTGAATCCTACAGGAAGCAAATCCCAAGAATTGTTCTTTTTTTTTTAATGTAAAATATTTTCTCTTCATAAAGATTAATTATAGCTTTATTACTTCCTGGCCATGAAAATATCGCTGCTACTTAATGCAGTACAACTTTTCTCAATCAAGAGTTTCCCTGAGGAACGCTTCATAACCCAGCAGTGTTCCATTCTTGTTGATACATGGTGACTTTAAAGTGGCTGTATCTTTATTGGATGATTGATGGGTAGCTGGGGAGCTTTGGGTGCTTCCATTTCTGCAAGCAGCTGAATTCAGCACCTGATATGGGTATTTTCTCCAGACACACAGCATTCCTGTACCCCATCTTTAATCCTTACTTTACTGACCTTATTTTAAAAAACCACTCTATTTGACCTGTCAACAAACGTTTAAATGTAAACCAAGGATTTCTTATAATTAAATTTCAACAGAGATTTTTAGTTTTAGCTTTGTTAGACATTGGGCTGTTTAACTATGCAAAGCCAAACAAATGAAAATGAATGCCACTTCAATTTCTCTTACAAGGGTTTTCAATTTTACATGGCATCTGGCAAGCAGCCCCCATCTGTATTTTCCACTAAAAGGCCTGGGATGAGGAGGGGCAGGAAGGGAGCAGGCTAGTTGATAGGGGAATGGGATTAGGGGCTTGGGTAGGGGAGAGGGAGTGAAAGAATGGGGAGGATGCTGTGAAAAGAGTAAAATCAACAGGGATTCACATTAAGCCCTCACCCCCTTCAGAGTCTCTGCCTTCTGGTTAAAAACCAAAGTATCTGCACAAACCAGATCACCAAACGCCTACTACACACAACTATGTGACTGTTACTTTTTGAGGAACAAGGATGCAGTGCTAGCTCCCACATCTTACTGCTGTCACTGCCTCTTGTGCTTGTCTAGATGAAGACTGCAACTTCTAAAAAGCTACCAGCAGCAAGTCGACTGTAATAATGTCACAATAATAATTGTTGAAGAGGTTACCAAACTGAAGGTAAATGTCAGCCATTATTCATACAAAAAATGATATGTAATGTGAAAGAACGTCATGGTGATCTGGGAGTAAGATTACAAAATTCCTCCTCCCACTTAAAAAGACATCATTTCATTATTCACTTTACCTCAGCTATGTAAGAATGGTTTAATATTAGGAAATCTCTTTGTGTAACATGTAATAGCATAAGGTGCAGTAAGAAAAACACTCTCAAACACTTATTTTTAGGTTGCTAAAAAGATATTTAGTAGCATCGAATATCTATTCCAAATAAAAATGCCTACAAAATTAGAAAAACAAAGATGCTTTTTTTCACATTATTAAGAATATCTGAAGCTGACAGCCAATAACAGAATAATAACAAACTATTTGCAGCATTTTCATTAAAATTTGGAATAAGACAAGAACACGTAATTATTATTATTATTCTTTAACACTGCTACATAAATTCTAGCCAATAGAATAAGACCAAAACACAGAAATAAAAGCTATAATTCTTATAAAGTAGATGATAAACTTATGTTGTGTGTATATGATTATGTATATCATTAGAGCTTTACCTTCTATCATGTGCCAAAATAAATTTCACATGGGTAGAGAGTTGAATGTAGAAATGGAACAAAAAAAATTAATGGGAAACACAGGTATATATTACCTTATTTTTGGACTAGAAAAAGAATTTGTAAGGATAAAAGTAATAAAAATAGAGATTGACTATATTGATCTACTTTTAAAAAAGGGAAAACCTAAAATGCAAATGACAAATTAAGCAAAATATTTTCAATGATTATACCAGGCAAAAAAAATTATATGTTGCTGTTTATTAAAATTTATAAGAGCTTTTTAAAATTATCAAAAGAACACTTAGCCTCAACAGAATGGCAAGTTTAAGACAAGATCTTCATACTGTGAAAAACTTCACAATCATAAAGTTAAGATTCAATAACTTGTCCAAGTAAATGGTTAAAAGTATTTCAAACTCAATTCTATCTGAGACTGTACCCTCTATATTCCTTCAGTTTGGAGGAAATAACTACAGTTATTGATAAGGTGAGATATGTAAGAGTTTTTAAATTTAAGACATCCCAAAAAATCCTATAAATTTTAAGGTAAATCATATTAAGGAAAAAATCTGTGCAACCCCTACAGAATAATACTATTTTCCTTAACATATGAAGAGCTCTTGTTAAGCAGCTGGGGGAAGTTTGAGACCACTAGAAAAAACAGGCAAGCACTATGAACAGGCAATACATAATTATAAATATAAAAAGCCACAAATATGAAATTATGGAAACTAGCATTCTAAGAAAATTAATTCAAAGAATTATTAAATCCTATCTCTCAAACATGATATTTTTAAATAATAAAAATGTAGGTAAGGTTTCAATCCCATAAGTAAATGATCAAATTAATTATAGTACTGAAGTGAGAATATGTTTTAGTATTAATATCACTTTTTAAATAATATCTGCTGACATAGGAATAGCTTTCCCTTATCCACAGTATAATACTAGATTTGTGCATATGTACAAGACAGATATTCTTACACATAAATGGTTTTAAAGAAATATAGTGTAGTGTTAGGAATTGTAATATAGAACTTTCAAATTTCTTCTTGATCTGCTTTAGTGTTTTCCAAATTTTCCCAGTTCAGTGTATTTATTTTCAATCACAAATATTTCAAAATTTAATTATAAACACAATGATTTATTCACTGTCAATAAGAACACTTTAAAATTGTCAAGTTTTGTTAGAACTTATAAGGCAACTTCATAAACATACTACAACACTGTGAGATGAATACTGGCACCATTTTACAGAAGAAAAAAAAGTGATCACATTTCTTTATGTCTTTCAAAGACAGGGCAAAGAGAACGAACAGTTCACCCCAGCTGCAAGTAACTAAGGGGTCCTTAAAAACAAAACAAAACTTTAATTATGAGCATGCCCTACAGACAACTCTTAATAATATCAGTAATAAAATAAATACTCTTCCCTGAAAAAATCTCTTGTTGGCCTAAATTCTAGTTGCCACAGTTACTACTGAGTTTTGATGGTATGTGTATTTGCTTCAGATTAGCAACTTTTCATTATCTGTCCTCTGATAAAGTTGTATTCTACATGGGAGTTAATTCAGAGAACTCCTAGTTACACAGTTGATACCAACCCATGGTTACAACAGTCTTTTTCCAGAATAAGTTTGTAAAAATTTTCATGTCTTTCCCATGGTATGTGCCTAAATTAAATGACAGATTTACAAGAAACAATAATAGCACCACAATTTGACAAAACAAAGAAACTAAACTTGACTTACATCTTTTCTATTATTCTTATGTAACCACTTAAAAGTTTTGATTTGTGTTGCAAATTCAAAACAGTGAAGCAGGACGAAATGAAAGGTGTAATACTTTAGTTTGACTAAATAAAAATTTTATTTCATAGATAAAATATTTTTTACTAAATTCAAATAAATTTAAAATTAAAATGTATTCTTTAATTGTTAATTGCTTTAAAACTAAAAAAGAATCAAGAAAATGATTAGTGTGTATTATTCCATGACTATTACTTAAAATGACTTTGTCAAATAAAGGTAAAATATTAAAAAAATGTTATATTCTGGGTGTCAAATACAGTAGATATACCTCCATTTTTATTATAAAGTTAAGGTATTTTCTAGGAAAACATCTTAAATTTTGGAAAATCTGTTCATTATTATTTGATAAAGAATACATACCAATTATTTTCCTTATCTTTCTGACTTGTTCCAAGTGGAGGAGGTCTTATTTTGTTTCTATTTATGACTTTGTGGAAACATAACAGTGAGGTTTCTGGAGCTCATTAGACCATTTATTTCAACTAGGAGCAGTAAGATAGAGTTGGCTACCTCCAATGATTCATCTTTTACTAGAACATAATATATGAGTCCATTTACTTGTCTAAAAGCTCATCTACTCTATCGCTTAGATATCCACATTGCAAAGTAGTGTCCAACTTCCTGGATTTTGATGGCAACAGGTGTATAGAGGATTTTCAGGATTGTTCTACCCTGGCTGCTCCATCTGACATCCTTAAGTCTCCTTGAGAGTCTCCCAAAGAATTACGTTGCTACTGTCTTTCAGTTGATTGAAATATTTCGTGTTCTTCAAGATATCACAATGTTTGTAACAAACATTAATAGTAGTTCTCCTTTAAATCCTCTGAGCACCCCACTGTCATCAAAATCCATGAAGTTGGACACTACTTCGCAATGTGGGTAATGAAACTCGATCTTACAGAAGATTCTGTAAAGGAACGTTCTTTAAGAAGACGTCTCTCTTGTGGGCACAACAGATGCAAGAACTGCTCATGTGTTCCTCTGCCTGAAAAACTATTTTTGTAATATATTCTTGCTCTTGATGTTTTTCCCTTGTATCACTTTAGGTATTTCCAGGCGTGCTGAATCCAACTGGAAGCTCCTTTTTCTCCACTTCTCCCAACACGCTCCTCGCCATATCTCTTAACATTCAAAGAAAAAATCTTAAAGTCAATTAGGTGCAGTAATAAAATCTCTTTACACTATTAGATGTCACTTAGACTCTGTGTAAGACAGGTTGTATGCATAACACCTTTGGGCACAATCCACAGTTATTTGCCTTTAATCATTTTTATATTGACTGAAAACAAGGATTCCCTTCCTATTCCTCCCAGGCCTCCCCAAGTCGGAATCAGTGGTTGATCCAAAGTAGCATTTTTGTCATAAAACTTAGAAAATAACTGATGATGACCTTTCAACTCCAGTGCTAGTAGTGGTAATAATAAGCCTTGGCTATAGCCAAGAACTCGATGCTGTTTCTAGCTCCACCTACGCCATGACCTTGAGAAGCTATGATGACCATGGTTCCTGGTGTACTTTGTGTCACCATAAGCAATATTGTCCCTAATACCTTAGGATACCCCTTATTTATTTCAAGGACCAGCCATCATCAAGACCACATCACCTGCCTCACCTACTTCAAGAAAACTCATTTGAGAACCTATTTCTGTTAAACCAGAATCCAAGCACTTGCATAATCTGAAAAAAAAAAAAAAGTACTTTTATTGAAACTCTTTTCTTATCTCTTTCTTATTCTCTTCCTTTTATTCTCTTCTATGGCCTCGTTTGGACAACCACCTGAGAGCAGAGAACGCTCAGCAGAGCATTCTTAACAGTGCTGCCCCTGCCTTCAGCATCTCTTCTTCACTCGAGAGTGAGGAAGGAAGAATGAGTATGACTACGACTTCCTTAACACCTAAGATAGCAGCACAGAGAAGAGGACAAGCAAATCAAAAGCCAGAAAAACACCATGGGACTCCCCAAATTCGGATTACCCCATCAAGTACTTATATCTGGGCACGGTTTACCTAACTCTTCTCTTCCATAGCCAAAAGCACCTTTACACTAATCATATGAAGAGCCCACAACTAGTGCCTTGCTCTTCGCAAATCCACAGGGAATTGTCTCGTGTGTTTTGAAAAGACTTGTTGAGGAATTTCCATATTTACAACACGGATACACACCAAGCGCATGTTTTCAAGGGTTCAAAAGTAGGAAAAGGATTACAAATATCAAAAAATCTAAAACTGGTTTACAAATCATACCAGGAAAAAAAATAAACCCATTTTTTTGGTTAGATTCTATTTTCCACTTTGCATTTTATTGAATGCCATTACTCTTAATTGTCTGCTTTGATTCCAAATTACCCCGAGTAAGATGCGCCCTGGCAGGATGAAGCCACGCCTCTGTTAAGGATGCTCTAAGTGTGGTCTGCAGGTGCTGGAGTTTCAGAAATGTCTGAGTAATGGCGACACTGTCACCTACATGGTGACTGCTTTGAAGATTACAACCTAAGTTTGAATATATAGATTCCAAAATGTTTATTTTTTTTAATCATTTTCACTCTTGTATCCTCAGACACATAGAAATAACTGGACAATATTCATAATAAAAAAAGTCTACCAGCAACTAGTAACAAAACACCCCTAAATCAGGAATGAGACTTGGGACCATGGGTTCTTCTGTAACAGAGGACACATGACCACTCACGTCGAGGCTAAAGCATCCAAGCAGGCCTAGGTGTGGGGTAACAGGTGCCAACATATGGGAGGACTCACCAGGAGCCAGGCTAGTTACCTGGCAATGCTTTCATCTCAATGCCCGTTAATCTCCATCAGAAGCAATTTGCTTTCAGCAGGCGAAGCCAGCAATGCACCTTCACTGTCCTGCTTCAAAGATGGATCAACTCTCCAGCCTAAAGTCATAATTTAGTTCCCAGAGATCTCGATCACCTTTCCCTCCCACAAGCTATCGCGCTGCTCCATTACACTGATGACATGATGCAACTTGGACCTAATGAGCAAAAAGGAGCAAACACTCTAAACTCATTGGTAAGACATTTGCATGTAGGAAGGTGGGAAATCCGACAAAACTTTAGGGCCCTTCTGCCTCAGGGAAATTTTCAGGGGTCCTGTGGCGCAAGGCATACTATGGTACCCTTTCTAGAGTGAGGATAAGTTTTTGCGTCTGGCTCCCCCTACTAAACACAGACACAAGCCTAACGGGCTTCTTTGGATTTTGGAGTCAACTCATTCCTCATTCAACGTGCTCCTCCAGCCCATTGACCAAGGAACTCAAAAAGCTGCTAGTTTTAAGCTGGGCCCAGAAAAAGGGAAGGCTCTGAAACAGGTCCAGACTGCCATAGAAGCTGCTCTGACACCTGAGCCACATAATCCAGTAGATCCTAATGGTTCCTGAAGCAGCAGTGGCAGATAGAGAAATGCTGTTTGGAGCCTTTGGTGGTCCCTATAGATAAATCACACTGCAGACCCTTAGGATTTGGGAGCAAGACCCCACACCAACACCTTCATTTTGGACTTCCAGCCTCCAGAACTGTGAGAGAATAAACTTCTATCGCTTAGATACCCAGTCTGAGGTACTTCGTTATGGCGGCTCTAGGAAACGAATATAAATTTTGTCCTAATAAGTTCATAAGAACTAGTTCATCTAGTGTAGTCTGCTTTTTACAGAGGAGCCAAAGGTGACCTAGCATGGAGCAGAGCTGGGACATGAACTCTGCAGTGGGTACTGAGCCTGTGCTCTTAGCCACAACAGCCCAGCGTCAGCAGAGAGAAATCATATGATGCACAGTTCTCTTCTACCTGGATGAACACCGTGGCCGCCGTAACTCAAAGAATCCATGTTGCCTCAGTTTGGGAGCTCAGCACCATCTCGGTTCTCAGCACACCGAGGGCAGGTACGAAATATGAGAGGCGAAGGTGACTGCTAAGTGTTTGATTTGACGGCTGCCTACTATACCCGCCTACACCTAATGTTACGTGAACAGTGATTTATTTTGTTCATGGCAGCCAGCCTCCTAGCGGGGCCTACACTTGCACAACCCTGAGATGAGCACCTCCTTGAATTCTGTACCCTGGTGCCTCACTTGCCTCACCTTCATCCGGGTCCTGCAGCAGAGACCTTTTTAAATGACCTGCAGGAGCAGGATTTTAACTCCCAGTTCTCCTTTCACAATACTTAGTGAGCAAAGAGATTTTGATTTTAAATTTCATTGCTGATAAATCTTTACTCAAGTTTTCACCAAAGTGGGTCTTTCATTAACATTTGAAGTAAAACTAAGTGCAAAATTCGCCAATTCTTAGCATTTGTGGAAATAATATTAAATTGTATATGGTACCACTACTACAAACCAGGCCCTGGGTTACGTCGGCCCTCCACATACACATCTATTAAATTGTATGCAGGGACCATGTCTGCCTGGTTCTCTGCTGTAATCCTAGGGCCCGGCCATCAGAGGAAGTCATCAAGAGGAAGTGACTGCCAGTTGACCCAAGAGATGACTCAGGAAAAGGATCCTGTTCCCTGTCTCCTGCTCTTGGAATGTATGTCCCACTCACTATCCCCACACTGGGAGTTACTTCAAGGATGCAGCTGTGAGAAAGTGATGCGTCATTGAGATCGTATGAACTGCATATGTGACTAAACCCTGGTAAGGCCTCCATATAAGATTCTGGCAAGATCTACTTACTTGTCTCGTGGCCACCAAAGACAAGCCTCATATACAAGTACCATGCTTATTAAAATTGCCGCCTACCAATCTGGTGTGGTCTGCCTTTTTCTTCCTTCTCTCCTTGCCTTATGTGTACAGGGGCCGGTTCTGAATTTCACCAGGGAACTCCCAAGAGTGTGAACCGACACTGGCATGTGGCACATTCTCAGTATCTGTTAACTACGGGTAGACGGATGGATTGGTGAACGGCTGGCTGGCTGAGGGTCCATGCATATGGAAACTCCACAGCGGGCAGACTACCAGGAGCACGAGGAAGGGGCTGGCCTTGCCGCCACCCAGGCTCTTAGCTCCATTCTCCCTGGCCCTTCTTTCCAGTGTTCCAACCAGGGACTGACAACAGAAAAGCCTAGAAGGACCTTTACTTGTCCAGCCTGAGGATACCTGAGGATATGAATTTGAGCTGAAGAAGCTAAACTATGCCAGCTTCCAGTGTATCTTCAGGAAAGCAGAGGAATTCTTGGGAGAGAGGAATATTCATTGTCATCTCAGCTTCTGCCAGGGCTCAAGGCAAAACTCCAAGGAACAGAGCATATCTTTGCCAATCTCTTTCCTTTCTAAATACTTCTTCTATATCCTCCACCCTGGCCCCAGGCGCAGAAGCCCTCAGCCACCTCTGCTTCTCCGAATTCCTTCATCCTAGTCCATCTCTCTCAAACATCCATTAACTGCCCTGTTGCCATGAGAATCTTGTTACTTTAATTAAATTCACACGGAGGTGTGAATGAAGCTTAACACTCCTGTAGCATTATTAAATAAGATTATACTAACTCAGACATTTTTAATTGGTAATGTGTGGTAAGGACATAGTTTTCAGGGGAATAAGCTGAGAAGCCTCCCCCCACCTTCACCCCCACCCACTATCCACGCTAGAGCTTGCATTCTAATTTTCCAAGTCTGCTAGAAGACAAAAGCCTTTACAGCCTTCATACTACTCCTGTATACCTCACCCCATTCATAAACATTGCAAGACTTCAAGGGACTTAAGAAAACATCATGAAGAGTTTGTCCCCTGTGCATGGTGAAGGTACCTTTATGTATGTGTAGTCATGAACAGTATCTAAACGCCACTGTGTCACCATTATATTTAGGCATTGCTATAAACGCAAGATCATAATGCCTAATATTGATACATTATCACAACCTTCTTATTCAACCTCTAATCCCTCCCTCCATTCCCCCCACCACCAATAGGTATCAGATGATCAGACAGAGAAATGAAGGCACTTCAGTGTCACCCCCACCAAGTTCCCAGTCTCCTCACCCACGTTCTTCTCAGCCTCCAGGGAGAAGGTACTCCCCTCCTGATGGAAGCAAACCCACCTTTCCTTTCTGGTGCTCTTGGCACAACTCCTTCCTACCTCCTCCAGAATCCTGACCTCCTGGGTCATCTCTTTTTTACTTTATCTTCACTGTCTCCCTTTCTCTGGCCCCCTAACCACCAACACTTACTCATGCTCCAGTTTCTCTCATCCTTAAAAAAAAATTGCAAATCATAAAACTGTTCCCTTGACCCAAACTCTCCCTTCTTCCTCTAGCTACAGGCTTGTTCTATCTTCTCAGTCCAACTTCATTAAAAAGTTGTCTGGTTCACTGAGGAAATAAATATTATTCGGTGCTAGAAAGAAATGAGCTATCGAGCCACAAAAATCCATGAAGGAAACTTACAAACATATTACTAAGTAAAAGAAGTCAATCTGAAAAGGCGATACACTGTATGATTCCAACTATATTACCTTCTGTAAAACTAGGGAGACAGTAAAAAAAGTCATTAGCTGCCAGGGCTGGGGGTGAAGTAGAGGGAGATACAAATGAGCAGAGCAGAGATGATTTTCAGGGCAGTGAAAATGCTCTGTATGATAGATACTCTCATGGTAATACATGTCATAATACATTTTTCCAAATCCACAGATTAGACAACACCAAGAGTGACTCCTGATGTAAACTATGGAATTTAAGTGATTATAATACACCAATATAGGTTGATCTGTTATAGCAAACGTACCAGTCTGGTGGGGAATATCGATAATGGGGGTGACTATGCATGTATGGGGGCAGAGGGATATAGGCCATCTCTGTACCTTCCTCTCAATTTGCCATGAACCTAAAGATAAATAAATAAATAAGGACTTACCAAAAAAAAGGAAGTTAGCTGTGTTCCCTGTTTACACTTCCTGTCATCGGTCCCATCACCTAAACCTGATATTTCAGAGGTCCCCAATGGCTTGATTGCTACTCACCACAGATATATTTTAGTTCTTATTCTACTTGACTGCTCTCTGACTTCCTGTCCAGTCCCTCCCTCCTTGCAGCCTCACTGCTTGCACTGGCTTCCAGAACATTCTTTCCTGCTCTTTTCCTCCTTAACACTCTGCTCAAACATCCACGGAGGTTCTTCTTCCTCTGCTTATCCTGGAGTTCCTAAACCCTGGAATTCCCCAGGGTCTTATCCTGGTCCCTTCCCTTTCTCCCTCGACAACTCATTCAAATTCATGACTTCAATGTGCTGATGACTAACCAAATCTAGATTCCTGCCCCAGAACCTCTCCTTTGCTCCACTGCCAAATTCCCACCTGCCAACTAAACAATTATGTTCATATATTCCACAGGCATCTGACTCTCAGTATGTTTAAACATAAAGGCAGTATCTTTCTCCCCAAATGTGCTCCTTTTCTGGGTCCCCCACCACAGGGAATGGCATCACAATCCTAAGCCAGAAATCCAAATGTCTCCCACTGTCACTACACGGTCCAGGCCACCAGTAAATCTCTTCTGACACTGCAAAAACCTCCTGATTGTTTACCCTGCCGCTGGTCAGGATCCATGAATAGCTTCCCTCTTGAGATACACTCCAAACTCTGAATTCTGACTTCAAGGCCATCCAGGACGAGCCATTGTCTGTTTCTCCATCTCTGGCCACTTCCTCCCAGCATTCTGTGCTCCAGCCATGCTGAATTTCTTTAGATCCCTGTTGCCCCACTGCATGGGAAACTTCCTCCTTTTCTGGCTTTTTTTTGCATGCACTGCTCTCCCTGCCTACCACACCTTCCTAGGACCCTCCTCCTTCTCTGCAGGCTAAACCACCCCAACCATCAGTTCTCAGATCTAACACCAGTTCTGGAAAGCCTGGCTTGACCCCACCTCCCTGCAAACTAGGTTTGATGCACCTGTCTTTGGCATCAGTTGCTCTCCACCAAAGCAACTGTCAAACGTCATTGTTATTGTTCACTTCGTTCTACGTCTTTCCTGCAAGACCCCATGTTCCTAGAAGACATGGCTTCTGCATCCTGCCAACCACAGTAACCTTGGGCCTAGCAGAAGCCTTTGGCAGAGAGAGGCTTGGGAAAGTAATGCAATGTGTGCAAAGCTTTATCTAATCCCTGCCCGGTGAAATCACTATCCCCACTCCATAAGTGTAAAAATCAGAGCAGCCAGAGAAGCTAAACACAAGTCAGAAAAGGGGCGTGACACAAGTCCAGGTGTTCTTTGCAAGCTCTTGGTTTTCCAAAGCTACAAACCTACTTTGGGAAACCAAGAGGAACTTACTTTTAACTTATATTTTAACTTGCCCAAGAGGGAAAGTAGCAATTGTTGATAAGATTTAGAGAATACAGCAATGTAGCACAGCACCTACAACAGTAAATGTTTCTATAGCAAATCCTCCATCCAATAGTCCTCTCAAGTGATTTGTGGGAAATTCCTCTACTTACTTTCCTCTGCAAAAGATTCACTATTCCTGCCTTGATCACCCTCCGTATAATCCACTGTAAAGCCATCTAATATTCTCACAATGTACCAAAAAAAAAAAAAAAAAGTCACAGGAATCAACAATGCAAATGACTATGAAGGAAAGGTGAGGCCAGCTCTAACTAGCAAAATTGTAAATGCACATACTGAACACTACACATTTCCGTCCTGACAGAGCCAAGGAATCTGGAGAAATTATAACATGATCGCACTTTAAAGAAAAAGTCCTAACACTTTGCGAAGAAATAAGCTGCATCAGAAAACAAATTCTTAAATAACTTAAAATCCAAAACTTTGGAGGCAAGACACACATAAGCATCAAATTTAGAATGGCCAGCATGATCCTGCCCTACACACTTGTAATGCTCTGCTTGAAGGATATTAATTATATTTGTTTCTAATTCAGTGTGTTTTCCTTGTAAAAAAAAATATATATAAACACAGAGGAACAATTTTTTTTTACAATTAAATTTGTCAGCTCCATTTTTTTGGCACATCGATGAAGGAGGTACAAAACCACTTCTGCCCCCATTTTATTCTTTTGTGAGTTCTAGAATAATAAAGTATGTATAGAATGTAATTGGGATTACATTAATAAACATTATCATTATGGAACTCACATAGAAGTTGACTGAACTGATTATTTACATGGAAGTAAATAGTATCACAACACAAGGTGAACTGTCTTCTATAAATTGCACTCACTGAAATGCATTCACTCAAAAGCAGGAGTCCACAGTCCAAAGCCAACACACCCACACATTTCATGTGCTTAGAATCAATCTTCTTCCACTGAGGAACCCTTTCCATCTTCTAAGTTTGATTACCTAGGCTGGTCTTTTTAATGTGTTGCTTCCCGCACACCACTCTCCCCTCCAGCCCCACCTCTGCCTTCTCAGCCGCTTTACACAGCTCTTCCTGGTGACACACCTTGTTCTCCGCCCGCCTTTCTGGCCAGCTCTTGACCTTACCACGTGCCCAGGTACTCATTTCCTCAAGTAAGCCCACCCCACATCCTGAGGTGTAAAATCACAAAAGTCTGAACTCATTTGGCCTTCTGACTCCAGAACGGAGCTGTTACACCCTTGGCCAAGTCCCTCTATCCACACTTGGACACACCTCTAACTCTACCTGCATGGGAAAATCGTGCTCTCCTTTCCACACCCCCCTGCTTTAGGCACACATCGGCAATACAGAGTGAGTAACTGGACCACGTGCTTAATTTAAGACAGACTGTCCTCCAGACCTGCCCTCTTTATATAGTTTTTTTTATAAAATAAATATATATGCTCAAATAGGTTAACTGAATTGTCTGTCTTGCAGAATGACATATGGATAATGTTAAACTCTTTATTCCCATCCACCCTAGATATGCGTACATACTTTATACAGTTTTCGCTGAACTTCCATTACAACCTTTACTGAAGAACATAAAGCAACGCGAGTAGCCCGGACGAGAGCACAGGTTTGGATTACCAGCGTTTCCCTGGGAGGGTGCTGTGTTTATGATGCCCCTCCAGCGGCTGCATCTTCGCCATCATTCTCCCCTGGGTTTCTTTGGCTTGACTCCTTTTCCTGGGAAACTCCAGGCAGGTTGCAGGATCACCTGTGCTGTCCCCTCCCTCTCCAGTCAGGACGCTCTACCTAGACAGCTGCAGAAACCTAAACTAGCCAGACTCAGCTGGAGACAGAACTCTGGTGTGAAATACGACTTTCTGCTACTTAATTAATTATTCAATGCCCAAGTTCTCATTTCAGCTTTCCTCAAAGGAGGAGCAGCTGCCATAACTTTGGGCCTCTTCCCGAGGCTTCCCTAACCAGAGAATGTTTCACTGGCTACTGAAAATCTCACTTCCTTGTGCTGGGTCCTCCTCTTGCACACGAAAGGCCACTGTCTTGCCAGCAGTCACAGTTGCACCTACTTTCGCTCTTCAGGGTTAATACTAAACCAAACTGGTGACTCAGCACAGACCTCAGCAGCACATCCGGAAGTAACCTCATTATGGCCAGATTCTTCGATGTCTATTACCTCCCTATGCTTAAGCTGAAGGAACTTATTCCAAGTTGACTAAAACGTGTTTTCGTTAACTTTTCATGTCACTGGTTCACGTTTGAAAATGTGCATCAGTGCTGGCATTTGACTTTAGGGAAGTGAGCACAGTAAGGCACGATTTCTCACTTTTTAAAGAAAAGAGTGCCAATTTGTCTTGGGAGTTTCTCAAAAAAGGTAAGAAAGAGGAGAAAAGGGAAGGTCAGAAATAATGTAGATATTAACCATTCTTTTGGTCATCTCCAGACCCAAACGCTCCCACAGACGGTATCTAGAACTGCCCTTTGCTTCTAGAGAAGCACAGTGAATCCAGTTGCTGACAGGTGAGCACCGGAGACCGCGCAGAGACTGGGTCCTAGTTTAGAATCCACATCTGGAGCCGAGATCTTGTCTGAACCAACCGCTGGTGACACCCGGAAGAAAGGAATAAGGAGCGAATAGAGAAAGCACATAGGAGAGAATCCCAAATATCCAAAGCATCTTTGCCTTCCCGTCGTCACCTAGAACGGGCTGCGGAGCCCGAGGTAAAGCAGCTGGGCTGCGTCCCCTCCCGCCGCGTTCCCGCGTCACCCGAGCGGCGCCCGCTTACCTTGCGGGAGTACGGCGGCTTGCTCAGGTGGATGCCGTCGCGGACCAGCTTATCCCTGATCATGATCTTCAGCTTCAGCTTGGGGTAGCTCACCCGCTCCCTGCCGCGGGGGGCGGTTGTCTGGCTGCGGGGGTCCCCGCGGGTGCCCTTGGCCGGGCCGCCGCACGGCTCCCCCCGGCGGCCGGTGGAGAGGGCGACCGCGGGCGGCCCCGGTGGCGCTGGCAGCGGCTGCGGCTCCAGGGTGAAGTAGAGGCCGGCGGCGGCGGCGTCCTGCTCCCGGAGCCGGCACACAGCCTCCAGGATGCGGCGGCGGTGCGCGGGCGCCAGCACCCCGATGGCGTCGAGGTCCGGGTCCCCGATCTGCTTGCACACCTCCAGGTCGTCGTAGCCGTTATCCACGAAGGACTCCGCGTACTGCGGGAGCTGCAGCGCCTTCAGCCACTCGTAAACTATGTTGGTGCACATGGTGGGACTGGGACCCCCTTGGGCAGACGCCGTCCCAGAGCCCGAGCGGCACGGGCGGCACCAGTTCTTGGAACTTTTAATCCTCTCCTCCAAGGGGAAAGGGAAATGGCAGCAAAGTTTTCCTTTTAAAAGAAAGGATCCGGCCGGAGACAGAAAGCCATCAGAAAGCCAGAGGCGGGAGAAGCGTAAAAGCGGCAAAGTGAAATTCCCCAAGCAGCCGGGAGCTCGCAGGCGCTGGCGGCAGGGAGAGCCGCTCCGCACCGCACCGCTCCGCTCCGCGCCGCCCCTGGATGCGCCGCCGCCGCCGCGGGGAGGGGCGCGCGGCGGACGCGGGAGGGGGCGGAGGCGGGCGGGGCCCGGGCACACCCCTCGGGCCCGCGCGGGGTCAGCGGCGCGCGGGGCCGCCCCGGAGTTTCCCGAGCCGGGACGGTCCCGGGGCTGCGCGCTGCATCCCGGTTTCTGGCGGCCGCCGCCGGCGTCGGAACGCACGGCCCACGCTGGGGAGGCGGCTCCTGCGCGCAGACCCGCGGCCGCCCAGGAGCGCCTGGTCTGCGCGAGTGCGTGTCACTGTCGTCCTCCTAGTGCGGAGGGGGTGTCTTCTAAACTGCAAGTCCCCTGTGGCTGCTTGGATGGCTTTCCATATGTCTTTTTAACCCGATTGCTCTGGCCCGTGCAAATCTCTGCGCTCCCTGACTCCAACCTGCGCGCGCGCGCGCGGGCTGACCAAGGGCACGTCCGTCCCGCCCGCGCGACCTGGACAGGAGAGGCTGTGAAGTCACGTTTCCCTTCTCCTTCCCCAGTCTGCGTCGGATACCCCTTCCTCCCAAAGCCCCCGCGGTCTCGCTGCTTCCGCAGACAGCCGCTCAGTACCCTGAGCGGCGGCGCTTCGGCCCCGCGCGGGTGGGCGCTACGCGGGGACCGCCCGCGTCCAGCCGGCGCGGCGTGCGGCCCCTCCTCACTGCAGCTGGGCGCGCGGGGCGGCGGGAGTGGCCCGTGCTCCTGCCTGCCTCTCCCTTCCTAGGCTCCCGGTCTGCGAAAGTTTGGGATGGGTTGGACTCTCCCCTCGGTTGGCATTCCATATGGCCCCCCTCAACCCTACTTTCTGCAAGGTCCTCTCACACTCCGCTCCACTGCGCTTCCTCTGTGGTCCCCCCACCAAGCATTCTGTCCAAGCGCTCTGCCCCCCGCGACACTTCCAGGCGCTCAGCCTGGAGCCCGAGGATCACGTTTCTCTCCTCTCGCCCCGGGGTCGCGTGGACGTGGGTACCCCACCACTCAGTTCCTGTTAGAGGGGACTGTCGGACATGTCCGTCCGTGGCACTTTCTCTCTAGGGAATAACGAAAGCAATAGAGTTCTCCCATCGTGCCCAGGGTCCGAGGGTGGGGACACGAGCGGCAGGTGAAACAGACCTAATACCTCTCCTAAATATCCTCAAGTATCTGACTCCTTCTTGGGGTCGAGATACTGGTCAGGGCAGGTTCACTGCCTCCTCCCTTTTGCGGGAAGGGCCGTTCCACTGCGCACCTGAGCTATTTATTTCAGGACCTGAAGTGGACTTCTCCTGAAGGCGTCGCGGTAGGGCCTATCAGCCGCGCCCGTGGAGGTGGGCAAATGATGATCTCAGAGTCTTTTCCAGACCTGCACTGTTTGGCCTTTGGCGGGGGAGGTCCTTCTTTTTCTAAATCAGAAGAGCTTAACCCCTTTTGGAGCACAGGCCCCTTAAAGAATCAGATGACAGCTTTGGTCCTTTTGCCCAGGAAAACACGCAACATAGGCGTACCCAAAATATCCCCTACAGTTCCGGTGGGGGTGTGTGTGTGTGGCGCGGGGTGGGTAGGTGCTGCCCAAGTTCCCAAGTCCCGGGACTGGCGGATCCCCAATTTAAAACAATTGCTAGGAAAGACCTGTCAGAAGGATGGAGGAGCTGTGGGGCGACGTGTAGTCTCCCTTCTCCCCGTCCCCCAGCCCCTCAGGTCACCCCTTCCGAAACCCGAGCTAGCGTCGGGAGATCGCTTATGTTTTTTTCTCCGGAGCGCTCGCTCCGACGCTGGAAGCACCCAGCCCTCTCCGCCCGGCGCTGCTCGCGGCTCTACCTCGCCAAAGCAGACTCACAGTGCCCCCTCGCGATGGTGCGAGCCGATTTAAGGCATTGTCCAAGTCTCCCAAATTGTTTTTATTCCGTGCAAGAAAGTGAGCTTCGAGGCTTTACTTTAGTTCTCCACCCCGACCCCCTTAAACACACACACACACACACACACACACACACACACACACACACACACACACACACACTTTCACTTTTGTATCCCAACGCTTTCATAAGGACTTTTGATTTTTCCTAGGAAAACATTCCAGCAGCTTGAATTATGCTGCTAAAAACAGAAGTTATAGCAGATATTTATTTGGAGCTTACTATATGACAGATGTCTATACCTATCTCTCTATATATATTTGATATGTAGTATTATTTTCCAGTATATTACAGATGAAGAAATTGAGGCAGCGAAACAGTCATCCCTCCCACGTTTCCCCGCAAGATGTCTTGTTAACAGTGGGGCAAGGGTAAGAGATCTGGAGGAATGAATTTAGTGCTTGTCTTGGAGCTACGAACCTTCTGAGTCTCCAGCGTGTGCTGTGTAACATGCAAGACAAACTGGTCTGGATGTAAGAGGCAACTCCTTGTTTTTGTTTTGTTTTGGTTTTGGGTTTTTGGTTTCTCCGTTGTCGTGTTTTTTGTTTTGTTTTTTAGACTGGGAAACTTAAAGCTCCAGGTTTCATTACTGTTTTTTTTCCCAAGTCGTGTGAAAAGTCCAACACTGCCACTTAGTTCTTTGCTTGCTTATAAACAGCCTTTTCCCCTGTGGGAGCTTAGACATTCGCCTTGTCTCATTAATCCTCAGTGAAGGCAGCAAGTATTTTTATTTCCATTGTATAATTAGCGAAACTGGTTTGGGGGAAGATGAATGACTCGCCCAAGGTCATACAGTAAATCAGGACAGAGACTAAAACAAACCTGCCGTGTCAAAGTGTCTCCCCAGCAGGCGGCAGCAATTGTCCTTTATTTATGTGCAATGTCGCTATTCAATTAGGAAATAAAGCATCCTGATGCTCTCTGTGGACAGGAAGCCATTTATGAATTCATCAGTTGTTAATCAGTCATGAAAAAAGCTTACTCACCGCAACATCTAGAGAAAACCTGCTTTGGAAAACTTCGATAGACTAAACTACAGACATACTTTTCTCCAGATATCCCTCCTACTTCTCTGTCTCCTGCACTTGCTCAAACCCTCCAGCTCCTGTCCTTCTGCGGCATGCCTTAGCATACTGAATCTTTTAATAGATTTAATTTAGAAGCTACTATGTGTAATCTCCAGTGCCGAAGTTTTATAGCCTAAATGTGTTTCCATCCATGGCAAAAGTCCAAAGTAAAACCGGCAAGAACAACTGGCTAATTTTAAGATTTAGAACTAATGGTCAAGAGCTAGAAGGCCACTCAAGACCATCTCAAGGATCTGCATCGCATGGAGGAAGTCGAGGCTCAGAAAGGTCAAATGACTTACCTTAGGTCACATAGCTAGCTCATGACAGAAGTGGGACAAGAACTCAGATCTGTTTCCTTGTGTTTTTCACAACACACTGCATTACCTCATTTTTGCTGTAAGTGCCTGGCTACTGTCAAAATTGTTCATGTACTCATCAAATGTTTATTAAGCAGGCACTTCGGTGCCAGGCACTGAAGCAAAAAGAGTTTTCCTTAATTGGAACTGGAGAAATTTCAGCATTTTAAATATGTAAAGAATAAACTGTTTTATACGTCAATTCATGAATTAGGAAGATTACAAAGGTGATATTTTCTTCTGTCTTTAATTAATTACCTAAATTCTGGGACCCATAACTAGCCAAAATCTGCAATTAAACTACATCTAGATGAAAGTGTACTTAAAAAGAAAAAAAAAAAACAGTCGCTGCTATAGTCCTAGGCATAGCCTCAGAACACAAATTAATTTACTCAACGCACATTATCGAGTACCTATACTATTACAAGTATTTTTTAGTGGTATTACTTTATCAGAATTGTTTCTTTTTAAAAAAATTCAAAACACTTATCCTGGTGATTATTTAATATGTTTGGGGACAGTTTTTTTGTTTTGTTTTGTTTTATTTGTTTATTTGTTTGTTACTCAAAGAGGACTTTTTGCCTAATGAAAATCAATAGGAAAACCAGTTATGGAGAAAGTTTCTTTTTAGGCACTGTTTTAGAACTATTTTGTAATGGTAATAACTCTGGCAAAATGCTTGTTGATACAGTGTGATAAATGAATGATAATTATATTCAGGTTTTAAATGCTAGATATCAAAAGCATAGCTTTTCTACTTTGCTTGGATTCTGTAACTTGATTTAAAGAGAAAGAATGAACAATAATTAGTTTTGAAGTTTCCTTGGTGCCGCATAAGGTTTCATACCATTTTATTTCGAAGATAAATGTTTGCACATAGGGTATATAAAAATTAAATTCCATTAACATCTATTAAACATCAGTCTCCAGAGTGCCTAGCTTTGTAAAAGTCAAAGATATATAAAATTCATTTTAAAATGCAGAATATGTCTTGCTTCTGGTTCAACTATGAGCTAAAAAGCATCTGGAAGGAATGTATGCCATAGGGAGAAATGAGAATAATGGACTTGAGTGATGTAACAGGCAATCTGTTCTCCAGTGACTGGGAGTAAGGCGTTGGGTTGGCAACTTAATTGGGAGCAGGCTGGGTGGGGGCGTCTGTTCATATGTCTGAGCTGTATGCATTATACTTGTGTGTGACAACACGTATATGAAAGAGGGAGAGACAAGGAACAGTAGGGAATAGCAGCAGGATGCCGATAGATTATTCGTCACTATTATAAAAGGCCTTTCCTTCTTTAAGGAAGGAATGAAGGGTACAAAAAAAATATATTCAAAAAGTCAGAGACCTGGAGGTCACTGACAGAAAGAGCCAAGCAAGAGACAAACAGTGATAGAAAATAAAATGAGATCTATTTTTTAAATAATTGTTACCTTCTTATCTCCAGTAACCCCCAAACATTGTATATTTTAAAACGTACTTTTTAAAGAGGAGATAAGAATTAATTCAATGTTTCCTAAGGTAAAAACGATAAGTGGAGCATTTTCTTTAAAAAAAAAAATCTAAATCAGCAAAGTTAACTTAGCACCTAAGTTAGGTTATATAACTTCATACACGTGAAATGATATTGATAAAAGCTATTTCAAACAAGTGCAAGTTGCTTACATAATCATAACCATGAAATCACTTAACTTATGATCAAGTGTCCAAACTGAATAAATACTAGTTGTCCCCATCTTACAGTTTATTTCCATTCAGGTGTTAGGACAAACAATTCAGTGGAGGTTACTTCTGAGATCCATTTGGCTCCTGATGATGGAGAGGTTGAAGGTTGTTTCTTTTGAGGCAAAGTAATTTTATGTGTTTGTTTAAAAATCTTCACTTCTTATTTGGTTTAAATTTGCTATTGAAATATTTACTCTATAACTCTTGAATCCTCAACTGGTAAGAACTCTGCACACAGTCAGAGCTCCTGTGGAAACCTGAGGTCTTGTCCCCTTTCCAGGTTCGGACATAGGCAGGAGGCGTGCATCATAATTTTGAAACTATATCTGACGTGTGAGGTCACTTTTGCTATATGCGTGAAATCTCAGACCTTCTTTATGGATGTCAACACAAGACCTAAATAGAATTTCAGATCCTTAGACCAACAAAGCCTGGGAATAGTAAATGTTTTATATCCATCTTTAAAACTTTTCAGCCTATCATTTTCACCAAAGCCAAATTTCAGTCTTTTTCTTGGGGTTTTCAGCTGTCCGGTCTGAGTGAGCTCAGACTCCATAGATTGGACTATGGTCATGGGCTCAGCACACACTCTGAGCCAGCATGTTCTGAACTTAGCGCTGAGGTCTCCAACCTTTTTGGCACCGGGGACTGGTGTTTCTATGAACATCTAAAGCTTGATGATCTGAGGTGGAGCTGAGGTGGTGATGCTGGTGCTGGGAGCAGCTACAAATACTGATGAAGCTTCACTTGCTTGCCTGCTGCTCACCTCCTGCTGTGTGGCCTTGTTTTCCTAACTGGCCATAGACCAGTAGTACTGGTCTGTGGTCTGGGGGTTGGGGACCCCTGCCTTAGAGGACTTATTGGTCATGGGCAAGAAGAGATCTTCAGAGACCTGCCCAGAAAAAATTAAAATGATACATTTCTTATATTGTACACCAGGATAAATCCCAAGTAGATCAGAAATTTAAAAATAAAAATGAAAAAAAACCCATACTTATTAAAAGAAAACATAGGCATATTTCTCTATAATCTGGGAGTGAGGAAAACTTTTTCTAATTTTGATTTAATTTTTAGAAGCAATGGGGGAAAAGATTGATACTTTTGATTACATAAATATAAAAAAAACTTTGCATAGCAAACAAATAAAATAAAAATTTAAAAATAAACTGCCATCAGCAAAAGAAAAAACACAAATGACACCTTGTGGGAACATTTTTAGAACTTAGATGACAATCAAGGATTCATATAGCTAATACTAAAAAAAAAAATCTAAAAATAGAGAAGGAAATAGATAACAATCCCATGAGAAAATGAGTCAAAGTGTTTCCAATAAGAATACAAATGGATATTAATTTAAAACCACTGTCTACCTTTTTCAAAATAAACTGAATACACATTTAAACTATACTGAGAGACCATTTCTTACCTATCAGATTAGTAAAAATCTAAAAATTGAGCAAAGTACTCTGTGGACAAGACTGTAGAGAAACATTCACATAGATTAAGAGTAAAAATGCAAAATGGTACAATCTGAGTGTTGGTCAGGTTCCATTAGGAAAGTAAAGTTCACATATTTAATTGAAAGAGAATTGTTAAGCAGGTACTAGGGAATCTGAAAGACAAAAAGTCAACCTCATATTCCAGATGTAGTAGGGTCAGGCAGTACCTATTATTCTTAACAAAAGAATCAAAGGGAGAGAACAAAGAAAAAAGGTTGGGATTATAGAATATAGACCCTGAGAGAAGGAGCTCTGCTGAGTGGGACCAGAATTTTGTGAAAAGGATGCTGCCTGGGTGGTTAGGAGAAAGAACCCAGGAAGCTGGGATCACACCTCAGAGAAAAGGATACCATCTGGCTGGTATACAAACGTCAGGAGTTCTCAGGAAGCGTGCAGAGAGGAGGTTTCTAAGTAGCATTGCTCCCTGGCTGGGCCTGATACCTCAGAGAAGGTTCTAGGAGAGTAGAAAATTGGAAACTGTAACCTATGCTTATTGGATGAAACTGTTGTGGGGGTGACTCTGACAGGAGGAAGAAACAAAGCAGAAAGCAGCAAGTACCTTATTCTTTTTCCCGCCTTGTAGTCAACCTCTGGCATATTTTGGCCAAAGCTGGTGAAGCAAAAATGTGATGTGCTGAGTCCCAGCACCAGCATCTCAAAATGGAGGAGAAAATGGTAGATGGAGAGATGAAAACAAAACAAAACAAAACAAAATAAAACTGAATAACCAGAACAAACCCTGTAGAGGGGAACTTGGGAATATTCAGCAAATTCCATGTTCATTTTCCCTTTGATTTAGCAATCCCATTTCTAGGAATGTATCCTGAATATTTTTTTAGCAATCTTTTTTTTTTTTTAAATACACAGAAGACTATTCAATAAGCCCATTTTGGAATAGTTAAACATGGAAACTAGCCCAAATGTCCATTAATAAGGAATTGCTAGAATAAGCTATGATTAATCAACACAATGAAGTACTCAGCAAATGTTAAAAGTAATGAAGACTATCTCCACGCACTAGCATGGAGTGATCTCCAGGATATATCACTACTTAAAAAAAAAAAAAAAAGAACAAGATGGAGAATAGTACTATTTTGTACTTAAGGAGGAAGAGGAAGTATGACTAGATACACACAACTACAGCAACAAATAGTAAACTGTTTTCAGTAACGAGACCATTACTGATAGTATTGAATTATTATACAGAGATTATAACGTGTATAATGCACTATAAATCAAATGAGTAATTGTTGGTGCCATTGAGATTCAAGATTTGGGGCACAATTGCAAAGATCTAGAGTTGTAAAATCAATGTTTTTTTTTAATGCTGAAGTCCTAAATTTTAATTTAAAACGTAAATATAAATTTATCACATTTTATCTTTTTAAAAAATCACATTTTTTAGCTTTGTCTACAAAAAAGGTTTAGAAAAAATAATGGACCTAAAATAATAAGACCTCTCGCACCCAAATTATGTTTTCTAATATAATTTCCCACTAAATGGTTTCTTAAAGAAATGCCTGACTCTAGTAATGCGATGAAAAAAATGAAGTTTAGTCATGAAATTTTTGTCATATCAGAAAGCAGGATTTCTATCAAAGACTGATAGCCATGCCAAAAAGACTCAGGAGTTCAACTGAACTAGCTCCCATCAGACAAAGATGGAATAATTTGAGCATTATTAATAAGGATCATAACTGTAACAAATTAAAACTGATCAAAAGTGTTTAAACTCATAAGTTCCAATGATATTTTAATAAACCCTAATTGGTAATGTTAAAGAGATAATAGAGAACTACTTAATTATTTCAAAAACTGGTACATAAAGGAAATGAACCTAGTACTTTTCTTGCTTTTCATATATGATCTGAACCTCAGGACACAAAATCGTTAATGAGGATAAATTTCTTAATGGAAGCATCCCAACTAAAAAAATGTGACAACTCCTGATAAAGTAATGGATCTACCTATAGATCTCAAAGTAAGATTCTCATAAGACTCTTAGGGGCACCACAAGTTCAACATTATTTTCATAGCAACACTAAAATATCATGGCATTTTTCACTGTGTTAACATTTACACTGATGGTTCAAAAGTGACAGTGGGTAAAACTACTGGTGCTTCAATACCAATCAAATCAGTAGCACCAACTGGACTACTAGTACTTATGATGTTCTCTACCACCACATACTGTAAGAAAAAAAGCAAGCCAGTTTTACCTAAGAATTTCCTAATAAAAAGTAAAAATTATTAATTGTAGTAATATTGACCTTTGAACATTTTTTAAAAATGTATTTTATGTAATAAAATGGGAATACACATATAGTACTCATGCTGAATACTGACCTCTGCTGTCCATCTCCTTGAAAAACCACTTGTGTGATTGAGTTGCCAGCTAAAATAGCCACTTTTTCATGGAACACAATTTTCACTTTAAGTAATGGCTGACAGAAAACTTATGGTTATTCTCATTTGAGTATTTGGCAGGTATTTTCTTGAAAATAGATGAAGTGACCACAACACTGCAGGTAAACAATGGACAGTATTTGTTGCCAGTGGTAAAATTCAAGTGTTCAAATAAAAATTTGATTTTGGAAAATTTGAACTTACTACCATGAGCTTGACAGCTTCCCAAAACTTATAGGCTTTTAAATAATAACATCAATGGTTATTAATGAATGTTTTCTGATTTGAACAATGAAATATGTCTGCATTTGAAAGACCTACATATATCAGTGACTAAATATTTTCCAAATAATATCACAAAATCATGCATAGGTAAGAGATCAATTAAAAGAACAAGATAAACCAATGAATTTAATATGACAGAATAGGAAAAACTCATTGATGTGGTTTTAGATCTCACATTTCCACTAACTTTTAAGAAACTACCATATATCAAGTTTTGACATAATATAAAATAAGATTATCTATAATTATCTGAAAAGGCTATTAAAATAACTCTTCGACCTCCAACTACACCCATTTTTGATACTGGATTTCTTGATGTATTTCAGCTAAAGCAACATATTGAATATAGATGCAGAAAGAAGATTCCAGAAAGAAGAAACCAGACATTAAAGAGATTTATAAAAATGTAAAACAATGCTTCTCTTCTTATGAATTTTTTATTTTGAAAATATAGTTATTTCTCACCAAATATGTTATGTATGTCAATATGTAAAAGTTTGTTATTATTACTTTAAACAAATAAATATTTTAAAGTTTTCTCAGTTTTAATAACTAATATAAATATCAATAGATAAAACCCATAAAAACAAAAGCTCTACAGGATCCTTAAAATTTTTAAGAGTTTAATGCTCTCAAAGACAAAAAAATTTGATAACTGCTGATCTAAGTAATAATTGACATAACAAAAAAGAGAGAAGTTCAGGCATTATTGTTTCTTATTGTAAGCAGAGATTACCTATGAAGTAGTTTTACTGAAAATTATATTGAGCTTAAATCTGATCAAAGCTCTATATCTAACTCTTAATTTATAGGAAATATAACAGATGAACATGTAGGAGATACAATCAGCAAAATCCAGACTGAGAAAAATTATGCCTAAAAATAGGCCTGGTTTCATAAATAAAATTGGTAGAGAGTGGAGAGAGAGAGAGAAGTTTGTCAAGAAACATAAAAGGCAGATCAGCCAATTTTAAAACATAGATCTTCTCCAGAACCTGATTCAGCAAACAGTATTAAAAACTATTAGAAGAAAATGAGAAAAATATAATGACTAGAAATTTGTTATTATAAAACTATTGAAAAATTTTAAGTATGATAATGGCATTGTATTATAAGTGTTTTCCTTTTTATAAATGTTGATATTCTATACCTTACTGATGCAATTTTTTACAAATGAAATAATATAATGCTTGGAATTGCTTCAAAATAAACTTTAAATTTAACAAGTAGTAATACATGAAATAAGACTAACCATGAGTTAATTATTGAAGCTGAGTGATATTAAATTAGGTTTATTATACTACTCTCTTTACTATTTAATTAGTTTGCAATAATAAACATATTAACAAGTCAAACAAATATATAGGTGATACAAACAGCACCACATTGTTCTATGAGATGACTTGCAACCCTGTAGGTGGGCCAAGATGGCCTGTTGTAATTAGAACACTTACCATCTCTCAGGGGATGAAATTGACAATGACACAGATCAGAGATATCGTGTAGAGGTCACAGAGAGCTAGAGCTAGAACTGTGAAAGGAGCTTTATGTCATAGAACATGATTGATATACAGTGCACTAAGGGATGGAACTAGAATTGAGAAACTGGGAAATACCTTATGTCATTGATTAATTCTTTTGTTATTTTATTTTTAGTTCCTATCATGTTTTCGGCCCTGTTACAAGCATGGAGATACAGCAGTGCCCCCAGAAGAACAGAAGGTATTTCTGTCTTCATGAAATACCTGGGAGAAGGAGTGTCTGAGTAGAGGGTACAGCAGATGCAAAGGTGTGGTATGTTTGGGGAGAAGCAAGAAGGTCTGTGAGCTGGTACAAAGTGAGACTGGGGGAGAGTGGTAGCAATCGGAATTAGAGAGAGAGGCAGGGTCAAGTTGTCATAAGGACACTGGAGCTGTTCTAAATGTGACAGAGAGCCTCTGGAGGGTTCTAAATAAGAAATATTAGCCAGTTCATAATTTAACAAGACTATGCCACCTGCTCCATAGAGCAAGAATAGAAGTAGTGAGACCACTTAAAAAGCTACTTCAGCAACGCCTTGGACTTGAGCACTATATTGGCAAAAGCAGTCAGAAGTGTTCAGAATTTATGATATGCTAGTAGCATTTGCTGGATGCAGACAAAGAAGAAAAGAGGAATCAAGGCTGACTACTAAGTGTTTGGCACAAGCAACTGAGTGAATGAGTTGCCACATTCTAAAAAGGAGAAGATTGAAGAGGATTAAGTTTGGGAGAAGGGATGGGGAGGAAGCAAGAGTCTTCATTTGCACATGTCAAGTTCCAGTTGCCTAACATATCTAAGTGGAGTTGTTGGGATGAGTCTGTCACTCTGGGAGTGGAATAGGTCAGCAATAAAATCTTGGACCATTTCTATACATACTCGATATAGAAAGTCATAGCATGAAATGAGATTAAAGAAGGATAAAGATGAAAACTTAGGACACCCCAGCATAGAGAACCTGGAAGTGACTCTGAGGAGCCACAGGAGGAAAGGAGAAGGAGCAGCCAATCAGTAAAAACCTGTGATGTGAGGATAAAGCCATTTCAAGAAGGGAATAAGCAACTGTGTCCATTGCTGCTGATGGGTCCAGAGAGATGAGGACTGAAAGTAACTTTGGACTGGGCAGCAGGGAGGGAAGTTTCTGGCCTTACCAGAAGTAGTATCAGCAGCGGGGTGCTCAGGAGAGAATGAGGGAAGAAAGTGAAGGTGATAATATACGCAATTGTTGTAAGGAGTGTAACTATAAGGAATCATTAAAATGGAGTAAAAGCTAGAGAAGGATAAATGGAAAAGGAAGGCTTTTTTTAGTGATGGTAGAAATTACTGAATGTGGGACTATAGAAGGGAATGATCCAGAAGAGTGGGAAGCAGCTGATGCAGGAACAGAGCCCTTGGTTGCTGGGAGGGGATGGAATCCAGGCACAAGTGGAGAGGCTGGCCTTGGGTAGTAGCCCAGCTGGTTCATTTCATTTGGAACAGGTGAGAAAGTGGAGTCTGTGGGGACAGATGCAGGTAGATTAATAGACTCAGTGATGGGAGGATGTGGAAGTTCTATTCTAATTGATAACCAATGGCAAGGCCATCTGCTAAGAAAGAGATGAAGGGCCAGGGAGGTATGAGATGGTATAGAACAATCATCCTAGAGAATGGGAGAGTGAATTGACTAGAGAAATAGATCAGAAACTCTGGGGTCATATTTGAGGTGTATGGTCATAAATGTAATAATGTCATTTGGCAGGATTGTGTGTTCTCCTTAAGTCGCATCGAGGTGCTCAGGTGCTGTCACATTTGCAGGGCTGGCTGAAGGTTTACTTTAATAAACCTTACTTAGAAAAAAGCCAGAGTAAAAGGCAAGAGAGAATTGACATATCAAAAATGAAAAACTAAAACAATCAAATAAACAAACTTAAAAGTTTACTAGTCTTTCTGTTAGCTAGCATAAACCAAATAAAGAATTGATATAATCAAATAACCTCACTAATAAAAACTTTGTAATATAGTATAAATAAAATACCTATTAAAACCATACTAGCAACTTCCTTAATTCAGAAGACAACAGGGTACCTTGGGGATTATAATTCTCAGCATTAATTATTTTATTAGCAAAAGAAGTACCAGTCTTGATATTAGAGAGACAAGAAAAGGATGACTATACTTGACAGAATTCCAGATAACCCACCTGATATTCTAAATGAAATCACTTTAATGTAACCTATCATTCTGAAAATGCTAGAAGAAAAGAAATCAAAGGACTCAAAAATCTGTGTCCAGGACCTGAGATCAGTGGTGTAGATGGAAAAAGATGATTTAAGAGTCACTGTGAGCAGAGACATAAATTTCAGGTACAAAGGAAATAAAAGAAATGAGCGCAAAAGCTGCATAAAAGGAAAAGTTTCTTCTTTAAATATTATTGCATTAATTCTATACCTAGAAATAATGGAAAATGAGTTACAGCAATTTTTTTCTAGAAAATTCTGAAATATTATGCTTTGAATTGCTAGAAGGAAGGTGGATATAACTCAGAAAAACCACCATGAAATATTTATAAAATATAAAAGCTATAAAGTAGACTGTTACTGAAGAGGCCTAAATTTAAGATCTTTGAAAAAACTATCTCTCCACAAAGTTCTATGAGATTAATGGAGAAAGTGTTTAAATTTTTTTTGACAAAAATCGTAAGGTGTCCATTAAAATGGAAATTCTGTGAGGAAAATACTAGACGATACATAAGACTACAATGATAAATTATGTAACCTTACCAGCACATAGGTCCTTATATCTTTTAGTTCCTTATGGAATTTTTAGGTAAGGAGGAACTTCTGTGTCTCCTCCTTTGGCCTAAATTTGGCAGAGGCCCACCCTTCTGTGATTGCTAAATAAGCCTGTTTTGCATATACTTCTTTTTCCCCCATACAATTCTCTGATTCATTTGTTATGACTCAAAAGCTACAGCTGTAACTTGGTCTCTAAACTCTCTCCTTTGCTTTAAGTTCAAGGTTCCCTGAAGGACAAATGTATATGAATGTCTCACTACCAATTAAATTGATTATTTAATTCCATCTGCCTCAATAGAGTCACCTTTCCTCCCAATTTGGCTCTTTGTCCTCTGTTTTCTGTTTTCTTGAGTCAATAACCTTGCCAGGCATCGTGAAAGCCCCACTGGACACAGAGGACGCTCACTCCTTGTCCCAGAGGCCCTTCTGCACAACCAGAGGCACAGAGGCCTAAACACTGATGGTAGCCCCATAACTAAGTGCTCGACTGGTTGTAAGAATGAAGAGCAGCAGGTGCCTTGTCAGTTTCATGTTGAGCCTCTGGGTCTGCAGCATGTAGGTCGTGATGTGATTATGTGACTCATGGTTTTATACATGGCCAAGTATAATAAATGCCAAATATAATATACTGGTATACTGGTATATTGTATAGGTATTGTATATCAATATATTGCATTGCTGGATTGCAGGGTACAGATTGGTTCAAAGATTCAGCAATTCCACCCCAGTGTACATAGCCTAAAAAATTCTCACAAAGGACGTTTATTGCAATGCTATGTGTGGTGATAGGGCCTTAGAGACAGCCTGTTCCCCATCACTGGGAGGGGGATTGGTAAAAACGAAGCAGATGCACAGAGTGGAGTAGTATCCAGTGGTTAAAACATATGATGGAGAGAACACAAAACGAGGACCTAGGGGTGCAGCCCTTTCATTCTTTTCATGGAAGGCGCCATGAGAAGTGAGTGGGGTGGGGGCGGTGCAGGAGGCAGAGGAAACTTCAGCGTGGCTCCTCTAACATGGGCTTACAACAGGAGTTAAGAGATGGAAGCTGCTGTGCTCCTGCTCTACCCTCTCACGTGAACAGGGTTTCTTCGGGGACTAAGTAGAGATAAGCCTGATGGCCAAAGATCCTTAGGATCTGCAGCCCAGAATTACGAGGGACGGTCGAAATGTGTCCTCCCACTCCTGCCACCAAATCTTGTCATTCCAGACTCAGCTTCTATGGCGAGTCCTCTCCAGTAACCTTCCCCTCCCCACTACATTTCATTATGGACACTGTATCAGATCGCCTACCACAGAGGACTGGACTCTTTGGGGAGGCAGTGTACAAAATGGTTACGTTTCTGACGTTTTGGTTACACTGCCTCATGTAGTGTCCTGACTCTGAATCACCATAGTTGCATGGCCTTGGCCAAGTTACTGAATCTCTCAAAGCCATGTGATGTCCTCCTTAAAATGAGATGATGCTTATAGTACCCACTTCCTAAGGCTGCTGGGAGAATTAAATTAGATAAATCAGGTCAAGTGCATAGAATGGTGTTTGGCACATAGTAAGAGCTCCATAAATCTTGATGAACATTGTTGTTGTTAAGCTTCTTAATAGACAAACTAGACTTCTATGGCTTTTTATACATAGCAACAAGCCAAGTTCACTTCATATTAGTTACTGAGGTTGAAATGTATTTGTCTATTACTCCAATAGCATATAGGTTTATGCTTATTTTCTTCACAATATAGTTGAGGTGTAGGAACTAATGAAACCTTAATAATAAGTTAAACAGCAGGCCACATGCTTTCTAGTCACTTGCTTTGTTTTTTGGTACCATGTAATTCCAATGTCCTGTCCTGGCACGATATTCCCATTCCTAGATATTTTTACAATGAGCCCATCCTCATTATTTTATGAATTAGTATCTATAGTTTACTTTTAAATGAATCTATGTTGCTTATAATGTCGCATTAACTATGAATTTTTACAAGTTTTTGGCACAAATACATAGTTCTTTCAGTGTGAACATGGACAATTGAGGCAGGGACTGCAAAATAGTAAATATTTTAGGTTCTGTGTTCTGCATAAATATCGGAAAATACTCTGCTCAGTGATTTCACAAAGCAGAGTCCAAAATGGATTTCTCTCCAAAAAAAGACTCCAATCTACACACATTTGCTTTATATACTTCACACAAATGTCCCTGCTATAAACAAAGTGGAAACGTGTTCACACGTTTCCATGATCCAAAGTCAGCTTTCTTTCCACCAGCCAGAAGGGGATTTTCTGAGGACCATCTTGAGAACCACGGTCTTTCATGGTTCTTGCACATTTGCTTTTCTTTGCAAAGCTCAGGGGCATGACCGCCTTTGCCAGATGACAGAGCTATCTTCATTTTATAGTTGAACTGACTCTGTGGGTTGATATTCGCTAATAGGATATAGTAAAATAGATATGATAGGAAGAACAGGTGACAGGCAAGACTTGACAGAGAATTCTTTTTTCCTATTTGCCCCTGAGTGGTGGCAATGAAAAATAATTTGCGGTATAGCGGTGAGGAATTTGAAAAGGTGAGAGGTATAGGAATAAAGAGAACCCACTATATCAGCCTTCAAAAGCATCACGGCCAAACCTCCATGAAATTTTATAAACATGAAAAGTTGTGCTTGTCTCTTTGAATTTGACAAGTTCTTTAAGTACCTGAAAGACGAAGTGATAAAAGAATGTGAGTTTCCAAATGTACATTGTATTCTTTGTGGACCAGAGAACTGTTTTGCTCCTTTGGCAATTCTTTGCTCTACTAGAAACACTGAAAAGGAAAGGTCAGGTTTGAATTCCAGAAGTTTCTTGACAGCAAAATGAAAATAGACATGGTAGAAATATTACTTCTCTAACAAAGAAACAGATTTGAAAACTTTTTACAAGTATAGTAGTTTTAGTTCTGCTATGTTAAAAAAGAAACAAAAACAGAATAGGCTGAAACATCACCAGAGACAGTAAGCAAACCTGAATAGAAATGTTAACTTTCCCACATAAAAAGTTGGAAAATAATGATTACATCAATATTTCACTGAAAAAAAGTAAATGTACTGAAAAGTACAGCAGAAAAAAAATGCATGTTTTTTTTTTTATTATTTTTTCTAATAATCAAGCTAATTGCACAGGAAGAAACTGCACAAAAATGTTAATCATGATTATCTTAGGATGGTGAGGTTTTATGTGAATTTTAATTTGTTTTATACTTTTCTGTAGTTTTTCAATTTTTGACAATTATATTTATAATCAAACAATACGAAATAAATGAATAAAAAAGTAATCATATTGTCTGAGGCATTACCTTCTCCAGGAAAACTTTCTAACCTTTTGGGGACCATATGGCTTTAAAACTGGGATTATAATAAAGAGTTGGACTCTGGTTTTGATGTTACACTGCCCATAGTGTTTAAGCCTCACCCCTCCTCTCCTCTCTGTCACATCTGGGCAAGCTAGTAAAAAGAGCATGTGCTACCTCCTTCCTATCCAGCCCGATATTAGACCCACGCCAGCCCCGCCCACCTATAAGACTTCTTACCGTGGCCCCACCCCTCAATCTCGGTAAAAACTCTGAGCCAGTCTCCTCTCCTTGTTCTCCGGAGTCACTTCTGATCTGCTCTTCCAGAGATCTTGACATTGTAAGTCGGAAACTTTTTCAAATCCTCTTGGGATGGGTTTGGGTAGGGGTGGCATTATAAGTCTTGGCATCTGAACCAAAATTGGGCAGTGGGGACGGATACTGCTTTTTTCAGAGTAGCCACAACAGGGAACTCTTCTTATTCTGTACTCCCATGATATCTTACCTTTCCGTTTTCTACATATTGTTTTGAGAAGGACAAAATTCTTAAATTTTGTTCGGTATATCAAATTGTTCTTTTAGAGTTCATAATTTTGTGTCTTATTTAAGAAAATTTTGCAAAATTTAGGGTCATTAAGGTTTTCTCTATTTTCTTCTAGATGTTTCATAGTTGTTTTTACACTTAGAGCTATGATTACTTTCAGATTGATTTTGTCTATGGTATGAGGTAAAGGTCAAAGTTCATTTTTTTACATAAAGTTATTTAATTTTTCTAATACTTTTTATTGACAAGATTGTTCTTTCCCTATAGAATTGCCATAACATCTTTGCTGAAAATCAATTGGTCTTGTATGTGTAGGTCTTCTTCTGAACTATTCTATTCTGTTGATTTATATGTCTATATCTGGGCCAGTTCCAAAATGTCTTGATTACTATTGCTTTCTGGCAAGTCTTAAAATCAAATAGTGTAAATCTCCCAATTTTGTCCTTTTTTTTTTTTAAAGTTGGTAGGGCTAGTGTAAATCTTTTACAGTTGGATTTAAATGTTAGACTAAGCTCATTTGTTTCTACAAAATAATAACAACAATAAAGCCTGATGGATTATATTGACTCTGTAGATTAAATGGGGGAAAATTGACATTTTAACAATTTTGACAAGTTTTCAATCCACAAGCAGGGTATTTATTTAGATTTTCTTTATTCTTCACTATTAACATCTTTTTAGTACAGGTCTTGCAAATTTTTGTAAAAATTTGTTCCTAAGTATTCCATATTTGTATTTTTATTGTAAATGATTTTAAAATTTTAATCTCTAATTATTTATTAACATATAAAGAAATACGATTGATTTTTTTTTTTTTTACATTGACTTTGTGTCCTATAACCTTGCTAACCTTACTTAATTCTAGCAGGCTTTTTCTGTAGGTTCTCAAACATTTTTACGCAAACAATCATGTTATTTGAGAATTAACAAAGCTTTACTTTTTCTTTTCCAAATTGTATGCCTTTTGTTTCTTTTCCCAGTGTTATTACTCTGTGTAGGACATCCAGTGCAGTATTAAACATATATGATGAGAGCAATGACCTTATCTTGCTGCCTCATGAGGAAGTAACAACTTCCTGCTTTGGAAGTCTAGCACAGACCTAGGTCTCCGGGAACTCTGAAACCATTTTTGGTTGTGTGTGTGTTTTTGTCTGTTTCTTTTACAGACTTCTCTTCCTCTCTCTACCTTATAAATATAGGCATCTCCGAATTGCACATTTACCCTCCTCTCTATCCACCACTTTGGATGATCATGATAATAATCCTTTAATGCGTACTTTTTAACACTTTCAAGAATCACTACCATCTTTCCATCATCTCTTGCCAGGATTACTGCAGAAGCCTTGTGACTGGTCTCTGCTTCTGTCCGTGTTTCCTTACCACCTATACTCATAGAGCAGCCATAGCGATCCTATTAAGATTTAAGTCAGTCTACGTCGCTTCTGCTCCCTACCCTCCATTTTCGCTCATCCTTTCTCTCAGAGAAGAGCCAGTGGCCTTGCAATGTTCTACAAGCTCTACAGAACGCCACTACATCTACAGTTCCAAACAGCCTTCCCACATCCTTACTCCAGGAACACTGGTCTCCTGGCTGATCCGCCAGAGTGGCAGGTGCACACACTCGCCCCTCGGCACCTTGACACTTGCTGCTCCCTCTGCCTGGAATGGTCTCCCCTCCCGCATCTTCAGGGCCTGCTCCCTCACTTCCTCCTGGGTAAAGTACCAAGCGAACAAGCAAATAAATAAAACTTCCCGCCCCTCCCACAAAAGGCTTGCTCCCTTCCCTGCTTATATCTTTCTTCCTAGAACTTACTATTATATAACATAATATTTATATAGATTCGATGATAGCAGAGATTTTTGGAGGAGAGTAGTGGCTGTTTTGTGTACTACTCATACTTATTGCCTAAATTGCTGCTTGGCACATGGTAGGTGTTTAATGACAATCTTTGGACTGGATGGCAGGATGTTAAATGGTGGTAGATGTTCTTAAAAAGATCAGTAAATGCATGCTTGGTGGAAAAATCCACAAGGTACTTCTAGACCTAGAAACCTCTTGTCAAAGAGTTTGCATAATTTCTGCCAATTATGGGTAAAGAAAACACTTTTATTCTATACATTAATTGGAGTAACATATTACTAGTGACGTAAATTACTTTATATTGTTTGGAAATGCACACGTAGTAGAATTCAAGGATACTTATTAGGATTTTTAAAAGCCTCTAAGTATTCTGGCTCTCTTGGCCTATTCCTCTGAATTTCTTTATTTTGTAATACTCAGCGTCTACTGCGTTTATAGATTTATAGCAGAATGATTATAGCAGCCTCAAAGAACTTTGCAATAAAATAAATCAGGTTTGTTCTTACTCGTTCTTTCTAACACTCTTCTAATTTCTCTCTGTCATTCCACTGTTTTGTTTAGTGTGCTGCGCTGCATACTCCTCTGCCTAGCACTGCGCTGGTACTTTACAGATAAACTGGGAAAGAAAAAAGCACTGATGTGCAGGCTCCCGAGCATGGTGACATTTCCGTTTTAGCATAAACTTAGAATATTAACAAGGGGAAGATAGCAGATTCAATTATAGATGTGGGAAACCTCAGAGACACTAGAAGGGAGGGAAGACAAAGTCAGAAACATTAGTCTTAAAATAATAACAGTGTTAGTATTTCACTGTACAAAGCACTTTCGAGAACTTTATCTTTTGTGTACTTCGTTCACTATAAGCTGTGAAATAAGTATTTTTATCACTTTAAAGATGTGGAAACCAGGCTCAGAGAGGCTGTGGGTCATTTATAGTTACATAACTATTAAGTAGTGACAAAGGATTATCAACCCTATGTCTCACAGCTCTAAATTATATGTTCTTTTCATTATATTAGGTTAACACACTAATTGGTCTTTGATCAAGAATTAGCAAAGCACCTGAAATAAACTGATTTTTAAAACATTATAAAAATATCTGTGAAAAGAATTTTCATTTTTTATATTCACCACTTTAAGGCAAGACTATTTATTCCAAAACCAAGCATATAATTTTAATGATTAAAAAATAAAAATTTCAGGCCATATTTATTTCTAAAAAATAAAAAAGAAACTGCTTATCTTACTGCTAGACCTACAAGCATTACATGTGAATACAAAATCCAATAAAATGGATTTATGTAAATTTACAAAAAATTTATTAGGTGTATAAATTATAATCAGATAAAATGTTTCATGAGAAGAATGTATCTTAAATATAATAGTTCTGCCATATGCAGGTTGTCCAGCTTAAAACTCATAATTAGAATCTAGTCAAACAGATAACAAAATAGATGCCTAGAATATAAATGTGTAAATTATCCTTGTATATAATTAATTTATGATATACTCTTCTTTGAAATTTTTGAAATAAGCCCAATAGATCTCAAAATCTTATTTCTATTATAAATAGTTTTATGAGCAACACAATCATTTTTTATTATTACATTCTAGAACTATTATTTTCCCCTGAAATATTAAAAAAGAAAGATGTCATATTGGGCATATAACTTATTACAACAGCTGGAATCTGCTACTTTATTTTTATAAGATATCTATTTTCTTGCACCTTCAAAAATTCACAGGACATTTAATTCATTAATGGAATATTTTTCATATCTTCAAAGCAGTGACTTTATTTTTTACATTCTAGTTATGTCCATATTTATAACATGTGTCCAATATTTTTCTGAGCTTTGATTTCGAGTACAGTAGTCAAAAGCCAAACAAATAATAATGTACAAGTAATCTTAAATGTTTCATAAGACTGCTATAAAGACATAGCACAATCGATGGTGACATTAAGAAGGCTTAGCAACCGACTACATGTAGGGTCTCGTTGAACTTTAAGCTCCTTCTTATGTCTTTACTAATGATTGCAATCATTCTTTGACTGTTTAGGGGGTTCTTCAGCTCAACAGAAGTGCTCCACGGAAATGCTGACAGTTCCACACAGAAGCTATTTATCTCCACTCTTAACTATCTTCATTTCTTTCTGTGGTCTCTAGTTTTTACTTTATTTTGACATTTCTTTTGATTTTGACATTGACCATTAGTTTACTTTCTACATCTAAGCCTCTTTAAAATAATTACGAAAGACCTACTCATTGCAAGGTTTTATGCCATTTCTTTCTTTCATGTAACTTACTATTTTATCTCAAATTCATTCATTTCTTTGTTTCCCCTAATCATTTGCATATATAAAAGGAGTTCTCTTCAATTACAGTAACCATATTACTTAATGTTTTTAATCCTCCCAGTTCATATTGTCTCACTGTACCCTTTTTAAGTAAAATTCTTTTTCTCTTCTAAGCCTCAAGTACTAAAGTTTAGAAGTAGAGCAGATATCCTCCTTGCTCTCAATTCTTTGTGAAAATATACAATTAACTGAGAACCTTTCCCCATAACAAAATTTACCCACCTGCCCGCTTGCCCCTCTCAGTACAAGAATTCATGCCTAGCACTCCACCCACCTCCCCAGCAGTGCAGTGGGGTCCTTCACCCCGGCTCTCTCCATGACTTTGCTCCTATAATTTACTCTTCTCCATCCTGTACCAGTTTCTCCATCTCCTCTGTATTATTCTCATCTGCACACAAACTTCTCTGATATTTCCCTTCTTAAAAACACTTCCTGGACTCCCATGACTCTAGGTACATTACTAATTCCTTTTATTCTCTGTAGCAAACTTACCACAGTTATCTTTACACAGGGCATCCTTTTTCTTATCTCCCCTTAGCTCCTCCCACGCTAACCTTTTCTGTCTCTACTCTCTTGAAAGGCCACCGATGACTTTCATCTTCAAATCCAAAGGCTCTTCTCTGTTCTCACAGTAGCTTTCAATGTAGTTCACCACTCCCTTCTCTGGAAATACTTTTTGTTTTTCTTGGTTTCTGTGTCTGTCAACCATCCTGGGAAATACACTGCAGGACTATATCCTGCTTTCTAAATCTGGGCAAAGAGGGACGGAATTTAAGAAATGCCCATGGGCTGCCCAAGGGGTCTGGGGTGTAGGAACATTGTGCATTAACGTTATGAAAGTCAGAAGCCTTCTACATCTTGTTTTCTCATTTTGAAGGTCGTGCCAGCTCTTGAGTAGCTCAGTGAATCTGTGGTCCTGCCAGCAGCAATGAGGGGTTCTCAGGGTCTGGAGTGTCGGCCATGGGCATGTTGAAATTAGGGTAGAAGTAGGTAAGTCACTTTCCTTCCAGAGCCCCTTGTGTTTGTTTAGAATAAACAGGCTCAGCCCAAACCACCATGGAGAAAAGAACTTTCAAACTTTTACTTGTGTCAAGACAGTCATTACCACACCAAATATGGAAAAATGGATCTTAAGGCTTTATATACCTGTGGCAATCTTACTAATATGGCATAGAGTCATAGACTTTCCGGGATGTCCTTCAGGCATTGAATTATTCAAGTTGAAAATCTTTTTCTGAACTCACGTAGTGTTAGACCATCATGTTATACTGTTTATATTGGATGCTGCTATTATACTAGAAGCAAACTAATTAAGTGCTGTTAGATTTGAGCAAAGTGAGAACAGTTAAAGAGGCTAGATTCTAATTTGCTTTTAAAGTTAATGGAATCATAGACAATTGGGAAGCAAAGGTGGGGAAGCTAAGCACATGGGGACAGAGCAGAGAGTCCTCCCCTCCCCACAAATTAGGCTCTTTCCTTTGCCAGAGAGGAACACTTGTTAATTATGAAATACTCATACATCTGCCTCACCTTAAGTACCCAGGAGCCAAGGATAATGGAACAAAAAACAATTTAAATCACATTATCTAGCAAGCAACTGAATAATGGATTTTTGTACTATCTCAGTGCATTTCATTACTTCTAGGCCACGGATTTGCTCCTGTAACTTTAAATTGCAGAAAGAAAACACATTTGGGGGTTATATTGTTCTTCGTGATTCATAGGTTCTCAGCAGTGAACAGAGCATTTGCTTCAAGAGGATTCTTCCTTTTCACTGACTGCTGCTGATGTAGGCTTTGTTTTTTGAAGGGCTTTGAAATTGTCAAATGTGCTAAAAATATAGTTATCTCTGAATGTTGTCAGAAATTTTAAGAGAATTTCTATGACCAACAACCCTTTTCAAGACATCCAAACCATATCTTCAAAACAAACAAAAAAGAGTAGTTATGAAATATCTTTCAAGGGTACAACATTATTATTTTACCTTTTTTGGGGTTGTTCTTAAAACCCATGTGAAGAAAAAATAACTTTTACTTTAGTATATTTTGTGTTCCTCTTATAATATTCTCAAGGGGAGTTACAATAACCATCAGTCAGGTGGACAGGCCCCAAAATAAGAAGAACTCCCACTATCTGAGGGAAAATAAATGAGCCACTCAGGTCAGAGAAAAACAATACTTTTGAGTGGAACTATCTCATCCCTGACAATATAAAATAACTCCCTGAATGTGAATAATAACTATCAAAGTTTCTATACAATTAGGAATTATTGCATCTAAGAGTCATAAACATTTGTAGCTGAAAGGGTCCATTAAGATAACTTAGTCCAATCTCCTCATTTTTCACAGATGGAGTTACTAAGGCACAGAGAGAATCAAAGACTTACCAAAGGTCATGCTGCTGGAACCAGAACCAAATTCCATTCCTTCTAACTGGAATTGGAGTGAATTAAAGAGATATTTATTAGGTCCCGTTGACTACTAAAACAAAAATGTCAACATTCTCTGTAGTGTTAAAATGAGACTCAAAGTCTCGGAATATTAAAAATGTCCAGGATACAACCTAAAAGTGCTCAGCATATGAAGAACCAGGAGAATTTCAACTTTCATAGGAAAGGAAAATCAACAGATGCTGCTGATGAGATGTTACAGATGTTGGAAGGATCTTATGGAGACTCGAGCTGCTGCTATACAAATATTCCAGCCAGCAATTATGAACATTCTGGAAACAAATGGAAAAACAGAAAGCCTCAACAAAGTAGCAGAAGGTATAAAGAAGAACCAAGCTGAAATTTTTAACTGAAAAAAATGAAATAACTAAGATCAGAAATAAGGCAAAGGTGTCCACTCTTGTCATTCTTATTTAGCATAGTACTGGAAGTCAGTCCATAAAGCAAGATAGGTAGATAGATGATAGATAGATAGATAGATAGATAGATAGATAGATAGATAGATAGATAGATGATAGAAAGAATGCTGATTGGAAAGAAGAAATAAACTGCCTTTATTTGCAGAAGGAAGAGTTGTCTACATAAAAAAATATACAAAAGCACTTCTAATATTAATATGAGCAATTAGCAAGTTATAGGATAGGATAACTTGGTCCACATACACAATCGTGTCATATTTCTATATAGTAACAATGTACTGAAAACTTTTTTGAAGTACCATTCCAAAAGCTTCAAAAAAGCAAAATAGAAAAATTTAGCTATAGATCTTGCAAAACTCACCAGAATTTGTGAGCTGAACACTATAAAACACTGGGCAAATATGGGCAAATATTTGACTTAATCATAGAAGAGGTACAAATGGCAAATAAGCACATAAGATATTCGATATCATTGGTGATTAGAGACATGCAAATTAAAATAAAAATGAGATACCATCACACACCTAGTACAATGGCTCTGATTAAAAGTAACTGATGATACCAAGTGCTGAAAAGGATGTGGAGCAACTGAAACTTTCATACATTGCTGAAAGCAATGCAAAATTTGCAGCCACTTTGGAAAACGGTTGGTAGGTTTCTACAAAATTAAACATACACTTATTATACAACCTAGCAGTACCAAGTGGAGTGTTGGAAAGCACTGTCTTCAATGGCCAATACAGATGTCCAATCAAACAGCCAGATTTTCCGTAGTAAAGAAAAATCACCAAAGATACAAATCTGCTTCAGTCTTAGATGTCTAGGAATGAATGACCTCTAGGCTGAATTCCCAACTTAATTTAGCCATTTGCCCCACCCCCCAGAGATGACTATAGGCTACAGTGATGATGTAAGTAATGGAAATTATGGATCATTATGGTTTTCATTGTAAATCATCCCATCATGTTTCCAGTTTACTGTCCTATCTCTCGTCAGTACTATTTGCCTGACCACTTTGGGGTAAATCAATGAAGCTGCTTCTGAAATTGAAAATTTGAGAACCAGTCTGTAAGACACAGCTTGACAGTTCGTTCTCTTGGATTAAACTAAGGTCATAATGGATGGCACTGCTCTTCAACCCCCTGAGTACTACAAGAATATTCCCTTTCACCCATATTTGCCTATGATAGTAAGAAATGTTTGTGATTTTAAAAAGAAGGATTTCATATTTTGAATGAAGGCTTCTGATTCAAATTAATAAATATTAACAAATGTTTGGCTAAGTATTGACAGAACATAAAATTATGTCAAGTAATCACCTGCATCTAAAATGCAACACTTGTAAAGACACGAGTAATACACAACATGAGGGTGAGGAGACCTCCTTGGAGGAGTGCTCAGGGCCCACAGAGACTGAAAAAAGGCTGAAAAGTTGATTTGTTGTTTTTGATTGGTAGCGTGGAAAATATCGAAACGGACTCTTCCTTAATTACTTATGTTTCCTGGTCAGAGTTTCCTCATCTGCTCTCGGGCTTGAACTGTAGACCTTCTGAGGTCTCTCTAGCTATAATGTGTTGAATGGTCTAACATTCCAGTTGCCTTTCTCAGATGATCTGAATTTCAGTGCCATGATTTCTGAGCTCTGCGAGAACTCTGTGGTGTCTGCACTGTGTACCATACCAGGAGAAGTTGGCTCCTTAGCAGTTCTCAGACTTTTACTGAGGAATCATCTGTGTCCGTATTTAAAATGCATATTTCACAGCTCCTATCCCAGATATTTTGATTTCGTAAGTCTTGAATTGAGCCCAAGAATTACACTTAAAGCACACACAACAAGTAATTCTGAGGCAGATGATCTGTTCGAAATTCACTAAGCTATCAACATTAATAATACCACAGATTGATTATATCAACGTATATTGCTGAAGAGCCACTGTGTCACTATCCTTTGTTTTGGAAACAAACAATCGAAACAAATCTTAATAAAAGAATCTTTGAATATGTTAAATTCCTTTCCAAAAGAAATTTCAGAGGAAGCAGCAGGATAGAGAAAAAGGTTTTCTCTCAAAACAGATGTTCCCTAACTTGTTAAATTTTCTGTGAGAGCTTCCCAAACAAGAAGATGTATATCCCAGGCTGAAATTTCCTAAATTAAGCCTACTGCTCTATTGGATGACATCCCAAGGTAACTTGCTTTTATTGCTGTGAAGATGGGATGGAAAGTGGGACCTGTCATGACAATGCCAGAGAAAATGACATGACTCAAAGGAGAGACAGAAGGAATTAAGGAAAAGATAATGGGTTGGCATTTGAGCCTTATTCAGAGCTTAGAAAGAATTCCTGTCCTGGGAGTCACAGTGGGTCCCCTCATTCAGAAGTCAGGTATTGTGACTGATCTTGAGATAAAGTTTTAGGGGGCAATAGTGATGCTGTGAGAAGTGAAATGGATACTAATCCATTGGGCTGAAGGCCAGCTCTGACATTCCAAGAATAAGTCATCTGGGGCAAGCCGCTCTACCTGTCCAGGTTTTTTTCCTCATCCCTAAAATGTCATAATGGTGACCTATATTGTGGGTTTGTAGAAAAAAGTAAATGAGATAATATCAAAAATCCACTGTAAAGTTTGAGGCCTATCAAAATTAGGGAATTATACTGTTATGAAGTAATTCACAGTTTATCTCAGATGAAATCATTACATTATATTTTCTTATAAGCATGGCAAAAGAGCACTAAAACTTGACATCAGAAGTTCTGGAATCTATGAAGGTTTTGCTCCACAGAAAAGTGAGATTTTAGGCAGCGAAGATTAGAGTAGATAAAATGAAAACTCTCTGGAAATGGCCTTTCGTTGTTGTTTGGGAAAAGGAATAGAAAATTTCTCTTGGCAGCAATATCAAAGGCAGTCCAAAAAAAAAAATCATACTCATTATATATAGAAGTACATGCCAAGAGTTTCTAAAAAGCCATCTAACAAAGCCATGCCTTCAGGATACGCTTAGCCAAAGAGGCTCGACTATAATGAGTTTATTGGATGGTCCAACATCCCAGTCACCTTTCTCAAGAGGCCTGAATCTCAGTGCAGAGATTTCCAAGTGCTTATTCTGGAGAACACAATGTATATTTGACCTCAGAACATCTTAATTTTATGAAGCTTTTTATAGCTATCATTGCATATATTGTCTGACCAACATTTTTATTATTAAGAGAAAGGCTTTTGGTTTATGATTCATGCAGAAGACTCTTGACAGTTCACCAACATTTTTACTATTAAGAGAAAGGCTTTTGGTTTATGATTTGTGCAGAAGACTCTTGACAATTCACTGTAATCCCAACTACCAAAAAATGTAAGCTTTCTAGTGGTCAGAGCCCAACTTCAATAGTGACATAAGAGGATGCAACAGTGTTTATGTCAAGGGGAAAAAAAACCAAGGGAGTCATAACCAGGAGCTGTCAGTGGGCAAGAGGCTGTGTTTGGGGCAGGGGATGGTGATGGATGTGGTATCTACAAGTTACATATTTCCTGGCATAATTAGTAATTGAATCCCTTTCAATCTCAGAAACATCCTCATTTTTTGCAATAAATTACAGTTCATTTGAGTGATAGGTCAAATCAGAAATGGTGAGTTTACTCTGCCTGGTATGATCAATGCAACTGCTGAATTTTTCCAACTGTGGTCCTTCCATTCTTTGTAACTGGTTCTTTATGACTCTTTCAGGAAGAGGGGTCTCTAGCTCCTGCAACATCAGCCTTCAGCACTTCCCCACAGCAGCTAGGTAACAGGTTACATTTTCATAAGAACCCATTCCCAGCTCTCAGTAGCACTCACATTCAAAGCCAATCAGAGGGCCAATATAGCAAAACTATACCAGCACATATCTCCACACCTTAATTAAAATAATCTGTTCATCTGAATTAGGATGCCACGGGGTGTTTTGCTTGTGTTTATGTGAGTAGTTTAGAGCCGTTTCTCCAGCCCTGTACAGGATCATGGAGGATTAGAAGGATCTTACGATCCTCCACTTGAACCAGAGAAACCTCAGTCATGTTTGTTCCAGTGTTGCCCATTTTATGCCATGTTATATTGGAAACAAAGTGTTCCCTTGCTTTTAAAAAGTTGCCACTGTCCAAATTAAGGATGCCTCTGTTACGATGCATGAAGACACTTGCTGTCTTTCTGAAAACTTCTTACCACCTAGTTTGGGAGGAATTTAACAGAGACAGTCCCAAAGAAGTCATAACTGGATAACACTAGGGTCATCTAATGCTTCTCTGTTTTGGAGACTGTCGTCATAGAGTTCCTGGAAATCGTGTCATTTTTGTAATGATGCCTTTAGGGCTCTGGTTACAAGATTGTCCCCTTCTAATCATAATGACTTATAAAATGACTGGATGGGGAAATGAGTCTACTTGGATTCAGATTTTTTTTTAAGACATGTTGTTGAATAGTAACTTTAGATGATTCCAGATGGTTACAAGAGTTTTCGTGTGTTTGGTTTTTAATGGAACGTGGTCATATTTGAACTTTATATCCTAGAAACCAATTGCTTATTATGTGATAAGTTCTGTTCTAAGTATTTTGTGTACATTGGCTAATTCAGTCCTTCAACAATCCTATGAGATAGGCAGTATTGCTATTTTTTTTTTAATAAATAAGAAACCAAGCTATACATTATTTAAGTGACTTGGCAGCAGTCACAGCAGTCACACAGCTAGTAAGAGAGGAGTTGAGATTGAAATCCAGCCAGCGTAGCTCCAGAGGTGGCTGTCTGCACCACCGCTCTGTGCTGCCTCTGTGGAGAAGACATTTGGTGCAGTGCAGGAGGTGATAGGCCAACCCTATGACACTCCTCTATGTCCTCCTTCCTAACATTGCCTCGACTGACTTGAATTTTTCACGGTATCTCATATGATATTTCCTTAGGGAAGGCTGACTTCACCCACTGGGATAGACCTAATTGGGCTAAGGACAATCCGGAAATAGACCTGAGTCAATGAGATGTGATGAGATGTTTTCCAAGACCAGGAAAGTTTTTCACTCTTCTGCGGGGGGTGGGGGGCACTGAAGCTCCTGGGTGTGCTCACAAATAGATACTAGCCCAGGAAAGGGGGCTAGATGGCTCCCAGAGAGATGGCCCTTACTTGGAGTTGAAGAAAGCCAAAGCAATTATGGAGATGTGGAGCTGGAACCACTGGGGGAAGTCACTGGAGTCTACTCCAGCACTGGATGTCTAATCATGTGACTCAGTTAACTTCCTTCTCCATCAAGAAGGCAAGCCAATCCTTAGTCGGTTCAGAATATGACTTGTGTACAATGGGCTTGTCATTCCCTAGGTTTGTAACATGCTCTTATGCTTGTTTGTCTCTTGGTTGTGACACCATGAGCCACAATGATTTATCTATGTAGACACAGCCATCAGGATGCTGCACATATCGGTAGCAAATTGGAGTGGTTCCCAACCATGTATATCTATGGTAGACACCATCAACAATTCATTGTGATCTATATTTATTTGTGGAAAACTCTTAAAATTCCAGGAGGTAGTGGAGGACAATGAATAACTTTCTAGTTATACTTGTAGTCATGAAGAACTAAACTTCATGTCATCAGAGAATTTAGGTCTAAAGCACTGAACATAAATGTGAAAGCTTTCAAACCTCTTGAAGAATTCTTTACTTAGAGAACACGCCGTGTACAGAGAGAAGTTTCCTTCCAAGGAGATAATTCACATTTGAATGTCTTCACTGTAGCAAAAAGTTTGTTCCAAATTATTTTTAAGAGGATGATGATATTTATGATGTGTGCTATTAGAACAACAGATGATTTGATGAGTGAAAATGTTCAACAAGTAACATGTTCCATAATTATTAAAGTGTTCAATAGCCTACTTTCTGTCATATGTTAAATGCCGATAGAGAAGAACTTTTCATAGTTAAAATATGAATTCTGATAATTCTGAGAGTTAATTCAGTAAGAGGTGAAATTTGTGTTTCTGAAATTTACTTGTTTCTTGATTGGTGTATTAGTTTGCTAAGGCTGCTGAAGTATCACAGACCTGGTGACTTAAATGACAGAAATCTATTTTGCACAGTTCTAGAGGCTGGAAGTCTGAGGTCAAGCTGTGGGCAGGACTGGCTCCTGCTGAGGGCTGTTAAAGAGGAACTGTATCAGACTCTGTCTTTGTCTTGTAGGGTCATCTTCTCCCTGTGTCTTCACAAGGTCTTCTCTCTGTGCTTATTTGTACCCTAATCTTATCTTCTTATAAGGACACCAGACATACATAAATAAGCCCACCCAAACGACTGTATTTAACCTTAATTACCTCTTTAAGGACCCTATCTCCAAATATGGTTACATTCCAAAGTATTAGAGTTCAGACATCAACACAAGAATTTTGAGTGAACATGGACAGAACTCAGCCCATAACAATTACCAACAAATAAAGGTATTAATAAATTTTGAAAAAAAAAAAAACCTGATACACTACAATTCAATTTAAATATGGGCTCCGAATGAGGTAGTCTGTCAGCCTTAAAAATTGAAGCTTTAAAATTTTTTTCTACTTTTTTAGTGTTTGGGGATGACAAATTCTATCAAATGGTTTGATTTTGACTAAAACCGAGTGTAAATAGAGATCACATCAGGGAGAAATAAGCTACAGTTTTAATTAACATTTTTCATTTCCACTAATCGTAGGTCTCTCAGTGTCATTCTCATTTAAACCAGCAACCCCTCCTCGCTAAGGATTTCTTGAGGATCCTGCAACCACGAGGGTTTTAGAGAAGCTTCTGACCCTAGAGCCCCATCTACTGTGCAGTGGAGGCACCTGGGTAGGGGGCGGGGGTGATGCTGGGGACTCACGAGGATGGCAGACACAGCCCAGGAACCCCCGGAAGGCAGAAGTCTGAGATCATAAATAAATTGGACATGATCAGGCTTTTGTTTTTGGTATAGTTGTTTTATTTTTATTTTGTTTTGACAAAGAACTCAAACATACCATATTTCCAGGCATCTTTCATAGTTAGGGATGTCAACTATCTTTTTGCTTTAATGGCAAATTGACTGTGTATGGTATTCTTGAATCACCCTTTTCTTTCTCTGAGGACCCTAAATTTTCCAGTGAATGTCATGGAGAAGCATGAGGCTCGCCATTTGACACCCACCATAATAAAAATGGATTTGGGTAAAAAACATAGGTGGAAGTAGATGGGAAACAGAAGATGTACATAGAAAAAAAAAACATTTGCATCCAAGTTCTCTCTAAACCCCACCCCAACTCCTTCCATTGTGATGTTAACCAGAAAACCCTAGAGGGAAAACTCTGGTTATCTACTTAGTCTTCTCCCGGAGATACTGATCCCGCCCCCAACTCCACCACCAGCCAGGCTCACTTTCTACAGAGCCACCTTTAAGGATCCATTTTATATATCCAAGGACTGGGCTCTATCAAGTCTATAAGGAATTATAAAGGGCAGAATAAAAAGTGGTATTTTAGAGTCATCAGCTGGGGAGAGACAAGAACAAAATAGAAAATCATTAGACAAGGACTGGCCATCCGAGGCCTTTTTTAGGCTTTGAAGATGCTGTCAGATCCCTGATGATTCAGATTTTCTTTTTACATTTCAGTCTAGTTCATCCAATTCTATGTGAAAATGTGGCCGCCTTCTGATTGCTTTTAGTAAGCCTCTTGTAGCATAGATCTTGCACCTTTATTTTTAGTCTGACTAAAGATTAATTTTCTAATTCCAAAAGAGTAGTACTAAGCATAGACCAATTTTTTAAAATCATAAACAATGGGCCTTTACGATGAGACTCACAAAGTAGGCACAAAACCACGGTGACCTTGAAGGCTGCCTTCCATCTTCCCTAGGCTTGATAGGGGGGAGGGGGAGCGAAGGCTTTTCTTTTCATCATTCAGGCTGATGTGACACACCCTGACAGTGGTGACATAGAAGTCCTGCCAGAAGGCTATGGGGCCCAAGAAGATGCGTTCCTCTGAGTCTGGTCCAGGAAGGTCCAGGAGTTTCTCCACTGACTCCCATTAGCATCTGCAATGTAGACTAGTGCTCATCCTGCTCCCTCTGGCTGTCCTGGGTCAGAGAGGGAGTGGATGGCCAGAGGATCCTCCCTTTTCTGAGACTAGTTAGGTATTCTCATTGAGAGCAGCCCCACACCCGGAACTGTGCTATATACGAGTAACTAGTAAACCATGACACAGCCTTCCTTCTTGACCAAACTCAAGTCAGGCCCCTCTGACTTCTTCTCTGCTTGTTGCTGACCTCAGGATATGTCTTTGGACTCTTAGTCCAGTGTCAGCAAGAATCCTACTGGGCCAGTTTTATTAACACCTCCCAACCCCCCCCCCACCCCTGCTTCCATGTCTTATCACCTTGGAGAGCCTTCAGTAAGACCTGCTGAGTCTGTCTAGCAAGAATCACCCTGTCCTTGACGTTTCCTCTTAGTAATTTTCCATCCACTGACCTCGCCCTACTCCTTGGCTATACATCCCCACTTGTCCTTGTTCTATTTGGAATTTGGCCTAATCTTGCCCCATCTCTCCCCTGCTGTGAAGCCCCATTGCAGTGGTCCCTTGCTGAACAAAGTCTTCCTTGCTGTCTTTAATAAGTGTCATGATTTTTTTTCTTTAACAACAACCTGTCCTTTAAAAGGTTTACTAAATGCCAGCTCATGCTTACTTTTCAGGTGGAAAAGAGTTATTCTTACGACACCGTTGATGCACCCTTCTGTGGTTCTGCTGTCTCACTGGTGAATACTTTCAGATGAGAATGGTAAGGACATATTTATTTCCAAAATATAGCTATGATTTTTAAGATTTTATGAAAGGAAGTCTCAATAGATAGGGTCATTTCTTGACTTGTTAAGATGTTAAATTTGTTTCCTGGCGGGAGATGTGTCACTGGGCACATTATCCTAGGCTCCACAAACAGGGACCTCTCCACTAAAGAGTCTCCAAGTGTACAGTCTTGAAATGTGGGCACAGATTTGGGATGGAAGCAGAAATGCCCTTGTCAGGTTTCTCTGTTTGTGAGATTGTAAACTGATAACAGTGAGTGGACATATTGTTTTAAAATAATTTCGTTGAATGCATTAATATTAAATGAAAATATATAATGTTAAAAAATTCAACTGAGTACATTTTAAAATCTCTTGGCTTTATCCAATGATTCACAAATTGGGCAGCATCTAATTTAGCAGAGAGAAAGGAGCTCTGAGGAGCTGTGGAAAATGAGACTTTTATAGGAAGAAGGGAGCAGGAAAAAGGAAGTTGTACTAGACAACAAATTGGGCTGATTATTGCAAGGTTACTTTCCTTCAGGGAATGGCAGAGCCCTATCAGTCAGATGACCTCACAAGCGCTGATCAGGTGATTTGTGGTTGGCTGGTTTAAGATTCCATTTCAAATTGCCAGTTATAACAATATATGCATATGATAATAATAGTCACAGGGATGTAAAGTACAGCATAGTAAATATAGTCAATAATATTGTAATGACTATGTATGGTGTCAGATGGGTACTAGATTCAAGGGAGTGATCACTTCATAAGGTATATAAATGTCTAATCACTATAGCATACACCTGAAAATAATATAATATTGTATATCAACTGCAATTGAAAAATAAAATTAAAACTATAATTATAATGGTTTAAAAACAAAATAAAACTCTCAGAGAGAGCTGAAATTGTAATTAAGTTATAGTTAACAGTAATTAAATCTTGGTTTGGTGACATGGAGCTTAGCATAAATGACAGCATTTTGGACCTATTGTCTTTTTTTTTTTTTTTTAACAGTAACATGGCAAGCGGCCATCAGGATCATAGCTATTAAGGGTTTTGCACTTTTTGCTTCAACACAGAAGAAAAGGCTCTCAGTTTATAGATGCAAAAAATCAAGACGATCGACATCAAATTTCAACATGTCCCGTGGCTCACAGTGTTAGGCTAAAGTTTGGATACAATTACTCTCACCTAACTCAATAAATTAAAATGGCTCTGCACGGCCTGCTACTGACCTGCTTTCCATTCTGTCCAAGAGCATCGGGTCCTCATTTCCAGATGATGCGTCTGGGTGAGCTGGAGAATGAGAGAGTCCAAGTTAATCCTCATACAGCAGTTTGCCTTAGCTCCACCTGCAGAACCAGCCAGATCTCACTGCCTGCACTATTCAAATGCAGGTGCCTCCCCGGGACACTAAATAAGAAACTACAGGGAACAAGAAACATATTCTTTATAATCTAAACGATCTCCTCCCTGAAAATATCAAACCAACTTGACAAGCTCTATCCCACAGAGCAGTTACTGGTTAACGTTAAGCTATTTTAATCAGCTTACTGATATGCTTGGCATTATCTCTTATATTTAAACTGATATATAAACTATTTTATTTTATTCACTTTAGTATTTTAATCTTAATTTTAAATGCTTTATTTTAATGGTAAATGATGTAAAAGGAACATTTCCCAAATAAAGTCTCAATGTCCTTCTTCCTGGTCCCCCCTCCACCAACATCCTTTCTGAATCCCAAAATAAATCTTACAACCCTGTCCTGAATTATTCTGTGGACATTAGATAAGTCTCTATAGGAAAGAGTCCCAGCTTCAAACCCAAGTCACCGTTTCTTCAAAGCCCCAGTATAGCAGCACGCCCATCCCAAGGGCCTGAAATTTGAATGAACTGTGGCTCAAACAGTCCCATAGAGAATGGGAAAGGAGGGCTGTGAGCACGAGCACCAGTCCAGGGACAGCACGTAGACTGTGCTCACGCTACGGTACTCCATGGAACCGAAGGCCCTTCCAGAACGGAGGCCCAGAGGTGCGGAAGGGCCTGCCTTTTGCCAGGGAATTTCTCATTCATGCTGGATGTGGAGTAGAGGACAATCAGTCCAGGATGGAGTAACAGGGATCCTGTTCTAAATTCTCGAGATGAGGCGAAGTTGCCCAAACCCCACATGCTCTGCCTTGTGTAGGTGGTAACGTGGGCACGTCTTTTTGATCATTATCACTGAAAATATGCTACTGTTATTAGCAAGGGTCCTTAGGAGTGTTGGAAGACAAAGCCTATTGAAAATCGAGGAGTGAATTTCTGAGATGATTTTAAGGAAGGGCTAGCCTAGCCCTGCTAGTTTTGCAGAGAAGATATTAGGTCACTTCGGCTGTTGTGTAGTAACAGTGAGATGTTAGAAAGCTGCTGTTCTAAGTCTTAACTGACATAGTTATCAGAAGAAGACAGTTTCTGCAAGATAAACCCTTGATTGGGGCATGGGGATTAGAAGGACTGAGAGACTGGCCCAGCTATATTTGCCTATTGTTAAGTTTTCTTCACAACACACAATTCTGTTGTTTTAGAGGGGATGAAATCCTGGTGTTCTTTAAGCTTCTAGCTCAGTATTATTTTAAAGTGGCAAAAAAGAAAAGAAAAGAGTGTACAAAAGGGCAGGATGGAGGGGGCATACCTTCTGGAGAAAAAAATTAAGAACATATCTTTTGGCAGAAATGTTTTGCTCCTAGGGGCTGACTTTTTTTTCTAGCAGAATTATGTAAGAGATGGTAAATTTGCCGAGGAGCCTCATTATGTTCTAATACCCAAAGGCATACTTCCACATATGAGATTCTTCCTTAAAGAGTCTCCTTTTGGGTGGTGTAATAATTTGGCTAAATTTCACATTATCCAACATCTTTGAAGTCTTGAAATATACAACAGAAACTAATACAATAAAAAAACACTGACTTAATTCTCCTCTTTTCATTTACGTAGAGTTTTATTTTAAATAAAGACTAATTACTAAATGGTTTAAGTAAAAATCCCCATGTCTGGGTTCATAAAAATGTACATGAGTATACTGACAGTCTAGATCTTGCTGTGAACAGCATGGGTTCAAAATCTGGCCTGTCTGCAATTGTTCAAGCACGGTCATCTTCCATTAGTTACTGATAAATTAGGCAAGACGGCAAAAGTTTGAATGGATTTCTCCAAAGATAGAATATAAGAGCTTATTGCCAAAGCAGTTCCCAAGCCTGTCCAGACACTCTAGGAGTCTTCCAGCCTGGCCAGGCATCAGGAGACCTACTTAACAATCGAAGGCAGCAGGTTTGGGGTGGGACTCCAATACCCCAAATTCTTAAAACCCCAAAAGGTGATTCTGTTTATCTTTAGATAAACCTCTTTGTAGTAAATGAATTTGCTAATTGTTCTTTCTTGCTTAAGAGATAAGCCTGTATTTAGTTTTCAGCAACTATCATAGATCACACATGACATTTATCATAAGTCCTACATGATTTGACAAGTGTGTCATGGACCAGAGAAAAGCTTAAATAATTTCCCTGGGGTTATAAATATGCGAGTGTCAAAGCCATAGCCAGAATTCACAGCCTCTGAATTTCTAGCCCGTTTCATGGGTGAGATCTGCTGTCATCTTTCATCCTATTTCTGATACAGTCAAGTGAAATCAGGTAAAGAAAAACAAAGACCATCTTGGATGTGTGTGTTTTAAGTCTTCATTAGTAAGTTTTAGGGTACAAGTTCAAAGCCCTGAGCATGATGACATTTAAAACTTTTGAGTCATATTGCAAATAATGGAACTGTGGATTAAAAGTAATTATAAAACACAGAGGTTTAAAATCTGAAGAGACACTTACGCATGAAAATAAGGCAGGAAAGACAATAGAAAAGCGCACAAATTTAAATCTAGTGACTGAATAAAATGAGTAGCCCCAGAACAAAATGGCAATAGTCCTGTCAAGAAGGATGATACAAAGAAGTTCACAAGTTAAGTGAAGCAAATCCATTTCGATTTGAAAAAAAGAATGACCTATTCTATCATCTGCTAATATGAATAACGAATGCATTAAACTCCTGGCTGTTGGCTATTCATATACATTTGCATCTCTGTATGTGCTGTATGTATACACACAGAATCTGGATTGAACCATGTTGGTAAGATTAGATTTTAAATAGTTTTGCACTACTTATGAAACAAAATGAATGCGATAAAAGTGCTTTTGAAATTGATGGCGAGGGACACAGAGCTGGCAGAACTGGCCTTGATTTGGGAATTTGGAAATTCTGATCTAAGAAAAATGAAAGTCCCCAGTAGTCATGGGACTAAGCAAAGGTCTAAAGGCACATAAATGGCAAAGCTTGTATCTGGTCCAGTTACTGTTTTGTCTGCAGGGGCTGATAACATGTCACGGGGACCCCGAGAGATTTCCTAAGGCGATGGTAAAGTGAGAGAGTGAGGAGTGCCCCCAGCTTTGGTTCTCAGACTACACCCTGGAGTCTGTGCTTCAGTCTCAGTCCCAAAGGTGGGGCACTGGAGGGGGTGGGACACTGAAGGGGGTGGGACATTTCCCTGCCAGTTACCAGCCTAGTCCAGCCTCCACTGGGCACAGGGGGCGGGGCATGAGGGCCCCGACAGGTAGGGGGTGGGGATACAGTGGGCTTGGGGAATTGGGGTAGTTGATATCTGGGTACTAGAACGGGCCCCCAAATTCCCCTTTGTCAGTTCCTAGTGGGAAGAAAGAGAAACTTATGACCAAGGAGTAAGGAATCTATTGGGGGTGGGGTGAGGATGGGAGGACGGGTTCATTAACAACAACAAAAAAGCATTCCAGCTGGCCTTGGAAGAGGAGCGGAAAAGGACAACGTGTGTTCTGGGCGGTGAGGAAATTCCTGGATGGAAGGCGTGGGCGGGGCCCCTGGAGGGATAAGTTATGGGGTGACCGCACGTATTTTACACTGCTCTGGGCATCGTGGGTCAAATATAAGTAGCAAAGAGTTTATACTGTACGGAATAATCCTTGACTTCTGTCTTTTAAAATACTCACTGTTAAGTATTGAATGTGTGGTCTCATGCTCAGCTTCCAACGCAGATGTCTGGAAGATGTGAGGGCTATGCTATTTCTGTCAGGGGTTCAACAGCAAGAGGGACCAAGGTGCCTTCTAAGATTGAATTCGTCCTGAATGATGAGTCAGTCACAGACTAAAAACTTGGGGTTGAGGGTCAGAGCACACAATTTTCTGTCCCACGCAGGGTGCAGGATTTACATATGGATCCCAGGGCAAGGGGCTTGGTTCAGAGTATGTGAACGACAGCTCTGGGTAGTCTTACGGAAACTTCTGGGTTGCTGAGTACAGGTGTGGCCAGCTGAGGGGCAGGCCTGGCACAGGTAGCTGTGGGAATTCTGACAGTCCAGTGGCCACTGATAACTTCACACCAGTTTTCTGAGCCATCCATGGACAGCCTTGTAGGAACAGTCTTGTCAATAAGCGTCATCGAAGGGAGCTGAGGCAGGTGAATGCGAGGGGTGCAGCTGATGGCTGACAGCATGTGCCCAGGTTGACATCCCATGTGACCCTTAAATATAACTACTGGGCTTTCCTAAAAGGGAGTTTGGAAGCCCTACAATTGCAAGAAAGAACAGAAACAGACAAAGAATAGGTTTTTTTTTTTTATCCTGGTATTCATCAAAGCTACCAGAATCTGCTAAGCTTAGATGAGACAGGAAACAGAAGAAAGAAAGGGTCAAGAACTGAAGCAGGAAGGTATTATGAAGAAGGTGGCTTTGAGGAATAAGTAGATATTTGGATCAGAGGAAGGAACAAAGGAAAATATTCAAAGCAAGGGGAACAGCCTAACCCAGTGGTTCTCAAAGTGTGGTTCCCCGACCAGCAGCAGAAGCAGCACCTGGGAACTTGTTAGAAATGCCAATTGTTGGACCCTCCCCCAAATCTGTTGAATTAGAAACACTGGGGACGGGGCCCAGCAGCCCGTGTCTTAACATGAGCTCCAGGTGATTCTGAAGTGTGCTGAAGCATGAGAACCACTGGCACAGCCTCAGGCCCTTCTTCCCAAATGCTGGTCTGTGGTTTGACCTACTACAATCACCTGAAAACTTTTGAAGGCATATTCCTGAACCAAACCACAGAGTGTCTGTAGATTGGAAGGTCAGGACCGAGCAATCTAGATTTTTTCATTGCCAGGTGATTCTGTTATGCATTAAAGTTTAAAAACAATCATCTTTCTAAGAAAATGAGGCCAAAATGAATGGAAAGGTGTGCTTAATTATAAGGGCTCATCTAAAGCATTGTGGAGATAGCACAAACCCAGACTAGGGCTACAGGTTTAGGTGTCAGACAGACGTGGGCCAAATTGCCAGAATTAACCTGAATCTAAGCATCCTTATCTGTAAAATAAAAATAGAAATAGGCCTATCTCAAGCCATGGTTATAAAGATTAATTGAAGTAATGTATCTAAAGCTCTTAGCACAGTGCTTGGCATGCTGTGATGCTGTTATTATAGCAATATAATACTCTTTTGAAATGAGACTACTGGATATTAGGGTGGAGTCAAATTAAGGAAGACCTTGGAAGCTGGATGGAGGTTGTTTTAGTCAGGGTTCTCTAGAGAAACAGAATCAATAGGATACATTTTTATATAAATATAAGTATATATGAACATATATATTAAGAGATTTATTGTAATGAATTGGCTCAGAAGATTATGGAGGCTGAGAAGTCCCATGATCTGAAGGTGACAAGCTGGAGCCCCAGAACAGCTGGTACATTTCCGGACCAAGTCAGAAGACCCGAAACCCAGGAGTAAGTTCTAGTCCAAGTCCAAAAAGCTGAGAACCAGGAGAACTGACGGTTTAAATTCCATTTAGAGGGGAGGAGAAGACCAATTTCCTGCTCACACAGCCAGGTAAGGGAAGTTTCCTTTTACTCAGTCTTTTGGTTCTGCTCAGCTATTCAGTTGTCCAAATGAGGCCCATCTGCCTTGGGGAGGGTGGTCCGCTTTGCCCAGCGCACCAATCTACATGTTAGCCTCATCCAGAACCACCCATAGACACACCTAGAATAATACTTGACTAACTATCAGGGCACCCTGTGGACCAGTGAGGTTGACACATAAAATTAACCATCAGAGAGGTATCTGAGCTGAGCCATTGGATATTTGGGGCAGATGAGTGATATATTGAAGCCTGTGTCAAGAAAGATGTTGACTTAATTAAAAAACAAAACAAAAAAATCAGAAGTTGGCTTGAATGCAATTATACTTTACTTATATTCATTTAAAAACACACTATCGATTACATAAATCATGCAAGTCTGTGAGCAGAGATGGAAGTGCAATGTAGTATTTGACAAGAATTCTGTTGGACCTCAGTCATAAAAGGGGCAAAGTACAATTTGTGCGTTTTGTTCTTCGGGCAGCTCCATTAGAAAAAGGCTCATCAATCAGCAGGAGGAATGCAGGAAGTCAGCAGAACTGAGTCTCAGCTGAGAGAGTCCACGGTTTGACAGTTTATAATAGATGTAAGAATTGTGAAGAGGCACAGTCAGACGCTAAAATGCATCTACTAAAGGAAATATTTTTAAAGGAGCAGATGTCACCCCTGAAGATAAATGAAGACTGTATACTTTTATGGAAAGAGGATTATAGAAACATTTGTCTTCATTCGTATCTGGACCTTGTGAAATACTTTTCATTATCATTTAGCAGTAAAGAAACAGCCTTGGTGCCTTAATGTGCATCAAGTACATTCTGTTAAAATGATATTTAGCTTTATGGGGATAGTTAAAGAATTTAAGAATCATTCTCTTCCTCCAAAGAAATACAAACCTATACACTTGTAAAATAAATTTCTAAATTTGGAAATTTGAGAATTGTATTTTTAAAAAATAAATATGAGAAATAGAGCACTAGGAAAGATTATCAGATCTTATCATCAGCTTATTTGACAGTTGAAGAAATTAAGCCCATGAGCGGTGACCTGGAAGGGCCATAGTCGTCCTGCTGGACAGTGACTGGAAAGAAAAACAAACCTTGGTCTCTGATTCTCACTTCTTTTCTCCTCCCACTGTATCTTTAATAAGGTGCTTGGAATCTGGCAAGTACTTGCACACGGCAGACATAATCTAGATGTTTTCACACACATTTAGCCATGTAGTCTTCATATCAATCCTTGAAATAGGTGTGGTTAGGATTTTCCATCTCCCTTTATAAATGAGCAACACTGAGCCTCAGACAGAGAGAGAGAGAGAGAGAGAGAGAGAGAGAGAGAGAGATTTTGTTCATGGGAACACATAGCTAGAAAGACATTCGACTAGGATTCAATCAATTCTCTTGACTCTAGTTCCAGTGGTCTTTTGATCACCTCCAAAGAGTGAAAGAAAAAAAATCCAGTAGCACTTTGGACAGATTTAGTTCTACTTTATCTCTTCTTCATGGGAACATGCATTAATTTTTCCCAGTGTTAAGCTATGAATAAATTCTTTAAATTTTTGCATAATCAATGGTAGTTTTTAAAATAGTTGAACGAAGTGGTCATGGTGACAAGAATGTTGACAGTAGACTGAGATATTCAAAACATGTGGAATGTCTGGCTAAATTTTGTGATCAATTATTGAGTAATCAGTAGATTACCTGCTCCTTTCTTGTGACGCAGAGATGGTAATGATGGTTATTGACAAGGATGCTTGGAATACAAAAGAAAGTACCAAATTCATTTTTAGCTATATGGTATTAAGATGTACTGTTTTCCCTGAAATTGCAAAAGGCCTTATAATCTTAAATTTAATGAAATATGATATGCATAAATATTTGGGGGCTTCTTTCCTCACTCTTCACTTTATAAAAATCAACATCATCTTTTACATACTTTTCTATCTTTTACTTTCTCTTTGATTTTGTGGAAACCCCTTTAAGAAAAGTTATATAATTCTAATCCTTTTAAAATATGTATTATAACATACTCGGTATTCCTCTAGTAATGGGCCTCTATCTTTTCCTAGTATTTCTTTTTAATCCTGCAACATAAACACTGTAATAAACATTCTTGTTTATATATCCTATGAACTGGTACTTTTATTCCCCTGGGATAGATTCCAAGGAGTGGTATTTGTAGTTTGAAGGTTGTCGTATTTTTCATTTTAGTAGTGTTATCAGGTTATTTTACATAATGGTAGTAGCAATTTATTCCTGATCTGGTTATTCGTTGCTGCATAACAAACCATCCCAAATCTCTAAAAAAAAAATACCAATCAATTACAGTTACTCATGAATTTGCAATTTGAGTGAAATTCAGTAGGAGGATGCTTTGTGTGTGTGTGTGTGTGTGTGTGTGTGTGTGTGTGTGTGTGTGTGTGTGTGTGTGTGTCTGGAACCACAGCTGGAGTGATTTGCATGTCTAAGCAGCTCAGTACTAAACAGACATTTCTCTCTTTCTCCACATACTCTCAGGGCCTCTCCACAATAGAGGTCTCTCCAAAACAGAGGTCTCTCCAACATGGCCATCTCAGGGCTCAGGTGAAAGCTGCCAGGCTCTTTATAACCTTGCGCTTGGAATTCCTTTCAGTCACTTTTTCTCTACTCTGTTAAGCAAGTCGCTCACCATCAGCCCAGAGTCGAGAGGAGGAGGAGAAACATTCACAAATCTCATTGGCAAGGAACAGAGTGCTTGTTCCTGAACCTTTCTCAGCCTGGATTTCATCATTCTTTAAACGTTTTGTCAGTTTGACAGGTAAAAATTGGCAAGTCAGAGTTACTTTTATATTTCCATTGACTATCAGTGAAAATAAACATCGTATGTAGTAGTCACTGGCCACCTGAATCGCCTCTTTCATGAAAGTCCTACTTCTGTAGTTTACTGCTCTGGTTTGAATGTTTGTGTTCCCCGAAATTCATATGTTGAAATCTTCATGCTCAAAGGCATGGTGTTAGGAAATGGGGCCTTGGAGAGGGGACACGGTCATGAGGGTGGAGCCACTATGAATGGGGTTAGTGTTCTCACAGAAGAGACTCCACACTGCTCCCTAGCCCCTTCTACCACGTGAGGACACTGTGAGAAGCAGGCAGTATACAACCCAGAAGGGAGCCTTCACCAGAACGTGACCATGCTGGTCCCTTGACCTTGGACTTCCCAGCCTCCAGGCTAGAAGCCACCTTGTCTGTGACGTTTTGTTATAGCACCTCTAAAAGGATTAAGACACTTACCTTCTAGCACAGGGGACCCCAACCCCTGGGCTGTGGACCAGTGCCTGGCCTGTTAGGAACCAGGCTGCACAGCAGGTAAGTGGTGGGCAGGTGAGCAAAGCTTCCTCTCTATTTGCAGCTGCTCCTCAGCACTAGCATCACCGCCTCAGCTCCACCTCAGATCGTCAGGCATTAGATGCTCATAGGAACACCAGTCCCTGGTGCCAAAACATTGGGGACTGCTGTTCTAGCAGGAGAAAGATGAACAGGGTAACAAATGAAGCAGAATGGATTTGGCATTTTTAAGAAAAAGAAAGGCCAGTGTGACTAAAGCATAGTAAGTGAAAAATAAAGGGGGTTGAGTGTAGAGCAGAGAACTAGAAGGCAGGGGTCAAACTGTGAACAGTCTTGTAGGACTCAGTAGAGAGTTTGGCTCTTATTTTAAGTATTATGGGAATCCATCATATGCTTTAATCAGGGAGTAAAAACAGTGATTTGCATTTTAAAAATGTCACAATGACTGCTACGTGGAGAATGCACTGTGGAGAGTTGAGAGGAAAGGCAAGGAGGTGAATCAGAGTTGCCGAGGACTGAGGGTGGAGGCCCAGACAAGGGTGGTCCCAGTGGAGAAGGAGAGAAGTAGACAGGTTGCAGAGACACTGTGGAGGTAAAAGTGGCAGCTCTTGCTCGTGATCTGGACGTAAGGGACAGTGGGAAGTGGAGGAAAATAGTTGTGCAATTTATTGAGACGAGGAGAGAATACTGGGGGAGGGGATTAAGTTTTAGTGGAGAAGGAGATCAAGAGTTCTGGGTTTTCTAGTTTTTTAAAAATTGAGATCAAATTCACATACATAAGATGAACCATTTTAAAGTCAACAATCTAGTGACATTTAGTACGTCCACCATGTTATACGATTACCTTCATTCAGTTATAAAACATAAAAGTTCTGTTCTGAGCATGTCAGCTTGGAGATGTCAAGCAGATGTCTCCATCTGTGCCCCTGTTGTTCACTGAGAGATCTTGGCTGAAGATGTAAAAGTCATGGTATTCAAAACCATGAGATCAAATGGGATTACTTAGGGAGCGCATGTAAATAGAGAAAGTGTCCAAGGTTTGGTAAAGAAGTGGCTAAGGAAGGACACTGAGGAAAAGCATCCCCTATAAAAGGAAGAGAACCAGGAGCAAGCAGTGTTTCAGAAGCCAACAGGAGAAAGCACACCGAATGTTGCTGGGAGCAGAGGCGACCCCATGGGATTAGACAACATGGAAGCCCTTGGTGACCTTGACAAGAGCAGGTGAGGGAAGCTTGACTGGAAAGAATTAAAGGGAAATAAGGTGTGGAGACTGTGAGTACAGACAACTTTGGTCATGTTGCTATAAAATGGTGATGTAACTAGAGAGCTGTGACATGGGTTTGAGAGAGTGTTTGCTTTAAATATGGGAGATATTTAAATATGGGAGTACGTTCATGTGCATCTGATAATGGTCCTGGAGAGAGAAATTGATGCAGGAAAGAGAGGGGAAAATTGGAGGCAAATCATTGAGGAGGTAAAAAGAGATAGAATCTGGTCCACAAGTCGGGAGGTGGCCCAGTTAGAGCATAAATGCTCCTCCTGAGACAGAGGGGATGGCAGGGAACAGGAGTGGGATGCAGGGAGGCTGATAAATTTTGTAATGGAGCAATGAAAGAAAGAATTCTCATCTAATTGCTCCTTATTTTCAAGGAAGTAAAAAGAGCAAGCAGGATGCCTACTCCATTTTGAGGCCCTTAGGGACTTGGAATTTAAAGGAGAAAAGTAGCTTCTTCTCCTCAGAGGGTTACAGTGAGAAATGACATCAGGGCACAGGTTAGGGCAACAGAGTGAAGGACGTCAACCCTTGGAAGAGCAGGAGCATTTGCTAATGATTGTGGGTCTGGGGGACACAGAGGGAGGGCTTGGGCAGGAGTGTGTACATGAGGGGGAGCACATGTGGAAGGAGAGGGGATAGAAGTATGGGAACAGAATCGTGATGATGATGGAGCCCTGGCTTTGGCATCACGTGGACAGAGGTGAGAGCGGAAGGCTGAGGTGCTGGATCAGCCCCGTGAGTGTCTCAGGAAGACGGAGTGCCAGCTCGGCTCCATTCCCGGTGTGGGGCCGCTGAGCGACATCCTCCCTTGGGAGGAGCGGCCTCCCTGACACTCACGGGGCCACAGAACGGTTTCTAATTCTCAGGCTGAGGCCGCCTGGCGCCCAGAGCTCGCCGTGCAGCTGTGCGGCCTCTGGGGATTCCCGTGTGTCTAAACATAAAGGGATCGAATGTTCTCTCCATTCCTTTCTAGAATTCCGGATTCTAAGAAATACTTTGTTAAGGAATCACCTGCATGCGGTTTGAAACACTGCACAGAGCCTGTTAGAGGACTGCCAATGGAATTTGAACGTATCCATGGCTTGAGATACTTTTACTGAAAATTCAATTTTGTTCATATAAAAAAATATGCTATGGAGGCAGAGTTGTATGATGGAAAGTTGTGGAATCAAACAGATTCTGTGCTTAAATCTGAATTCTGTTCCTTGCCCACTATGTAACCCTGGGCAAGTTACTCAATCTCTTTCCTTAAACGTCAAGCCTGCTTATCCATTCGATGATTCCTCCCTTATAAAGGGGGTATATGAGGACACTGGAAAGCAGCTGGCACATAATAAAGGTGAGTTGGCTTTTCTTCTCTGTTCTGAGCATGGAGTCTCAAGAAGCATTTGCAGAAAGAAGGAAAGAAAGAAAGCACAGATTATGCAGACGGAATTGCTTTTTTTAAAAAAAGGTGATTGGGCTCTTCTGAAATGAGTTTGCAAGCTGGGACAGAGGATTGCTCAGGGCTGCTGGCAGGACAGAGGTGGAGGATGAGTTATAGGCCCAGGGAAGCATGAAGGAAGAGGCATCGGAGAGGCAATGGTGCAGAGGAAGCTAAACATACACATCTATTTCGAACCAGGGCAATTTATTTGTGAAATTGAAGCAGGACCCACACGAGGCGTTAAGGCTGGAGGGACCCAGGCGAGCAGGGGAGGGCTGATCAGGATAGATGCTTGAGTTCAAAGTCAGAGTGACCCCTGCAAGGAGGGAGAACGGGAAGGGAGGCTGGGAGCAGAACTCCCCGACCAGTTGGGAGACACATGACTCAGCCGGCAGGCGAGAGAAAGGCAAGGGGGCTCTAGGTGGGTTCCTAGGAAACTGCTCTAACGAATTAAATGTACAGTGCTGTCCAAACCTAATAAAAAGACTTACTAACCGATATGAATATGGGGATTGAAGCATGATTTCTAGTTTATATATAAAAAGTGAGATAAAACCTGATCGCTATTGCTCTTGGATTTTCCCGGCACAGAACTGCATAATAGGGTGTTGTCGTAGTCTATCAGTTCAAAAGAAGAGTAGAAACCTCGGGGAAGCTTCATGGTCTCCCCCACCTCCCAAAAGCATGAAGTAGAGCAGGTCGCAGAGCATCGTGACCCGCAGGCTCCACACCCCAGGGAGAAGATACATGCTGTAATTGAGTGCTTTTAATAGAAGGATCACTCTAAGAAAAAGATCACTAACCCCTCCAAACGATGAGTCACTCCCCTTTTCCTCACACAGCGAGAGGCAGCCAGGACACTCCCATCTCCATTCTAGGCTTCAGACCCCCCAAAAAAGCATCAGAACTTTTGTCCTGATTGTAGCGATAGTGGGGGTCAGGTGGCGAGGGATGGGTAACAGGAAAGTCAAGAGGAAGGCTTTGGTGGGAGAAGGGAGGGCAATGGCAGGTCTAATTCAAAGAATGACCTTCATCCTGGCCCTTAGGACTGTGCCTGCACTTCAGGACAGCACGAAGGAGAGGAGCCATTCCTAGCCCAGATGCTGTGACTTTGGGGGCACAAGCATCTAGTACCAATGGAGCAGCAAAGGAAGCACCCCCTACCACTGCACAGACCTGGAGCTCCACCTCAGATCGGGCATTTGATGCTCACAGAAGTGCAGGTCCCTTGTGCCAAAAAGGTTGGAGACCACTGATAAGTAACAAAACTCAGCAGAGGGGCCTCGCTGTTGGCGCGCTCTGTGCTCTCCAGCCTGAGACAGGGCAGTGTACAAGCAAGCATGGGCTCTGAACAGACTCCTTTAAAGCCCTGCTCAGTGCTGTGCATGGCCTCAAGTAGATCATTAAACTTATCTATGCCTCAGCTTCCTTGTCTTTAAAATAGTAGTGATAATTACATTAATTAGGTATAAAATACTCAAGATAGTCTCTAATGCATACAGCATTTCATTAAACTAAGATGTACTATTATTGGTACTTTTCACAAAAATGTTGGCAATTACATTTGTAGGATATATCCTGATTTTCAAGATGTAGACTAGGTGAAAATGGGTCTAAGCATTTATGAGATGGTAGTAAGCACTCAGATATTTACCAATATTGGAGAACTATGAAATGAGATTCCCTCTGCCCTCTGCCTACTGGTGATTACATGCAATCCTAGAGTAAACACCTTGGGGTACAGGAAAGAATTTCTATAATTGCCTCTCTTCAGTATTTTCCTAGGCACAGATCTTGTTAATGTGAAGCTACTGGAGATAGGAGTCACACGGCTCCATCTTAGGCAAGGTGGTATTTCAGAAAGCACAACACACCAGATGGAAAATAATTTTACAGTTATCCCATTTTTAGTCAACACTTCCAGAAGATGCAAGAAGGAATTCAGCTCATAACCCCCAAAATACTTCTCATAGCCTTTTGCTTTTGAATTTTCAATTGTGGCATACTCTCTGAGAACTTTCAGATGCCTAGACCTTCAATATGCAATCTTCTTCTCTTTACCTAGGCTTGGGTCCCAGGTGGGCACTAAGAAGAACGATCTAAGGTCCCCTCTTCCTGAATCTCAGGTAAGATGCTGTCCTGTGTCCTTCTGGGTTGCTGGACACTTGGAGACACTTCTCCCTACTCTAGGCCATCACACCATTCAGCGAGTCCCATCATTCCACCCTCCTTGGTGCTCATCCCTGAAGGATGTCAGGCTCAGAGCCCTGCCATCTTTCTCTACCCCAGCCTCTAAGATTATCATCTAGTCAGGACAGACAGGAAAAAAATCAGTCCGAACGCTTCCTGTGTAGGCCAGAACCTTAGCTCTTGATGTAGAAGCCTTAAACTGCCAATATACTCACCCCCCAAAACACTTTTTTTTTTTTTTTGCCTCAAAGCTATTGTCTGTGTCACGAGCTCCAAAATTCCATTTTGAAATCCAAACATCAGCCAGTTTCTCGTTCCACCGATCTTTTTTGGACACCAGGATGTGTCAGATTCTGTTCTGAATTTTGGAAATAGAAAAGAGATCAAGACCAAGTCTCTGCCCTGGAGTGTACGTCCAGTGGCAGTGACATTTTTCTTTTTGTCTCTTTCTTCGGTAATAACACTAACTTGAGGACAAGGAAGGTGAAGTGCTTTTGCTCCCTGAGCAGGAGAAAACAAGGGATTTTATTGGTGGGGTGAGTAAATCCATCATTCAAAAAAAAAAAACACACTATTTTTCTGCCATGGATATTTATTAAGCACCTGTTCTCCCTTCCTCAACCACCCACATCTCATCCATCACCAGTGTGTCCTTTTTACCTCACAAATGATTCTCCAATTTATCCTTTCCTGCTCGGCGACTGCCTATGCTCCAGCATTTTATTACTGATTGTGCTCCCAGTCGTTTCCCATTTTCAGTCTCCTCCCTCTCCAGGACATTCGATCCCAGCTCTCATTAAGCTGTTTCCTCCTTAAACTTTTCAAAGGCTCCTCCATAGCCTAACTGAGAGGTTCAGGGCTTTCATTTGGCAATGTGGCTTCTAAAGTCTACCTTCTGCGTTCCATTATTCTGGTACCATACGCCATTCCAAACAGACTGCACCCCCCCGTGCACCTCCCGCCCTCACGACACGTGCTGTCCGTTCTCCACCCTAACGACACCTGTCGTCCATTCTCTGTGCCCTCATTCCTGCTCGGAATACCCTTCATTGCTTTCTTAGCGTGAAGAAGTCCTGCTAATCCTTTATGGCCTAGCCAAAATGCCATTTTCTCTCGAAAGCCTTTCGTGCCCCCAGGAATGATTAACTACTCTCTCCTCCCAGCTGCAACCATGTCCTCATCCCACTAGTTGGGTTCTTATCACAGCGTGGCCCAGGTTAGTGTTCATGCATCCACTTCATCTCTAGATTATGAGCTTCTTGAGAAAAGAGACTGTCTTACCCATCTCTGTAACTCCAGTGTCTGGCATGATACCTGTAAAGTACGAGTTGTCAATTAATATTTGTTACTAAACTGATAAAACTTAGGGGGATATATATATATATATATATATATATATATATATATATGTATATATATATATATATACATATATATATATATATAATGTGTGTGTGCATATACCCACACAATATAATATATATTTTATATATACACATATGTGAAAAATGTATATAAAAGCTTATACATATGTAGAAATATGTAATATGTAGTTTATATTTATATATTTATATAAATATGTAATATATATTTCATATATATTAGAAAAAAGGGAGATCAACTAGGAGTATAATATATATCATATATTTATAGAAATACATAAGCTTTCATATATATCCACATGCATGTATATTTTTATGTATTTCATATTTTGTCTAAATTTTAATATCTCATATTTCTGTCACAAGTTTTCAGTAGCTACTGATATTTCTTTTCAAATTTTTCCATAAATGTAAAATATAAAATATAAAACTTTTCTTTATTTTAAATAGACTAATATTTTATTTGAAGGCTTTTATAGTTCTGACAGTTCTGAAAAATCTGACTGGTTTCTGAAAGTTTTTTTATTAACTCTATAATATTTATGTTTTGTACTATATTTACTATTCTGTTTGATTTATTGTTTGGTATATTGACTCTCTGCTCAATTTACATAAGATTGTCTGTATGGTGAAAAAGAAACAAGTCAAATTTAGGAGTTGGAAGCAGGAATGCAGGCAATGCCAATTCAAGTCACGTGATGGATTGAAGTAAGCAATCAGATTCTCATTCTCTTTCGTAATCACAATTCAATTACTCAGAGAAGAACATTTAAATTCAGTTCTTTAGATGAAAAACTAGAATATTCTAATCCACAGGAGATCATTTTAGTCTTACGTCTCTTATTGTCTTTTTTTCTTGTTAGTCTGTGAAGTAGTTTCACATGGAAAGACTTGAAACTTTCCTTTGAAACTAAGGTCTAAAGAAAGGTGGACATTTTCATCGAGTGAACTGCTATGAAATGGGTATCGTGTGCTGGCCTAAAGACCTAAATCACTCTATCTTGTCTTTAACAAACCATAACTTCCCAAGTGACTGAACTCAGCTGTGCTTGCCTGGGGTGAAGGTGTCTGACTAGAGGAATTGTCCATGGGCCCAGGTATCTGAAATCCACGTAGCAAATCAGTTCCCCAAGGAAGTCCTGCTCTATCTCCACATGTAAAATTGACTTGTTATTTATGATTATAGCTGGTACTAAATTAATTTTTAAATACAGTGTAGATGTCATTGTAACTGATGCTCCAGGGGAAAATAACCCTCTGCAGCCATGTAAGACCCTACACCAGGTATTAAGATTTGTGGGCTTCAGGCACAAATTTACAAAGATAAGTCCTGGCTCTCCCATCTGCTCTGGCTAGTTCATAACCATGGATTAAATAAAAAAGAGAACATGAACTTATAAGAGGAATTATGAAAATACACTAGCATTTGCATAGTCTAGACTTTTCTACACCATCGTATATACATCATGGCCTAGCATTGTAAACATGCTTCAGCAGCCTCTCTGGATATGACCAGATAAGAGGAAGCTTTGAGGTTTGGGTAAGTTACAAATGGTATGATCCTGAGTGTGCTCATTTTTGGAACAGGGATTACAATGCTTTTTTATGGGGCTGTTGAGAGAGAGAGAGAAAAAAAAAGCAAATAACATATGTAAAAGTGACTTCTAAGAAGAAGCAGATCCCTGTACAAATAAGTGACCCTGAGCAAACTGATCTCTGTGCCTCAATTTCCTTATTTATAAAATTAAAAAGTTGCATTAATATATAGCTCTTATCTTTTAGTTATGAACTACTTAATTCTCTCATTTGATAGGAAACCCTAAAAAAATTCTCCCCTCACGTTGATGTGTCACTTAAATAGAACCATATCTTTGATTGCATATTAACAAGCGAGGTCTCCTAACTGGTACTTCTGGTTAACTCCTAAATTGAATGTGAAATTATGCAGATGTAAATGAGGTGATAATGCATTCAATACATAGGAAAGAGATTTGAGTGGATCTTAAACCATATTTAAAATATTTACAGCTGGTAGGTAGGGTCACCATCTATCAGGACAAGCACCAGCACAATCAGATCGGAAGCCAGGCAAACACAAACAGCTGTGCCAATGTGCAGGGGAATAAGCCACAGACCCTATTTCACCAACTTGGGGCACAAATTCAGGTTAGCAAAAATGCCCTTTCGGACTGAAAGTGAAATAAAAAAAAATTTCAAATGAAGAAACTCCAATAGAATTTGTCACTGGAAAGCTCCTCTTTAAGAACTGCTGAAGATAATAGGGAAATGATACCAGAAGATAATCTGGAACCTCAAGAATGAAGGGAGAGCAACAGAAATGAAAATGTTTGGGTAAATATAATAGACTATTCTCTTATGTGCTTTAAAGTATGTTCTGTGATTGAAAACAGAAATTATAACATTTTTTGAGTGTTATGCCAATGTGTATAGAGGTAATATATAAGACAACTATAATGTAAATGGAAAGAATAAGAGATCTATATGGTAGTTAAGAGTTCTATATTACACTTGAAATGGAAAATATTAAATCTAGTATATTGAGAAAAGTAAAGTATGTACATTGTATCCCAAAGCTGTGACTAAAGGAATGAGACAGAGAAATACAGTCAAAATCATAATAGATAAATCAAGATGGATTATTAGTCCTAAATCCAAACATAACAATAATTACATTAAGCGTAAATAGTCTAACAACCATTGTGAGAGAATTTAGAGAGAAATTGTCAGAATAGATAAAGAAATATGACTCAACTATATGCTGTTCACAAGACTCACTTCAAATTAATGATATAGGCAGGTTGAAAAATAAATCATATATGTATATGTATATATATATATATATATATATATATATAGAGAGAGAGAGAGAGAGAGAGAGAGAGAGAGAGAGAGAGAGAGTTAAACATGACCCATGAGTCACCAAACATGAGTCAAAAAGAACGCTGGAGTGGCTATATTAATATCAGACAAAATAGATAATAGATAATGTATCAGTAATTTTATCCTGATTATGGCAGCCTTAATATTACCTGATTTGCTGATCCTGATACAAGATTTGCCACTTGTCTGTCTCTATTCTAATATATTTCTGATTCACAAAGCCTCTAAAAGACTAACATTTTCAAGACCATAAAATCTTGTTTTTGTGTGCTAATTTTGTTAACACTTTTCCATTTTTTTAAAAAAATTTATATTTCTACTAGTGCCATGAGGTAGATAATGACAATAAGTAGATCCTAATTTTAAACATAAGAAAATAGGCAAATAGAAGTTGAATGGCTTGGGAAAAAAAATCACTGGCATAGCTAGCTCTAAGCTTAGGGACAGAATACTGGCCTTCATACTCAGGCTAATGTGCTTGACATTCGAAAGGAGCTGCATGTGATACCCACTTTTAATAAAATTAGAAATTCAAGGCAAATCCACTTGCCTAACATTTAGCTAATAGTCAGTCTTTTGGTTGTCAGGGGTAAATGAAGTTTCCAATAGACTAGCCTTTACTAGGGTCTTGTAGCAGAATGTTACAAATGGATCCACTGCTCTGTCTTAGCAAGAGGAGTATTTGTTCCGGGGACCACTCCAAGTATTAGGACTTGTGTGCATCAGGCACAAATATACAAAGGTAAGTCCTTGCTATCTCATCCACTAACTAGTTCAACAGCATGGATTAAATAAAAGAGAATGTGAACTTATAAGAGGAATTAATGCAAATACACTAAACAAACATACTAGCATTTAAGTAATCTAGACTTTTCTATACTTTCTTTTATACATCATGACACAGCATTTACGAACATATATTTTGACAGCACCTTTGGATGTCAACAGATCAGAAAAGGATGTGTTCTACTACTGATCTTATTCTCTGGGTCAATGCATCACGTGGTCGAGGGTGGAGGTGAGTGCCAGTAGGGGAGGAAGATGAGAAGGGATCACCTTATTGGGAATATTTTGGAAATTTGTGGGAACTTTTTTGTTGTTCTGCTGTGTAGTAACTTTAGAATTTACATATTAAAATTCATATTTTTAAATTATAAATCACATTCATTTCATATCTCTGGTGTATTATATTAAAAATTACATGTATAGGCAAATGCCTATGAATTTCATTTAAATATATTAAAGAAAACATTCAAAATATTTGTGATATAAAGGGGAGACTGGTTCTCAGGCATCACTCTAGATCAGAGTTCTCAGGGTGTGGTCTGTGGACCAGCAGCATATGTCACCTGAGAACTTGTTAAAAATACACATTTTGGGGCCCCATTCCAGACATAGTGAATGGGAAACTCTGGGGGTGTGGCCCGGCAGCGTTTCAACAAGTTTCCTAGGAGATTCTGTGCTCAAGTGTGAGAACCACTGCTCAGACTAACGGTCTCTGTAGTCACGTCATTGCCAAAGGAACATGGGAGGGGTACGTTTTCTGAAATGGGGTCTTCTAACTTTTACACCCATATACTGTTAGTGATATCTTGACTCTTTGGTTCTGAAAATCAGATCGTCGTCGGGTGAAACACCCTCGTGAAGTGGCTGCGCCTGGCCCCGAGGGCCGCCAGCACAGTGCTTTCGAGCACATCACGCTCTTTCGGTGCTTACACTTTGCACATCTCTGCCTCTGCACAGGTCTTCTGTGTGCTGAACTGTTTTTGCTTTATCTGCTGAGATTTTGAGCGTCTGGAGGTTACAACAAGAAATAAGGGATGGCATTATTGGTTATAGAATTTAGAAATCCACCCAATATTTAGGTGGGATACTGAGAAACATAAGGAATTATAAAAACAACCATCCTCTCTCCCTCACCCTGAATCTGCAAAGAAATATGCTTGGTTAAAATAAACGTTATTAAAGACTAAAGAGATTTAGGGCAAGAGACATCAGGGATAGGAGCAGATGAAATGGAAGGAGGAAGGACAAGGGGAGAGAAAGTGGGCAGGATACAAAGATAAACTCAGTCAAGGAAAGATGCACAAAGGGGTCTCCTGTTTGGGAGGAGACACACAGAAACACACTCATTGTGAAAGAGTGATACTGTTGGATAACTGTCCCTCAGAACATCTGTGGAGCAGGGGCACTTTAGGTCTTTTGTGGCTGACAGAAATTTGCAACAGAGAAGGAAATTAAGAACTTAAGTTTAATGTTTAAGTCCTCGGGCTTCTTAACTTTGCTAGTAACTATATTCTGTATTATCAGGTTTTGTTTTTATTAATTGTATACACCTTAGGTTTTTGATGTTTTTAAAGGCAGTTATGAAAGCTATGGGATTTAATAGTGTAAAATTAGATAATGTGATCAACATTAAAGGTTTCCATTTAGTTTCGAATGAATAGAATATACACTAGAGTACTGATGTTAAACAGATGAATAAAATTTGAAAATAATGACTTATTTTATGTACAAACATCAAATATTATGTTTGTACAAAAAAACCCAAAAAAATGTGTAATGACATAGCAATCATATTATTTTTAGGGTATGGAAGAAAATTTTTAAAAATTCCTATAAACATGAAGCGATAAAATAAAAAGTATATTTCTATTTAAAACAGTCCCATTTCTGCAAGACACTCTAATTAAGATTCTTTAAAAAGCCCTGACCAGAGACCTGAAGATTATCTTTTAGTTTTCAAAATTTTATCACATTATGCCTATATTTTCTGAAAAAAATACTAAAATTTTTTGATAATTAACCAAGTCACTGTACAAAATGATGTACATCACTTTATAAGAAACGACTTAGATATTTTGTCCATTCCACATCTACGACTTTAATAATTTTCTACATAAAAAGTATCATGAAAATGAACCTTTGCGAAGTCCCTGGTTTACCCTCGTTTACAGGGTGCTGTAAGCTCTTCTAGTGGAAGGCTCAGACATTAAGGTGGGACATGGCTGCCACCATGTGGGCAGTGATATTATAGAGATTTCAATACCAAATAAACCTTCAACTTAAGAGCATCACCATACCCTTTATTATGAATTGCAATGGAAACAATGAGGATTACTGTTATACAATTAATAAAAACAAAATCTGATAATACAGAATATAGTTACTAGCAAAGTTAAGAGGATTAATGTGCTTTGAGTTACATTATTCCATAGATCCAGTAATGCGATGTTCATTTTTGGTACAAGTGGTTGGGACACTGACAGTTTTACTAGAAAAATACCGATTACCGACAGCCTGTTCCACGAACCAGCGGGATCTGTACTAGATGGGTGGGAGCTTGTTAGAGATGCAGTTAAGACCCCAACTTGGACGCCTTGAATCTTAATCTGCATCTTAACAAGATGCCCGGGGTATACCTGTGCACACTACAGGCTGAGAATTGTTCTGCCACAGCTAGAGCCTACCTCCTCACCTCCCATCCCCTACTGTGCCCCCACCCAATGCTGGGGCAGGTGACTTTTATTAAAAAGTCCAAATAGTTAGAAAAAAATGCAGTTTGATTACTTAACTTACTTGATTAACTTGACTGATTTACTTGATTAACTTGACCTTCCCTTTGTAAATGAAGAAATCTATTTTATCTATTATTTGCTTAGGTTAAACCAATGGGTTAATTCCATCCACAATTGAGAGAAAAAAATTAAAACAAATTTTCCAAAAAAAGGGCTTGTTTAGTTTCAGGAGAGATTAGAGTATTTTATTTTGCCCAATCAGAGCCCTTCAGCATAAAGAGACATTCATATACATATATATGAACATTTTCCAGAAACAATTTATAATACATTTTTTAAAATACCAGCTTAACGGTATTTATTTACAAAAATATTTCATTACCTAATTTTAAACCTTTTGCTGTGATGACAGTTTGTAAAGTACAGGAATGCAAAATAACTACAAAGTTTAACACATTTTTAGTGTTTGCAATAATGTTTTGATTTGTTTTAAATGAAACAGTACACAGAGATTTTTTTTTTTACCGTATTTAAAATGCATATTCCAGCATTTACCTTTGAGATGGTTACTGGACTGAGCAAGATATATATAAAAAAAATAAAGTGCAGCAACTGAACACTACCTGCATGTACAGTTTAAGGTATACATAAGCTAGAGCTCTATACCAAGCATGCTTGCCCCTGAATGTTAGAAAAACTTAATCTTGCTCCTTTTAATATTGTTTTTGGTGATGCATTTACAATGAACCGAGAGTATAACTAGAAAGCAAAATATTCTTCTGGTTCTAACTACCATGTTAAGCAGAAGTCACACCTAAATTATCACTGTACCATTTATTTACAAAAGAAAGTAATTAAAAAATTCATAACATAATTTATCCTCTTTGCACTGCTTCCTATTGATATGAATCTGTTGTCAAATCCTTACAGTTGAAGCAAGGTTTAAATAACACAAAACACATAGCCAAAGTATTAAAAAAAACAACAACAAAAAAAACCCAAAACTCCCCAATAGGATTCCATTGCTATTAGCCTATATCCACTTTAAATGCCTGAGCCAAACAACCTACAATAAATTAATACTGATTTATTTACATCTCATACACTATAAAACTTTATAAGTCTCATGGTGAAATACTGGCAAAACTGACATTCATGATTATTCTGATGTAAAGAGTGTAATAAAAAGAGCAATTACATGTATCCCTGGACTACTGTACTCGATTTGTAAATGAATTATGCCTAATAATTTAAGACTGTATTAGTAACTGAAGAAAGCAATATTATAACCCTGATAATTGGGAAGTTATTAAAACCATTTAATTCAGCTGAGAAAGGTAAGCTAAAGTTTTCCCTTTAATTTTTGCTTTTATAACTATTTTCTGTCCCCAGAATCTTTAAAACTTCTGTGGCAGTAGAAAGATCATTAATACTCACAGGAAAAATAATCCCATAGCACTTTACAAGAAATTGATCAGAGTGATGAAAAGTATAATTAACAAAAGCTGTAAACAGTATCTTCACATTCATTTTCAAATGAAAAAAAAATATGGGCATAAATTTCAATCTAAGAGAACAAATATCCTAAAAGGGAAAAGAAAAAAAGGACATAAGAGAGAGGAGTGGTCTTTTTCAAACTAAATACAGATTAAAAAGTCTAGGAATATTGATCAAGTATCAAACTGATAAGGAACAAATTCTAAAAACTATAAAATAAAAACCTTCATTGACAAAAATACATAAACTCTGTTTTCATTTCTGGAAATTTATTTTTTAAAAAGGTAGAAGAAAATACCTCGAAAACTATTTTAAATATATATATATATTTTAAAACAATAGTTAAGGTAGGCATCCAACAGCAGGCTGCAGCTATTGAGAAAGATCTTGCAATTATCATTGTGGGCATTGTCCCAAAAATAAAATTTGAAAATGCTCAATAGAGGGTTTTTAAAACCATAGTAATATCTTGCCTGTCATGTGTGAAGACTTTTGAATGATGTATGATTCTTCGAGATTAATTGTATCTCGATATGAGATACCAGTATTTCTTATTATAAGCGTAAAACATAATTTTTGTATGGATAATATACATACTTTTTAAGTACTTTGACTTAAACTTAACAAGTTCACCATTTTTTAAATTAAAGAGTACATTTATAAAAATTCCATTTTAAAACTAAAAGTATATTCTCTAGCAGTATGTATAAATATAACATGTTAGTGTATGATCATAAAACAAATCTGAAAGTGTTGCAATAATTTAAGACCTAGAATACTGAAGCACACGGCAAATGATTTTACTATATTTTATCCTTGAAAACTATATAAACCCCTAGTAAAGGTTTTAAGACTATGATCAGTTTAATTATTTAAGGTGCAGCTAGCTAGCAGCATATTCATGATTTTGGTATGTTTTATACATATGTATTACTTGATTTGAACTGAGAAATGTGGATTAAATGATAATAAAAAGTTTTCATTACCTAAAAAAGTGCAGAAAAAATTCAAGTTTAAAGTTCAGTGCTCTTTATTTTGAAAAACAAAGAAAATTCCAAAAGTTAAAATGTAAAATAAATCTTTGCCACAAAAAATTTACCTTTGGATATAGCTTTTCTAATGTCACATGAGAAAATGCCTTAAGCAAAATGTAAGTGGAATATAGAACTCAGGGTAAAACTTTGAACTCCATGGTGTCTTCCACATTTTTTTCCTTTACTCAGCTGTCTCCCTACCACCCCCTGACACCTAAAAGGATGTAACACTTTCAGACTCGTTTAAAACACTCACATATCTACATGAAATAACTTCAGAGGTACCTACAATAAAGAAGTTCTAAGCAAAAGAAATGCTTCTTTCTTTAATTAAACTGTAATAAACCACACATAATATAGACAAGTAGCAGCATTTTTTCACATCCATAAAAAATCAAATTAAGTAATAGCTCAGTTTTATCTATAACCATTTTTGGAGACACTTTGTACAATTGAAATGCAAACCAAGGGGATAGAGATGATGCAAAACTTCAAATGGATATAATACACAGAATCAGTCAGATTGTAAGATTTCAAACAACTTTCTAAGTAAGCAAATACGTACGGATTTTAGTCTGAAGAGCGAAATGAACTGGATTTGTGGTACATACAGGGAAACCACTTCCTATTGACAAACTGCTAATCAATGAATACTTCAGTGATTTTAGAGCCAAGGACAAATGCAACAAAGAATAACGTTTGAGGATATGGAAGAAGCACACAAAATCTTTCATTTTTCTAATATTTCCTATATTGACTTTTTTTTTTTTTGGTTTGTTTTCCTGAAATCTTAGCTTGCTGGTGACTATTTCCGCATTTAAAAAGAAAAAAATAGAGATGTTATCTCTCAAATTACAATAAATTCCCTGGGTTAGTTATTACTGCAGACTGTCTTATCTACAGACTGAATCAAGTATAACTTTGAGAAGCTTATTTCCTATTTTCAAAAATACTTCAAGCTTTCTAATCCTAAGTTTCTAGTGTGCTGTGCATAATTTGTAGATTAATTTAAAAATGAAATAAAATAACCCAAAATATTGATTTAAGATTTTCTTATAAAATCCATCTCAGGTAAACTTCTATATTTGAAAATAATTACAAGATTCGTTCATTGTATATACAACAGGAAAAATGACAGTAAGAATGAAGTTGGTATACAGATAACACAAAATAACACAAAAAATTAAATGACTGGAGCTAATATACCCTTCCACACGAATGGGTAATCAACCAGTATATTACTGTATTTAATGCTTCTCAACTTCAAATCCGTAACTGCTGATTTTACAGACGACATTCACAAAACTTTACCTTTAGAAAAGACCTAATACTTCCTGCGACGTATCATGGAACAATGGGTTTATTAGATAATATACAAATTAAGCGATTTGTAAACTGCTAAATGTTCGTCATACAGCTGACATTAAACAGAACTATGTTATTGATACTTTCTACAAATTCAAAAACTTTTGAAAAGTACTGTACTTTTAAAATATTTCTTTTCACTTGATCAATTATCTCTATCACATATATTTAGTCCCTCTCTTACATTTAAAGTAAATTTTAATGTAAACCTTTGTAGCCTATAGTGCACGTTATAAATTGTAAACAAAAAGGTTTTATTAATAAAAAGAAAAGATGCATAACAGACTATATGAAATTAAGGTGATATATACCTTTAATGATCACATGGAATATAAAAACAACCATTATGTTTGCTATCAATTTGTGCTCTATCTCAATGCAGAAAGAAAATGGTTTTAAACAATTTTTTATAGGAGAAAATATTTAAATTTCATTAAGTGTAATGCTTCTATTTTGCTCTTTTTGTTGCTCTAGTAACGATCAATAATAATCTCATATGAACCCACATTACAAGATTACTCCCAACGTCTACCACGTCATCTTCTTTGTTGTCTGCAATACTATTTTAGGAACCAATCATTTATTGTCTGCTGATGGTCTCATTTGCATTATGCTCCAATACAGAAATAATTTAGTTACCAAAATGCACATATTCTCCTTTCCTCTTGGCTTTTTAAAACCTTGAAAGGACATGTACAGATTTATAGTATATTCCTACAGAAAGGTTTTGTAGGTCATCAGACTAGACTTATAGAGATAGGTATTGACAACAGATGCTTGTAATTGTCCATGCGACAGCATGTGCGCTAAGATTTAACTGGCTCATCACCTGAGTGTACTGGAACTGTTAGCAAATCAAGGGCATTTAAAAAAGGGAGCTGAGCACTTTACTGAAATAATGAAACATCTTTTTTTTAGCAATTTTAATTAAATAATGCAAAGGGTACATTTGGTTAAACATTTTATAAAAAATTCAAGCAAAATTAAAAACTTAGCCAATTTCAACATTTCTACAAATTTAACCAGTAATTATTTTGGTCAAATCCACCTTTAGCTGAATTAATGAGAACAAGGACAAGGAACATTGAAGTATTCTCCTCACCACAATGGAGGTTTTTCTCACTTTCCACACTGCGTAGTCACTACATGGAAACTTCCAGAATGATGAGCAGTTCAGTCATGCTCTACACTTTTCTTTTCAATGAAAAGTGATGTATCACCTTGTTTTTGCTTTTGACAAAATATGGACTAAACACAAGTATACAATAACAAGAATCCGAGAGTAGCCCATACACAAGTCATCTATGTGTATGTTTTTATTATTTAAAGCCCACCATTCAGCTTATCTGTCTAAAGATAGGGTAACAAACAGTTTGTTTCTTTTTTCACTAATGATACTGATGACCAGTCAGTTTAAGGGAGGGGAAGTCCAAGACAGCTGTTTATAAGTCAGTCACTAAGACAAACACAACTGTTTCAGCTTCGGAACTTCTAATGCATTGCCTCTCCCTCAGAGGTCCAACACTGATGGCAGATGCAACAGCATGAATCTTTTGGCATGTGAAACTGTAATACAGGAATGATCCAGGAAGAGTCCCTGCCACGTCTCAAGGTCCCCCTTTGTTTCTTCATCTGTGACATGTGACCTGCTTAGTTCCCAACGTGTCAACTCACAGCTGGCACACACCACGCAGTCCACTTTGAGTGTGTGCACACTCCTCAGGGAAAGCCACACGACTGAGGTAAAACAGTGCATGATTGTGCTCGGAAAGAACAGTGCCCAGTGATGAACGTCCCTTAACGTCCACTTTCCTACAGTAAAATCAGCAGAATAAAAAAGGAAAATTCTTTTTCCTTTTGGCTGAACTTGGACTTAGTTGGATTTATGGTTGTCAGAACTGGTACCACTTCTTATCTTTGTATTTCAACATCATCTAAATAAAGGGAGGAAAAAAACAAAAAACATGTTTTAAAAATAGTAGAACAATATAAGTTACAACTAATTTCTAGATTTTTCCAAAACACTGTATCATTCTGAAGTATTCTACAGTGTTACTAAACTGCTTACTTCAAATCAGTTTATACTGAAAGTAGTAAGAATTATTTCATTTGGAGAAAAAAAGACCATAAAGATTAGGAATCAGCCTAGAAGCATCTCACATTTCTTACACATTTAACATAATTAAATTTGGATCAGTGCATTCTTTGGTGACTTAGGCTAATAACTTATAAATGAGGTAACTTTCAGTTTTCCAATTTGAACTAAAAAATAATGCTTAAAGAATCTGGGGAATTAAAGGTTAAAAATACTCCTACTACTGCCATCTAAAATTTACTGAGCACTTACTGAGCTAACACTATATAACTCATTTTCCTTACATGATTTCATTTGGTCTTCAAAGCAACCCTGAGTTAGGCATTGTTATTTTCCTGATTTTATAAATAAAGAAACTGAAGCTTACAGGGGTTCCTCAAGGTGACATGGTGGTGAAACTGGGATTTGGGCCCACCCAGTCTGATTCGAGAACCCATGATCTTAACCACCTCGACGTACGGCCTTCCTCATACTCAAAAATATGGCTCAAGAATATTAGTTGAAGGGAAAAGCTACCAGTTCGAGATTGGCCTCTTTGCTAAATATTTATAAAGTGTGGATAGATCCTGAAATTGATTGAAGTCTTTATATGCCCTAAAGATCATGGTCAGATGCAGGTTAAGTTGACAATATTCTTCACCTAATTGAAGGCTGGGCCTGTATCTGAAGTGTGTGTTGACCTAGTATAAGAAGCAACAAATGATCTCTGAATCTCTTTTAGGCCCTGGACAAATCACTTCCATGTCAAGTTAGTTCTTTTACATATTCTAGGTGTCAGCATTCCAGAGCATGGAAGAGATGACTTTTGAATGAAAAATTTAAAGAAGATCTTTTGCTGATAGAGTGGGTACTCAAAACATAAAAATAACCTTAATATGGTATTTTTAGGTAGCAAATTTGAAATGTCCTCATGGGCCAGGCTAGGAACTAAGAGTTAAATAGCCTGGTGTAAAGCACACCTGTGTTGTCAAAATGAAGAATGTATGCTCTATCTAAAAACCTTTAAAGTCAATTTCTTTTTAGTGTATTATGCTGGCCAAGAAAGCATAGTTTTAAGAGGGCCAGTTAGGAATTTCACTTTATAGAATGTTTCTGAGCTTCACCATGACTTCTTAGTTCATCAAGATGAATTCATTGCAAAAATGCGTCTCACTACTCTGTACGAACTGGTCTAAGACAGATTTGATGTTGTTTATTTGAATAAAAGTGTTTGCCAACTTTAGTTATTTAGATCTACCTAAAGAATCAAGAGGAAGAAATCATTCCTTTCTCTAGGAGAGACTGGTAGTAGAATCTGAGGCATTTAGGAAAGTTAGCTTTGTTACGGCATTCCCTAAGAAACAGATGTAAAGCCGCTGGCTTTGTTTACAAAAAACCTGAAGTTGAGCAGTTTCTCTCAGATTTATACACTTCAGTTGAAGACTAAAAACTACTGAGACATAGTTTTGTAATAGTGCCCTCTGGTGGCAAAAATTAGGAATTCGACGTGTACAGTGGACAGTTATAAAGTACAGTAATTTTCATACCTGCTATATACCAAGTTGTTTTCCTTGTTTGATAAAATATTTGATTGACAGACATACCTCATGAGCATGTTTAGAAAACGAATCTGCGCTGGATAACATGGCCGCGGTTCTCTCTTCCAGGTCACCGAGTTTCTGCCCTCTTTCATCGAGTGCCAGTCTGGCTCGGGCCAACTCACCAACAACCCCAGATGCCGCCCCTTTCACGCCTTCGATGCCACCAGGGCCGGGGATGTGCTGTGCGAGACTCCTTGACGCCTTTCCCGACGATGACTCCCCGACTGGATGGATTCGACAAATGAAAAGCGTGACTCAGACATGTTTTGTTTATATACTTCGCCTTGTAATACATGCTTTTCTTTTATTATGATGGTTTTAATAATTTTAAGATACTTTTTCAAACATGTAAAGCACAGTGTACATTAATTAATATTTTACACTATACCAGTTCATGTAATGGGGCTTGTGCAAGAAAGGAACTGGTAATTAGTTATTGAAATAAATAATGGGTATACTGATACCAGTTTAGATAACAGTAAAAATTAAGTGTGCAAAATATTGCAGATAAATTAAATATAATTAAATTTAAAGACTTAAATTTAAATATACAGATTTAAGAGTTTATTTACTCTACACTTTATCTTACTCAAGATAATATGTGTAGACTTAAAAGTAAAGAAAAATGAATTTATTCAGTATTCTATTTCAGGCTCCAAAAGTTTAGATATGCTGCATCCCTTTTTTCTCTCCATTTATGCTGTCACTTACAAAGATCAAATTTTTTCCTTCAAAAGATCTCAGGAATTCATTGCTTCCTTTTCTCTTCATAATCAGACCTAACATCTAACGACTAGATTACTCAAAAGTCTTAAATTCTGTTAATGCTGCTGCCAAATTCCCTCTTCCCTCAGCATACATTTCTTTAGAAAAATAATTCACATAACCATAAGATTTGCCCCTCAACAATTTAGTAATTTTTAGTGTATTCTTGAGCATTTTCATCACTACAAAAACAACAACAACAACATAATATTATTAGCAGTCACTTTCCATTTCCCAGTCTTCTCAGCCCGTGGCTATCAATAATCTACTGTCTCTATAAATTTTCCTATTCTGAATATTTCATATAAATGGATTCATACAACATGTGCCCTTTTGTGTGTGGTTTCTTTCATTTAATATCATGTTGTCAGAGTTCAATCATGTGAGAGCATGTATCTGTACTTCATTCTTTTTAATGACTGAATAATATTGTATTGTACAAAGAGATGACATTTTGTTTATCCATTTATCAGTTGATGGACATTTTGAGTTGTTTCCACTTTTTGGCTATTATAAATAATGATGATGAACACTTCAAGTTTTTTGTGAACCTGTTTTTCAGTTCTCTTGGGTATTTACTTATGAGTGTAATTGTCGGGTCATATTATAACTTTATGTTTAACTTTTTGAGGAACTGACAAAATTTTCCAAAGACTTTAGAGCATTTTACATATCTATTGGCAATGCACGAGAGTTTCAGTTTTTTTCATATTCATGAGAACATTTGTTACTGTAGTCTTTTTGATTACAGACATTCTTGTAAGTGGTGCCGTTTTGATTTGCATTTCCCTAATGACAAATGATGTTCAGAAATCTTTTCATGTGTTTACTGGCCATTGGTATACTTTCTTTGGAGAAATATCTATTTGAACTCTTTGCTCATTTAAAAATGGGTCTTTTTATCATTGAATTATAAGAGTTCTTTATATATTCTAAATATTAGACTCATCAGATATATCAGATATGTGATTGGCAAATATTTTATCACATTCTGTAGATTATCTTCTCAATTTAATAGTGCTCTTAGACTTTTAATTTTGATGAAATCCAATCTATCCATTTAGATGTTATACCTGAGAAACTATTGCCTAATCTAAGATCACAAAGATGTATACCTACGTTTTCTTCTAATAGTTCTTAGTTTTATCTCTTTACAGAGGTCTTTGATCCATTTTAATTTTTGTATATGGTATGAGGTGGGGGTTCAACTTCATTCTTTTGCGTGTGGGTATGCATTTGCCCCAACACCATCTGTTGAAAAGACCACTGTTTCATCATTGATTTTTCTTGGCACCCTTGTAGAAAATCAATCGACCATACATGAAAGAGCTTATTTCTGGACACTCAATTCTATTCCATTGGTCCATGTATCTATCATTATGCTGGTAGCACAGTATCTTGATTACAAATTTGTACTAACTTTGGGAATCAAATGTGAGTCCTCCATATTTTTTTCTTTTTCAAGATGTGTATATGTGTGTGGTGGGGGGGATCTATTTTGGATCTATTTTTTCTTCAAAAAGTCAGCTGGGATTTTGACAGAAATTGGGTCAAAGGTACAGATTAACTTGGGGAATACTGACATTTTAGCAATATTAAATCTTCCAATCCATAAATATCAGATGTCAATCCATTTATTTATGTCTTAATTTCTCCAAATATTTTGAAGTTTTGAGTGTATGCTTTACACTTATTTTGTTAAGTTATTTCTAAGTATTTTATCACTTCATGCTATTAAAAGTGGAATTGTTTTAATTTAATTTTTGGTTTGTTCATTGTTAGTGTATATAAATATAATTTATTAATTATAATGATCTGTATCCTGTGATCTTCATGAACTTGTTTATTAGCTATATTTTTTTGTGCATGTATGTTCTCCTTAAGAATAAGACATTTTTAGTACAGAATTCCAGATTAAGTACTATCTTCTGTCAGTGAATAGAAGATCACACTATTATCTTTGGCTGCTGAGAAGTCAGTCTCTAGCTTGTTAAAAGGCATCTATTATTTTTCCCTAGCCATCTTAAAGATGTTTTCTTTGTCTCTAATATATTTTCATATTCTATATCTAGCTATGAACTTTTAAAAATATATATCTTTCTTGGAACTCATTAAGGTTCCTGAATGTGTAAATTGGTATCTTCTATTAGTTCTAAAAAATTTCCAGCCATATCTTTTGATATATAATTCTTCTTCATATTCTTTCCTATTTCCTTCTTGTGAAGGACTAAACATGGGTTAGATTCTCTCACTGCAACTTCTATTTACTTTATCTTCTCTATTTTTTCCATCTTTTTGTTTCCCTGTGCTACATTCTGGATGGTTTGACTGTTTTTTAATTTATGTAATTCTCTGTTTAGTTTTGTCTGTATTTGTATTTAAATTCATCCACTAAGTTTTTAAGTTTGGTTTCGGTTCTCCAATTTCATGTAGTTTTTACACACTTGCTGTATTGATCTTTATAGTTTGCAGTTACCTGATAGAACGTTTAGGCGTGGTGCTTATCCTCTTGAACATAAAATGCATTATTATTTTATAGTCTGTGTCTCGAAATTTCAATACTTGAAATACGCATGATTTTGCTTTGCTTTGTTTGTTTGTTTTATTGATCATGGTGTTGATTTCAAGGGTTCCTGGTTATCTATGACTACATATTTGAAAAATTATTTCTAGAAACTGAAGATGTGAAATATGTCACCTTCCTTTGGAGAACATTTTCATTTGCTTCTGTCAGATGCTGGGAACTTTAGTAGTTTGCAAAAATCTTAATTAGGGTTGACAGTTCTTTGGCCCCTCAGATAATTTGAAGCTGAGCTGAAAGTTTGTGTGTACGTGCAAGATGATTTACTTCCAGTTCACCTTTACTTTTCAGCTGTAGCCTTTGGCATTCTCGCAAAGATGAGGATTTGTGTATCAGGGTTCCCGTTCCTGTCAGCTCTGTGATCCCATCTTGCTGGTCCTAACAGGTCAGTTAGTATCTCAGTCTCTTGCTTCAGATTATCAAAGTACTTCAGGGTAAAAGTGGCCTCAGGTTGCTAGGTTCACCACTCTGGGCTCCCTTTTTTCCCCATGGATATTGCCTTTAATGTTATTATCAGCTCTTTGATGTTTCTAAGATAAAAAATTTTTTTTTTGATTTTTGTATAATTATTCTTGGTGAGAATATTATTTCAAAAGACCAGTTCCCCATGACTTGAACAGTCTTTGTTTCTTAAAATAAATTAAAATTCACCAGTCCTCATTACCCAGACTGTCATCTGGATAAGTTTTAAAATGAAATTGCACAGCATTCATTACTGGTGTTTAATCTTATATTTTTCTAATTACTCAAACACAAAATGAAATTTCTAAATTATTTTAGGGGAAAAAAAAAGAATGAAAGAAAAAAATCAAGAGTAGATAGTAGCTCCCACTTGAAAGACAGGTCGAATGTTCATTGGTTCATCAGTTCCCTTAAGGACCAATTTCTGATTTGTTGCCATTATGGGGAAGGTAGTAAATAAACCAAATTTGCATTTTAAATAATCTAGTGCAATGAGAATAGTTCTGCAAATTTTTGTAAGACAAGGCAAGTGTTTGAGTAAAAACTTTTTCAAAACTTAAGGGCATCTACACAATCCATGAACTGATCCCCCTTGACTTCTCCAGCCCTACCTGGCACCACACACAGCCACTGCAATACTATGGCTTACGGCATTTCATGGATTGTGTGAATGCCTAACCATTGTGCTTATGCCTAAAGCTAACCAAAAAAAAATGTAGTTAGAGTTAACACAACACAAAACTGAATGTTATGTAGAGAATCAAAACAAAATTAAGGGCAACAATTAAAGTCAATTATAGAATTAAAGGTAAGATTAAAGGGGATCAAATACATGGTGACGGAGATTTGACTTTGGGTGGTGAACACATAATGTAATACACATATGACATATTACTGAATTGTACACTTGAAACCTATACAGTTTCATTACCACCGTCACTCCAATAAATTTAATAAAAAAAGAAATTTAAAAAATAATAATCACATTTAATAAAAAGACTTTCTAAATTATTCATTTCAAGTTGTGAACACTCCGTTTTAGTGACCTGAAGCTATTCTGCTTTTTGTTCCCTGAGTAAAATATTCTCGACTTGTGTCAGAGTGATAAAAAAATAAAAATAACTTAATGCATTTTTCTAAAACATGAGTGGGTATATGAAATGCTGTGACAAAGGAGAAAAATGTGAACATAATATATACATGTGAGAAAAACTTATTTGGTTTGTTTTACAGGTATGTTATCCAAATTAAATAAATCAACTTACACAGTTCTTCTCTATCAAGAGATTGTGCACCTCCTCCAAATAAGCCTTTAAAGAATCCTCTGTTTGGTGCTTCTGGTGTTTCTACAGGAGTGAAGAGTTCGCCCAACATTTCCTTTAAAATCAAAACAAATTGTAATTGTTACAGTTTCTGGGAAACTAAACTATAATTCACACAACCATCACTGTAAACTCTTTAACTTAAGCTTATATTACCTGTTGAGATTCACAAACAATTAAGAGCACATTTTCAAACGATCAGATCCAGTACATACTGACTTAGTCAAACAGTAAGTTATTAAACTAAATGACTAAGACTAACCTTTTGCTTGCTACTTTAACTAGATTACTATTCCTGCTTAAACTGAGAGGAGATCCTAAGCTTTGATAAAAATTTCACATAACTCTTATTATCACGAATTGGAAATAATTCTTACAATCATAATTCTTACAATAATTCTTACAATCAGGGAATGTTAGTCCTTCAACTTTATTGTTTTCCAGAGTTTTTCTGACTATTATTCTAGGATCCATACATTTCCATATAAATTTCAGAATAAATCTGTCAATTCCTACACAGAAAATCTCAATAGGATTTTGTTTGGAATTGCCTTGAATCTACAGATTAATTTAGGAAGAACTGATATCTTAACAATATTGAGTTTTCTGACCCACTAACAAGGTACATACTTCAATTTATTCATGTTGTTAAAAATTTCTTGCAATATTTTATGACTTTCAGCATCCAAATCTTTCATATTTTTCTCAAATTTATCCCAAAATATTTCATATTTTTTGTTGCTACTGTAAAGTGTCTTTTAAATTTCAATTTCCAAATGTCCATTGCTCGTATAGAAATAATTTTTTTCTCCCACATTTCAATCTCCTATCCTGCATCCTTGTCAAATTCACTTACTTCTAGTAGCTTTTGGGGTAGATCTCATTACATTGCCTATGTAGATGATCATGTCATCTGTGAATAACAGGTTTATTTATTTTTTCCAATTAGGATGCCTTTTCTTTTTCTTGGCTGACTGCAGTGGCTAGAACCTTAAATATAACATTGAATAGAAGTGTTGAGAATAAATATCTCTTTCTAGCTCTTGATTTTAAGAAAAAAGAATTCAGAGTGTCATCATTAAGATTTATGTTAGGTATAGATTTTTCTTAGATGTCCTTTAAGTTCCCTTTTACCCCTAACGTGCCGAGATCGTTTTAAAAATCAGGAATAGATGTTGAATTTTATCAACTGCTTTCTATGTTATTAGTTTATTAATATGGTGATTTGTATTGATTAACAAATGTTAAGCCAGTCCTGCATTCCTGGGATAAATCCCACTTTGTCATGATGGTTATCATGACTAAATTTTGTTTAGAATTTCTCATCTATATTTGTGAAGTATATTGGTCTACATATAATTTTCTTTTAATGTCTCTGTCTGGTTTTGGTATCCTGTCAATGGTAGCTTTATAGAATAAGTCGGGAAGCATTTCCCACTCAATTTTTGGAAGAGTTTTATGTAGAACTGTTATTATTTCTTCCTGAACTGTTAATAGAAATCACCAGGGAAGGCATGTGGACTGGGAATATTCTTCATCCAAGGTTTCTAATCTCAGTTTCAATTACTCTAATTGATATTGCACTCTTCTAGTTACTTGTTTTTCTTGAGTGAGTTTGGTAACTTGTGTCTCAGAAGGAATCTGTCCACTTGCATTTAATAGCCAGTTTTTTAATTTATTGGCATACTATCTCCTTTTCCATTTTAATTTCTATAGAATCCATAGTAATATCACTTCTTTCATTCTTGATATTGGTAATCTGTTAACTTCTCTTCATAATTAGTATGGCTTGAGATCAATTTATTAGTTTTAGAAATAAAGCTTTTGGTTTCACTGATGTTTTTCTATTGCTCCCCAGTTTTCAATTTCATTGATTCCACTTCAATGTTCTTCTTTATTCTGCTTTCTTTGGGTTTAACTTGCCCTTCTTTTTCAGTTTCTTAAGGTAGAAACTGTGGTCACTGATTTGATGAAAACTTCTAATATGTGTTTTAATGCCACAAATTTGCCAAGTTTAAACACTCAGTTATTTTTTCTACTGCTATACTTTCGAGTCACCTAATCTTTTCTTCTACACTGTATAATCTGTTTTTAACCTCATACAGTATATTCTTCATCTCAAACACTTTTTCATCTCTATATATTCAATTTTCGTCTTTTATATCTTCCATGTCTTCACTTAACTTTTTGAACATACGAAATACAAATTTAACTGTTTTAAACGTCCTTCTGTGCTAATTCCAGTATCTGTGTCAGTTCTGATTTGGTTTCTATAGATTGATTATTCTCAGTATTGGTCACGTTTCCCTGTCCCTTTGCATGCCTGGTAATCTGACTGTGACTTTTTTTACCTTGTTTAAAGGACATTTTTTATTTCCTCTAAATCATCTTGACCTTTATTCTGGGATACTAAAAACATTTTGATCCATCTGGGTCTTCTTTCATAATTTGTTGGGCATGTCTGGAGCACTGCTCAGTTTAATGTTATCCCCCACAAAAGAGCCAAGACCTCCTGAGTACTTTACTCAATTCCCCATTGAAATAGGTTGAATAATGGCCATCTAAATATTCAGGTCCTAATCCCTGGAATCTAGAAACATTACCTTGCAAGAAAAAAAGGGTCTATGCAGATGTAATGAAGTATTTTGCCATGGGGAAATTATCTGGAATTATTTTGGATGGGTGAGTCCTAAATCCATTTACAAGTGCCCTTTTAAAGAGAAAGGCAGAAAGAGATTTGACACATGCGTTAAGAGGAGGCAATGTGACCAGGAAGGCAGAGATTGAAGTCATGCAGCCGCAAGTCGAGGAATGCCAGCAGCTATAAGATAGAAGAGGTAAGAAACAGATCCTTCCCCAGAGCCTCTGGAGGGAGCATGACCCTGCCAACACCTTGATTTTGGCTCAGTAAAAATGATTTCGCACTTCTTACTTCCAGAAGTTTGAAAAAATAAATTTATGTTGATTTTGGCCACCAAATTTATGATGATCTGTTACATCAGTCTTAGTAAACTAATACACTCATGAATTAGTATTTTTCAGTCTGGCTACTGGGAATAGGCACTAGTTCTGGCCCTGGCATGAGGGTACTATTCCCTCCAATTCTCTATTCCTTTCTGATGGTTGTTTCTCTGACAAGAGAGCTTATCTACATGCATGTGCTAAATTGTACTTTACTGAATACTCTTGGGGGACCCCCTGCAGCTCTCCAAAGTTCTCTCTTTGCATAACTTTCTCTTCTGTTATTCTGTTCTAAGAACTCTAACTTACTTGGTCTCCCCAGACTACTGGTTCTGTCTCCTCAACTTGGAAAGTGGGTCATACTTTGCCTCGTTACTTTGTCTCTGTGCCATGTTCTGGAAATTCTATCAAGGCATAAAAACTCTATCACCTCTTTTGTTTCTTGTCTCTCAGAGATTACTTTACTTCACTGCTGGATGTCCAGGATCGTGAAAACTATAGTTTCATGTTTTTGTCTGGTTTGGGTTGTTTCAGGCAGGAGGATTAATCTGGTCCTTATTACCTCATCTTGGCTGGAAATTCCATTAATGTTTGTAGGCATCTAAGAATATGCCAACTTTTTTTTTGGTTAAAGATAATTGAATGCATAATGTAACAGGGCACTCTGGTAACTGAGGAATAGTGTTTATAATGTTTATGGTATTCTTTATTCAACATATTTTTACTAAGGCATTATTTTTAGGGACTGAAAATACAGAGGTAAAAAATGTCAATATTGTCTATGGCCATGCCACTCTGAACAAGCCCGATCTCAGTCTGATCTTGGAAGCTAAGCAGGGTCAAGCCTGGTTAGTACTTGAATAGGAAATCACCTAGGAAGATCAGGTGCTATAGGCATGAAAAATAAAAAAAAATAAAAATAAAAAAAATTTTAAAAACCCAAAATGTCAATATTGCCCAGAGAAAACATTCTATCTCAAAATCCTTAAAAAGAGTTCATTTTTCATTTATCTGCATATCATGAAGGTACTTAGCAGACAGTCATTAAAATAAATTGAATGTACTACTAAATGACCATTTTATTTAAATATAAATTGGTAAAATTTACTGCATATTCTATTGATTTTTACTAAAACAGTAAGAGAAAACACTGATCAGATAATAGGCTAAATTGATCCCAGAAAAGTGATGAAGTTTAGAATTTTGAATAGCTGAATTAAGACTACATTTCAGGTTGGTATGAATTAAGAATATATTCAATTTTTTATATGTATTTCTCAACTAACATTTTACTAGTGAAAGAAAACGCTAAAGAAAAATTTTAACTTTCCCATAAAAAGCAAAATTTTAATTCATAAACTTAGAAATCTTTGAAAAACACTTCCACCCAAATGTAAATGGGAACTTCAATTTAAAATATCAGATATGTAATTCTGTTTCACTGTCAAGGTTTATCATATCATTAGACATATGTGTCAGTACAGTTTAGTAACATCTGACATTGAGCTTGTACTCTGCATCGAGCACTATGCTAAGCACTTCATGTTCATTATCTCCCTTAATCTACACAAAACTCTATGATACAGGTATTATTTTCATTCTCATTTTAAAGATGATGAAACTCAGAGCCAGTAAGCAACTTGTCTAAAGTCCCATAATCCTGTAATTAACAAGGCTGGGACTTATACTCAGTTTTCTTGACTCTAAAGTTTCTGTTTTAAAAATAAGCCACAAATTCTAATTTACAAACAAGTAAAAATAGGGCTAATTAATTGCAAAAACTTTCACAATACAGTTCCCTTAAATAATGGTTTCCTCCATCAATTAATACTTTGGCTCAATATTTCAAGGGCAATTTTATTTTAAATGGCAAAGCTGAAATGATTACTTCTTACATATAAGCAAGCACATAAAGCACTCAAATATTTGTAAAAAAAACATAGTTTTTATCTATCTAATTCGTTTGTAGTCTCTCACAAACAGATCAACAAACACATTCAGAGGAAAGCTATCAAACCTTATTTTTTCTTATATGCATATACATCCTTGCAACTACAGAGAAGAGATGATACAATCTGCCCTAACATAGATATAGCTATTTTCACGTTAATATACTTCTTTAAAAAGTATATTTTGAGTGAATGTGTATAATAGATATTGATTCTATGTGGAGAGTGGTTATAAAATGTATGTCACATTTCATATATCTTTGCCACAGCTGGAGAGCAAAAATATGGTTCAATAAGATGAAGACTCTCTTATAACAAGAGTCTGATGAAGAGACTTTATCACAAGTCCGAAAGCATGTGCTATGAAAGTCTCAATAAAGGCTTTCGATTTTCCCACGCAGGCTTATCTGTAAACTACTGTGAGTATAAGGGATGAACATTATATAGGACCTTCGAGAATATTTCAGCTCTAAAGAAACTCTAGAAATATTTTTGTTATTTACCTGAAGATTTTCACAGGTCTCTTGACTGTAAGTGAGCCTCTGGATTTCTGTAGGTGAAACAAGATACAGTGCTTGTCCATTGTTGGTGAAGCAGAACGTTCTGGCTATCCGCATATTGGAAAGGGGCAAATAATACACATCCAAGAGAGGCCTTAAACTCGGCAAACTTGAGAAAAAAAAAGTTAAAACTTGTTAATAAAAGTAAGTTTTAGTCTTGAACAATCTATTATAGAAGGTAAAATGGCAGGGATCTTATAAACCTTACGATTTAGTGCAGCTGCGTGGGAGATAAAACTGATTGGTATTCCTCATACACTTATTCACCATTAACCAAATGAAATCAAATTTTCTCAGTTTATAAGGCTTAAACAAATAGAAGCCTTTTTTTTCAAACTGAATATAATTCTGTAATATTATGTTTTGAAGGAGGAAATGTTATATCTGTGCTTAAAAAAAAAAAATCTAACACTTACCTAAAAGTCATAATATGTCCGTTGGCACAGAAACAGGCAAGGCAGATACTGTTACTCAACGCTACAATATCCCCACGGAGCACAAATGAGGTCTCTGTAATGTTCTGCTTATAAGCACAATTCTGAGTTGGCAGTGAGATTACTTTTGCTTGCTTTTCAGAACATATCACTGCATACTGGTTCTCACTAATTTCCTGAGACGACGAAGGGGACACGGAGACCGGCCGTCTTTTTTTCGATTTCTCCTTTTCATCTTTTTCTTCAGGAACGTTGTGTTCTCTCCAGGCTTCGTATGCAGGTGGCAAAAGGCAGCCTGTGGTGTCCAGGAATGCCATTCTCAAGATCGCCCCTTTTAACCTCAATATGGTACCTAAAATAGGTAAGTTTAGTAGATAACAGATATTTTAATCCACACAGTAAATATGTTTATTCCAACTCTGACAGATAATAGACACTCAAAAACTGTGTAACCTGTATACAAATTTCAGATGGTATTTGAATCTGGAAAAACATGTCAATATTACATGCCCCAAATAGATAAATGCCACCAAATAGATAAACCATGGGATTTTAAGAACTATGTCTTCTCTTATACCTGGCAAGTGTACTACCAAGGAATATGAGAGCAAGTAGATAGCATCTAGAGCTGCACTGTCCAAAATGGCAGCCACCAGCCATGTGTGGCTACAGAGCAGCTGAAAGGTGGCTTGTCCAAACAGTGGCATGCTACTAGACGATACATGCTGATTTAAAGACTTAGTAAAAAAAAGAAAAAAAAAAAGAAAAAGAAAATATCTCAATAATTAAAAAATAATGATTATATCCTGAAATAAAAGTATTTTGGATATATCAGGCTACATAAAATGTTATTAAAATTAATTTTACCTGTTTTTTACTCTTTTAATATGCCTGCTAGAACTGAAAATTCTATATGTGGCCCACGTAGCATTTTAAATGGGACAGTAATGATCTACAGGGCCAATGAAAAAAAAAAGAATTCTCTACATGTTTCTAAATATCAAAATATCATGATTTCCTTTTAAAGTGTTTACCAATAATTGTCAAATACATTCAGGGTATTATTTTTGTCAACTTATAGTCTTAATTTAGACTTGCTATTTCTTGACTTGCTTTAGTTAATGGGACTCCGTTTTCTCCACACTGCTGAAAATGTAACTATGTTTTATGCTATTTTCTAAGTAACCGAAATGACAGTACTAATATGAAGGAATCAGAGACCTATGGAAAGGAGGGTATAGAACTGATTTAGCTTTCCAGTTCTTATTTTAAAAGACTTTAAAAGCTATATTTTATTACTTTATACTTATATAATACTTTATATTTTCAAATTTTTTTCCATATATTATTTTATTTCTGAAAGGGAGAGTTCCCAATGTTCTCACAAAATTCTTAGGAAAGAAAATAAAGTTTCTTTTCTTCTTGACATTTATATATTTTGTTTATGGCAGGATTGCCAGACAAAATAAAGGATACCTAGTTAAATGCGAATTTCAGATATATACTGAATACTTTTTTAGTATAAGTATGTCCCAAATACTGCATTCTCTTTCCATATACTACATAGGGCAAAAACAAACTTTTATTAAAAAGCATTTGTTATCTGAAATTCAAATTTAACTGGGCATCCTGCATTCTACTTGCTAAATCTGGTCTTTTAACTATTTTAAATGGTTTGCTAATTTGGGAATTGTTTATAGCACATGTGAACATTTATGACATAGTACACAGATTTTCTAAAAATGTCCCAAGATATTTAATTATATGCCTGTTTTATAGTTAGCAGAATTTTGTATTTTTTCCAGCACAGCAGAGTAACTGTTGGGTTCTTCTTTTGAAGGAAAAAACAAAAAAATTAGGGACAAAGTAGACCATTTCAGGTTCTTAAGCACAGAAATCTATCTGCTTGAAAAACATTTCTCTTTCCTCACAGTTGTAATACAGATAACATGATATGAATATCACTGTTATATTTTAAAATAGATACCTTATTAAAAATAAATCTCAAAGATTCCACCATTGAGAAGGAACTCAAAAATTCCTTACTTTGATATAAAATTATTTTTATATCAAAGTAAGTTTATAGCTTATTTGATTTTATTGCAAGTTGGAAAATACCTTAAATATTTTTATGCAGTTAATAGTAAATTATCTATATTCAATTTATCATTTTTATTTATTGGAAACGTTTATTTTCTTATTACAAACTGATACATGTTTGTTGCAGAAAATTTACATATCAGTAAAAAGAAAATAAAAATTACAATCCCACTAGTCAGTGATAATTACTATTAACATTTTAATTTCCATCTTTCTAGTTTTTTCTATATGTATATTTGTTGCTTACTAATAAGAAATGAGTTAATAAGAACATCATTATGTAGCCTTTTCTAACAACTAGCATGTAGTATACACTCAAAATATTTATTGAGCTGAATGAATAAATTAAACTTCCTTTAATGAACATTAATACGTAATTATACTTTAATCCTAAATTCCAAGTGTTGTTAAAGTCTATTATACAAACAAGAAATACATTAATGAGCAAAAATCACATTTTTTTCTATCTAGATCACCATAAACTAGTAATGGAAACCAGAATTCTCAGTTATTTCTAGACCTATCAGATGCCACATACATTTGATAAAATTCAATTTCAGTTTCAATATATGGAGTGTAAATTTTTTCTTCCTAAATTTGCTATTAAGTCACCTTTCTCTAATACTTCAAAGAAAAATATAATCTATTTTAAGACTTTACAGCTAGAGATTTAAAAATAACCAAATGTATACTGTTTAAAAATATGCTTTTGTTTTTCTCCTAAATATGTACTATCCTTTTGCTTATAGAACATAATATTTTGAGATATACTGGAATGCATGAGGATTTTTTCCCCCATACTCTTACATAGTAATCATTTTAGACATGATGATAGTTTAAAGAAATGTAAAACCTAAATGGCTGTATAAATAAATGACATTTTGGAATTTTATTCCATCTATTCCTTTATTAAAAACATAAGACTGTAACTATCCCCATTTAGTTTACATTTTAGAATTCTTAGCTTGATGCAGAAATGAAAAGCAAAGGCTTCTATTAAATTTTGGCAAACCTTCAATATAAGTGTCATCCGAGTTGTACATACCACTTGGAGACACAATTACTGGCTGAAGAAGTCTTTGCTCTCCTCCTGGGGGAAGGTTCAGTGCAATGACAAGCACTGTTCCCAACGTAGTACCAACCCACAAACATGGGGAAGGAGCTGAATCTGCCTTTCGAGTAAAAGTTTCACAGAAATGAAGAGCAGAGATGGCTTCTCGCGATTCTTTATCAATGCTGGTTACGCTTGAACTCCGGGATCGGCTGAAGGAATTATCTTTTACATCTGAAATGATTTAAAATGTGAGAGCGCTCAAGTTATACAATATCACTTCTTTTGTTTGGTATAAATTTGGCAAAATAGTTCATCTGCAAAAAGACAAAACTTATAGCATATTTAATCTTTTAATTGAAAAGAAACACTATTTACTTTTATGCTAATGATTTTTCTTTTGCTAAATATAAAATGCAAATAGACAAATCCATACTTCTCAGAACTGAGCTGGGTGCACCCCAGGAAATTTCCAAATGTGTGATCTTTATGGTTTTTAGTGTGGTCTCTGCTGATATCCTGGCTCCTTGTCTAATCTTAGCCCTTACGCCACCTTTTCTCATGGTGCTGTTTCTCTCTGTGGTAATACAATTTCATGTTAGGTAGAACTAGAAAAGTACAGGTATTTGCAATTTTCCACATTTAAAAAAATTTATTTAGAAGTACTCTGATTCTACCTTCAAATTTATTGTATGATGAACTTTTTTCTTCCCAAATATGTCCACATGAAGCCTTTAATCCTTAAAAATTTAGCTTTCATTTTTCCTGAATGCCATTTTAACTGTAATCACATTCATCTAAGGAATTTTTCATTACAATATATGACTGGTATCTGGCTCACACTTAACTTGATACCAAGTGTATTCCTTTACCCAGCTCTGCCTATAATGACAGAAATACTTATAAATTATACTAAGAAACTCTCTGTCTTTAGCTATCCCCTTCTTTGTGGCCACTTTCAATTCTGTCTCAAGCCCTGGCTGGCCTCTTACCCCCTGAAACTGCATTTCCAAATGCTTATGGGAATTTATTTCCTGTTATATCTCACAATACAAAGTCAAAATGCATATTTTCCCAAAGCTCTAAATTCTTCTAATGGTACTATTTATATTAATGACAGTCTCCTAAAGGAGTAGCAGTTTTGGTTCTTCCCTTCCACTTTACCTATACATCTGATGGGATGCCAAGTCCCATGTTATTTTATTCCAACGTTCTGTTTTTTTCCATTACGAGTTAACTCCCAGTTGCTTCAGTTCAGGCTTTCATCACCATTTCTCTAGATGATAGCACAATTCTCAAGTGAGCTCCCCAGCTTCACTCTGTCACTCTTACTAACACAACTCACATAATATAAAGTACAGTTATAATTCTATCATTTCTATTTTGAAAATCCTCAGTGGTTTCTTTTGATCATGCCTATAACCTTATTCAAGTTTTTAAGATGCTCCACAAAATACCTCTGATCTGCTCTCTTGGACCAGTCTTCCAAACCTGCCTTGCTTCAGCTCACTGTGGGAAACAAACTAAGCATTCGGTGTTCTCCAAACATACCCTGAACTTATCTACTTTCAGACTTCTGCTTGTGTTTTTCTGGTTGGTGCTCTTGCCTCTCTCTTTATCTGTCAAGATTGTGCTTATCCTCCATCTCAGGTACTATCATCCTCATGAAATTTATCCCGATTCCTAAAACCATATATAGTTTTTCTCTCTTTTAAATCTCGATACCTTTTTATCTCTCCTGTGGCGCTAATAATACAATCGTTCTGTAGTTATTTCTGACGTAGTTATTTAGGCCTCGCTCTAAAGTGACTGGAAGTTTCCTGAGCACAAAGCCTGTGATGTTTTGATGCCCACTGAATTGAGCATGGTGCCTTGCATATAAACGTATTCAGTAAATATGTGTTGAAGACCGATCTACAGTTGAAAGTATCTAAGCCAATGGGTTTATGCTGTACCATTAGGGTATAATAAAATTTCTATTGTTCACATTTAATAAATTATTGCTCACATTACATGCTTTCTTACAAAGCTATTGTGAAAGAAATGCCTTCATAATGTTAAAAAATGTTAAAGTTTTCTAAATTGTAGTTTATTAAATAAAAAAATGGTATAATTGGATCCTACTTATATGCCCTCAAAAGCTTTCTGTAATCAAGTTTAGATTCAGAGATTAAAAAATGCTCTCCCAAATAATAATTATATGCAATATAATTTGATTATAGCTAGCTTCTGAAAACAATAAAACTACTCGTTATGACAACAGTGTGGGTCACTTCTGACTACAGTTTCTAAAAACTACAGTTTTTTTTGTTTGTTTTTGTCTGAGATTATAATTCCTGTTACATATTAAGACATGGCAGAAAAAAACTACTTACAGTAAAAGAAACAACTTCCCATATGCAATAGCTCATTACTGAATGAGTCTGTCATATCTTACTGATTCATATGTTAACTATTTATAAAGCTTCCAAAGTTGTTTTAGTAAAATAACAAATTTTAAATTTATTTTCCAATGATAAAAATATTTCATTTGCTACTTTAATAAAACATACACATACTAAATGAATGAATATATATTTTCAGCTGTGACCTAGGGATAAAAATGAAAATCAATGATGCATGAAAATTTGATAACAAATTTCCATGTAAAATAACCTGTGTAAAAACTCTGATATCTATTAAAATTACATTAGGCGATTCACAACAATCTATACTGCAAATGTTAATCTGCAGGCCCGATAGCAGTGTTTTAATTTGATGAACTAATTTAACTACATAAAATTCATAAACTACAACTGCATTTTTATTATATGACTTCTCTATAAAAATCAAATTACCAAAGAAATGCCTAAGGCTAATCAACATGGGAAAATAAACTGAATCAGAATCAACTTTGAACTTACAGAGTTAGACTATTTATTTTATTTGCTGAGAACTATTTGAAAATAAGTTAGAATTTCTAGCAGTTCATGAATTACAACTTTCACTGACTGCTATTAAGTTAGATGGTGTGAGTCTTTGTGGCTTAAATTTTAGAAACCAGGCAAGCTAAATACATGGAATCCAAATTTTAATTTTAATTCTAGTACAAGAGCAGAAATGAAGAGAGCTACCACTTAAGCAAAGCCTACTACATGTTACACACTATCATAACACCTTCCATTTATTATTTTATTGAATCCATAAAACTCGAAAAGTATTATCACAATTTAACAAGTAATAAAATAGATGCTCAGGTTGACTTGCCCAGGATGACAATTAATAGAAGAGTTAGAATTTTGTACTCATGTCCAAGTCCAAAACTTTCTGCTAGACAACTCCAGGTAGTCATGGGGTTAGTCATACCACCAATATTATACGAGTGGAGGGTTTTAATTATTAAATACTGAAGTTCAGCTTTTAGACAGACACACACACACACACACACAGACAGACACACAGACACACACACACACACACACACACACACACACACACACACACACACACACACACACACACACCCATGCCTTAAAGATGGGGTTTTTCTGGCAGATCTAAACTCAGACAAAATTTGTCGTTAACACCTCCACCAGCTCTAGCTGATACAATCAAGTCATAAAATCATTGCTCTCATGTGACTCTTTCCAGATGTCTAGAACATTCTATTTGTACTGAGCATCATCTCCTTCCCACAGAGTTTAATGCCCAAAAATTCTATATTCTCTAATTTAAACAATGTTAAGAGGTGAATTTGGTCAGGGAAAAAGTTAGGACAAAAAAAAAATTTACATCAAGGCATATAATAGTTTGATGGGTTGCCTCCTGTAGCTGACACTTGAAAAGTGACACCAGAAGTCTACCACTCATAGTTCCTGAGTTGTGGGCCATGGAATCTGGGGTGTAAAAGTGTAGTGTTAAAATATTTCCCCACAAGCAAAAGTGAATTCTCACAGAAGCTTCCAGAGCTGCAGGACAACCCCAACAGCCTCAGCTGCTCCAGCAACATCTGGCAATTTGACCCATCAACATAGCTGATTTTCCCCATTGCGCCCTCAGCCAGTGTAAACAATTTCCTAAGAATTATTTTACTTAGCTAAGAATTTTTATCAAAAAAAATAGTTCAGTAGCACAATGATTTAAAGGGAAATTGGGCAACACAGAGACTATTTCAAGGCACATATCAATCAAAGTTAAAACTGGCTTAGGGCACTAAAATACATGGGCACACAAGTTAAAACATAATCTATAAAAGCATGGAGTACACACTTTGATTAAATTACCACATCATCTACAACAATATTCTTCTAAAAATTAATTATTTTTTACTAATTTTAAAAGTGCTTCTGCATGTGTTTTCTTGATTTTTAAGATACTGAAAGACATAAAATGATTTCAACTGGTAGTAGTTAATGTTATTGAAATCATGGGCTTCTTTGGGGGTCTAATGAAAACTCTAAATCCTCTGGCTGGAAAAAAAAAAGATTAATGTAAGCCCTCAGATACATCTGGGTTCAAATTATGTCTTTCCTTTTTATAGTAAAAGAAACTATGCCCTTCTCAAAATGTATGTTATCCTACATTCTAGAATTAACTTTTGTTCCTTTAACACCAGTGACACTACAAGTTTCTACTAAATTCTTTTCCCTATGTTTAGGAATGGAACTTTTAACTGATAACAGCAGATGATATGCCCACTCATTCAGAACCACACGCTTTCTATCAGTATAACTGATATAAGACTATGACATGAAACTGCTAAAATCAGTATGGTGAAATTGACTAATACCTAAGTTTGCGTTATGCATAAAAAAAGACAGTCATAGTATCTAGAGAATAAACAGTGAGAAGATGAGGTAGGTGAGTAAATGCAAGAGAGAAAATCTAGTTATTTCTAGGACAAAGATGGGTGAAATCATCCTTAAACAGTCATATTTCTTATTCAATTAAAAGCAATAAAATTTTCTGAAACTAAAAAAAAAATGAGTTTAAAAAGAAACCATGTTTTATATTTATTACAAGAAACCTAATTTTTATCTTTATTGAAATGTCATTTGTCCCTATTCTGGGATATCAGGGAGCTGTTTTTGAGCCGGATATGAAGCAAAAGGAACATGTGAATACATTCACTCTGCTTTCCTAATGGACTAGTTGCATAGAAAGTGCTACAGAAAAAGAAGTATTTCTCAACTTGCTATCAACAAAAATAATGATTCTTGACATGTGTTACTGTACTATAGAAAATTAGTAATATATTTTGAAAATATTAAATTCTTATATATTGTAGAGTTCAAAGTAAGTTTTCAGATGGTTAAATAGGACATAGCAACTTTTAATAGAGATCTGAAATTGCATAAATCCTAATCTTATACTAAATCTTCTGTTTACATATAAAGTATAAAAGGGATGAGAAAATATATTATTTTGGTTTGCTTGATTTTATAATTATCTTTCATAATTTACAGATGATATTCTAAAGGTTATAAATCCTTAAACATCTTAGTCATTTTAATTTTGACTTCCAATGAAAATCTAGTCTATATACTAATCTTAAATCTCCTGATTTCCTTGTCTTACCATTAAAGGGAGTTTACTATGGATTTTTATTTATTTTACTTACCTAAGTCAGGCTTTAGGTCAGTAGGCAAGCTTAACTTCCTTGACATCTTTGCTGAAAAATAAAATGCATTTTTAAAGTTCTGAACAATCTAAATCATATTAATTTCAACTATTCTTTAAGACAGAAGCAAATACGTTTATTACTAAATCTAGATGCTAAGATAATTAAAATGATTAATAATATTATGGGTGGAAAGTAAATCTTATTTTCAACTTTTTAAAAAGTTTGTACTTACTTGATATAATATCTTTTTGTAGTTGAAGCTCTTACTTCAACAAAGAAGCCTTTTAAATTCTGTTAATTATTTCTTAGGCTCATACAAAAGGGTAAGGCTTTTCTAAGAGAAGCAAGGTCATTTCTCAGAAGGCAAGTGTTTCAGGTAAGGGTAACAGAGACATAAGATTGAGTTTGGGTAGAAGATATAATGAAATCTTTCTAGCTCCTCATCTTCATAGTTATTGAACACATTATTTTTAAGTTAATCTCTAGACTACAGCGCAAACCTATACCTACAATCAAATTAAAATATTTGATTACATTATAAAATATCTGGCTCAACCATTTCCAGATATAAGTTAACACCTCTATTTTAGAACTTTTCATGAGAAATATAAAAATAAAGCCATGCTCAATCTAAAATTGCAGTATTTACAAAAATGTAAACTACAGATAATTTGATTTCTACTAGAATAAAAAAGCCTATGTATAAACTTATTGGAATTCACTTTCCATCCTCAAAATCAGTTATTGCCTTAATCTGGAAATGATTTAAAGTTAGGAGTTGTTTACACCTATTATGTTAGTGGCAGTGCATGCGGAACAGAATCGTGCTTCCTATGTGAAATTCTGAAAAAGCATTTGTTAATACATGAGTGCGCACACTGGGTTATATTTTGGACTGTTAGGAGATATTTAAAGCACAGACCCTGCTAGTCCATAAGGGCGCCATGTACACAAAGAGAAATCCAGGCATAGTATATAACTTCCACATCTAAAAAAATGACAAATCCAGGGTTAGGAAAGAGGCGATAGGAAACTGCGAAGGGATTGTTTGTGGGGGGATAAAGTTTTCACTTCTAAGTTTCATTAGTCTAATTAGCAACTTTAAAAAAACAACAACAGTGGGTCAAATATATGAATCAGTCTTCTCCCATTTTTGCCTATACTTAATTAATCTCAGTTAAAAGATAAAACGGAATATAAAACTAAAACAGCCAAATGAAATCTATGGTTACTTGATCTCATAAAAATGGTTGCTATTGTATTTGATATCCTATTCCATTAAGATTAGAAGATATTATACCCCCAAAACCATCTTCTAAAATGCTTAAACACCTCTGAAATAATCCACAGAGGTTTTCACCAAATATCATAGGTACAAGGTACATAGACTGATAAATACTATCTGTACAATGGACATGTTTTTTAAAGTAGAAAAATCAGTCTGGTAGTCTAAAAATACTCTTTTAGAATCAGAAGATGTGGACGCCTATTTAGACTATACTATGATTTCAACGAGTTATTCTAGGTCTTTAGGACCAGTGCCTGTCAACTTGGACATGCACATCAATCACCTGGGGATCTTGTTAAATCAGATTCTGATTCTGTTCTCCTGGACTAGGGCCTGGGATTCTGCACTTCTATAATAAGCTTCCAGAAGATGTTGATGTTGCTGGTTTGTGGACCACACTTAGAGCAGTAAGGTCCCTAAAAGAACATTCAGAATACAAACCAAGACTAATTCATCAACCGAGTATGTATGTACATTAAATCCGCAACAAACAAACAAGCTTCAATATCTAGTTTATAAAAGGTGGAAGTGTAAAGTATAGTGATTAGTACAGTGATTAGGACTGGATTTGGGATCAGACCAAATCTGAGTTTGACTCTACTTCAACCAAACTACTCTAGGTGTGCGATCTTAGGCCAATCACTTTGCCTCTGTAAATCTTAAATTTCCTCATCTATAAAATGAGGATAGATAATAAGACCAATTTCACAGTTGTGAGGATTATAAGATGATGGAAGCAAAGCACTGAGCATAATACCTGATACATAGTACAGATTTGATAAATGTTAGTTATTATTTAATAAGTAGATAAAATGCTATTAGATGAATAATTCATACACTTATAAAAACCCAAGGTTACTTTATTCTAATTCTATGGTAATATTCCAAGTAACTAAGTGTATGATTTTAATCTCTCTTAGAATTTTAACTAGAAATTCTTTCATATAACTTTTCAAATATTTTAAAAATTTAAGTTAATCCTCCCCATAATAATTTGTCTAGTGCTACTGAATTTAACATGTAAAAAATATATATATAATTAACCAGCTTTCAAATAATTCTTTAGTTGATCTAATTTCAACATTTTATTGAACGGTTAAAACCACATACAAAAATGAAGTAGTTTTCTAAATATAGTAACTTTATAAATGAAATGGTTTAATTACAGTCTATTATTTCCTCCTGAAACACCTTTCAATTGGAGACCTACAATCCAGCCACCAACCCAATCATAGTGTTCAATCCAAAGAGATACTTATTTCAACAAAATTTTTAAGTAATCTCCTTGAATACAGAACTTGAAGTGACAAACGTTAAGAGATTAACCTTTGTTATTTTGTTAATTCTACCTAGCAAGTAATATTAATTAAAAAAAAAGTTTTGATGAGCTGAGAAACATTTAGAAGTGGGGACAGGAGTAGAGGAAAATTTACTCATCAGTTAAATGTTTACTGGCCATGTGACAGCGATCTGCCAGAAGGCAGGGACTGGTTGCCCTGTAGGAGCTCAGTCCATTGGAGGAAACAAGTCCAGCGCAATAAACCAAGTACTTCCAGGAGAGGTGAGAATGATGTACTAATTAGCGTACACTGGATTTATAGCAATCTCAGTCTGGAATACCTAAGTAAGACTGTGGGAGCTGACGACAAAGCCAGCAAGGAATAGTTTCAACTGTCTACATTTTCACAAAATGATCTGTTCCTGAAACTTTTTTTTGGTTGATAGTATTTTTCCTTTGATGTAAACTTTATATACAAATGCACAAATCTTAAATGTCTATTTGCTAAATTTTAACAATCTATACACCCATTAAATCAAATCCAAGATATAGAACTTTATCATCATCCCAAAAAGGTCACACATATTTCTTATCAATCAATTCCTGCCCTAATCCCCAGAAACAACTACTGTTCTGATGTTCTTTTTTTTCCCCCACCACTGATCAATTCTGCCTATTCTAGGACTTCGAATACATGAAATCATGGTATAAATTCTTGTGTAAGCCACCTTTCACTGAGGATAATGTTTTTAATCTTCTTTCCAAAATATTTTAAAGCTTAAATTCTTTTTTCAATGTACAGAATTAGTTTTTGATAAAAAATGCAGTCTAAATGAATAGATTCAGAGGCAGTATCAGATTAACATTTTCTTACTGTTATTCCATATTCATGCATTTCCTTTAAGCTTTTTGAATTATACGTGCTTTACAGAAAATTTGGAAGATATAGAGAAAAAGAAAATAAAGTTCTCATAAATGCCCATAATCAATAGGCAATATTTTTGCATATTTCCTGCCAGTTACTTTTTAAAAACTCATTTTTGTTTATACAGTTGAGATGAACTATAATATAAAAGCTGGATCTTGTTCTTTTCCACTATTAAAACAAGCATTTTCTTACATCAACTGTTAGGATATTTTAATGGCTGCGTATTTACTTAGATGAACACTTACTGAGAAATAAGGTATCTTCCAATATGTATGGTAATAACAAGTGCACACAAATGTTTGCCTACATTTTAGATTACTTCCTTATGAGTTTTCACAGGGGCCAATCACTGCCAATACAACTCTTCCAACTGCTAGGGTCTTCTACAGTATATCTTTAAGTATTTTTAAGTTTTAAAGAAAGGCATATAAGCATAATGTTTCACAAACTTCTGTTCAGTTAAAAACAAAGAAAAACATGTATCAGAGAAAATTTAACAATATGTGAAAGTTCCAGCTCACAACTGGATCCTCTCAAAAGTCAAATTCTTCCGTGTTTTTATCGTATTAAGTATAGGTAAAAAATCTAAGGCTAGATTATTGCCTACCTTTGAAAGCAATTTGTACATTTTTCATGGATATCTCATGGGATAGGGAAGAGAAAGGGGCAGGAAAAGGGGGGCAGTTAAATCCTTGCTATTGTACATTATATCATTTATATTTGTCTTCAGGTTCTATAACCCCTTCTTCTGTAGTTTCCATCAGTGACACTAAACTCATTCAGTAAATTTATCATTTCAGATATTAAACTTCATAGTACTAAAATTTTCATTTTATTCATTACAGAGTTTCTACTTTCTCTGCTGTGATATTCTCCATCTGTTTACTTGTTATGACCATTTTTCCTTCCAGTACTTGCGCATTTACAGCAGCTGCTTTAAAATCCTTGGCTGCTAATTTCAACATTTTGGTCATCTTGAGGTCAGTACTGATTTTTAAATTCTTGATTATGGGTCATATCTTCCTACTTTTGATTGTGTGTCTTTTTTTCACATGCCTAGGAACTTATGATTAAATGCTGGACACAGTTGAAGGGAGTCTGGTTTACAGCATCAACCTTAAGAGACGTTTTGTTCTGCCATGCAGTTAAATTACTGGTAGATCCTCTTGGTTTTACCATGTTTGGTTTTATTCTTTGTTAGGGTGGACCTATTTCAGTTTAAGTTGTTTGAGGGTATGGCTTTAATGCTGAATGATACGTACTCCTAAGGAGTGGCCTTTTGGGGATCTACAGAATGACTGAGGTGCTCGGCAAGGCCTAACTGTAACAACTCCTAGCACTGCGCCCCTGAGTGACCGCTGGGATCACTGGTCAGCTCTCACCCTCTCGTGAAGCAGGTGGCTGCTGCTAGGCCGTGTGGACTCCTGCTCAGCCCATGTGCAGCCCAGCTCTGAGGGAAGGACCTGTACTGAGTCTCCACACAGACTTCTAGTTCTTCCCTGAGCAGTTCTTTGTCTTTAGTGCCTTGCCTCACAAATTCCAGTCACTAACAGCCAGAACTCCAATCTCTGCCATCTCAACTTAATGAGACTGCAACTGCACTTGGGTTCTAGCCACCCTGCACTGCAATGGGAAAGCATTCTGCGGCAAGTTGGAGAGATAGTGGGGCTTATCACATGTTTACCTTTTCTCTCAGGGATGACAGTCCTAGATTTCCTGTCACTCAATGCCTGGGAGGAAGAGCCTCATGTATTTTGACTATTAGAGTTGGGGGCTACTAATAGTGATCTAATACTAAGTTGCAAACCTAAGGTCTCAAGCTGAAATTCAGGCTGTTCGTATCTTCCAGTTTTTGTGACTCCTTCTGGGGAATACACTTGTTTTCAGGTCTATTTAGTCAGCCTCCTTGAGGGCAGATTCACTTCTGCAGAAGCTCCAGTAAGTCGTCCAGGTTTACACCCTGTTCTTCAGTATAATTTTATGATGAAGTGGTTGCAGACTTCATACAGCCATTTTCTGATGCTCATTTTTTACTTCTTCAGAGTCTCAGCAGCTCTTGACAACCCAGTTACCTTGTCTGTTGATTTCACTGCACTTGTAAAGAAGCTTCTGCTCATGTTCTGAAGTTATTCAACTTCCATCGAGGCTTTCAAACTGAAGACGTATGATTTGAATCAGTTCTCTAAAGACAAATTGCTTTTTTTCTCAACTGTGTATTCTTTAACTCTTGTCCCGTACACTCAGTATCTTCCTAGCTTTAAAGTCCTTTGTCACGAGAGAGAATAAACTAGCTCTCTTTTTCTATGCCTCTGTCCAAAGCAAAAACAATGGGAATAAAAGTAAAGTTTTTCAAGTTGAAGAAAACTGATATCACAGATATGTCTCAGTAGGCTGTGAACTTGAGTCTCTGCTCTCTCCTTATAAACCTGAGTGAGGATATCAAGCTGGCTGGCTGAGAAAGCAGGAAATAGCTGCACATTCCCAGTAACAATAATAAAGTTATATCCGTTCACTATAATCACATCTGCAATAGTAGTTTTAATACCAAGAAAAGATGCATGATGTTCAAGAGAAGCAAATCTCAGGGCAAGAGGCCTGCTGGGACCATTATACCACAGATGACACATTCACCATGATTTATACTTTTTTAGTTCTTTGCAACTGAAAGTTTGTAAAGTTTTTTAATTATGAAGATTCTTATTGCTTCTTTGAAATTAAACAGATACTTTGTAATTTTCTTAGTTTTTCTATCCACTGTGTTCTAACTCTTATTTTTCCAAGGAAGGTTTCTTGAAAGAAAGGAACACAGAAATATAATTTCTGCTTTTATAGAATGTGATTTTTAAAGTAACCAGCATACCAACAATAAAAGGTAAAAGGCCTTATTATTATGAGAATATGAAAATGATGCCGAAAAACTGATCTTTGTTTATACTGATGTTCTATAATTAGAATAAAGTGAAAATATCACTTTTCTCATCACCTGCAGAGATCCAATGCTACCCCTTTCAAGGATAATGTTGAAAGGTATAGTAAATAAAAACATTCAGAATAGTAAGAAGACATGGCTTATGGGCTATGGTAAAAATCCAAGGGGAAAAGTGGGACCAAGAAGTAGAAACTCTTATCACTTATCACACATTATTTTACTAACCATCTGAACTAATATTAGTATCTATCTAAATTCCATGTGTTTGGAACAGAACTTGGAAAATACTGCATCTCTGTGTGTGTCTAGCATTTAATATATACTGAATAAACATGGTGATTAATGAATAAGTAAATGAGTAAACAAACAGGTTATTGGAAATTTACTTCTATAGGAAAAAGCTGGATTTCTTCATTAAAAAAGTGAAATAAAGGGAAAAAGAGGGCAAATTAAATATAGGCCTATCAATCAAAAAAGATGAATTTTGGGAAAATAGAATACACATCTATGAACTGAAATGAAGGAAAACCTTTAAAAAGATACTAAAACCTGTCTGGTAAAGAATTGGTAACAAGTTCTTTTAATTTTTCAATGTCTAGAGCTTTGACCTCGATATTTTTCCTGTCTCTATTTGCTTTCCTTAAATTCATAAAACTTAATGTCTAGGACATCACCCTAATTAAACTCTGCAACATCTCAAAGTTCATTTTCAACGAAATAAAAGGTATTAGATGCACTTAACACAGTGTTAAGTGTTATGGATTGAACTATTTCCCTCAAATTCATATGTTGAAGCCCAGCACCTCAGAATGCGACCTTGTTTGAAGACAGGGCCTTTAAAGAGGTGACTAAGTTGAAATGAGGCCATTAGGGTGGGCCCTAATCCAATGTGATTGGTCCTTGTAAGAGCAAGAGATGTGGACAAACACCAGGGAAGCACGTATGTAGAAGACTACGTGAGGACACAGTGAGAAGGCAGCCATCGAGAGGGGCCTGAGAAGAAATCAAATCTGTTGACACCTTGATTTTGGACTTCCACCCTTCAGAAGTATCCTAGAAAAAAATGAACGTCCTTTGTTTAAGCTACCCAGTATGTGATATTTTGTTATGGCGGCCCTAGCAAACTAAGTAATGGCAGAACATACACGTTAATAGTTCTGCTCCAACAATAGTTAACAAATTATTTCGGTAATATAACTTCCATCTGGACTAATTTTCTTTATGTTAGAAAACAAACAGCAAGTTGTTTTTAGAAAGAGCTCTATATATGTAAGAAAAAGACGATTCTAAGAGAGAGATAAATGCATATAAAGCACTGGGATACAAAACAAAAAGACTTTGCCGAGCAGATTTTATTATAAAATTTACTGGAAAGTATGTCAGAAATATAATTAAAATTTGAATACAAAATATGTCACACTCTTCAGATTTTAGTCATCCTGAAAAAAAAAAGAAAAAATTCATTAGAGGAATTCAGATCTGGACAATAATTTTAAAGTTTCTGCCTGTGAAACTTAGTTCCTCACCAATTAAGGGTAAGTAATAATCTTTGAAAGTAGAAAATATTGAAGTTACCTGTAAAAATGGCATTACTGCACACTTGACTCATCTTCTCTTTCAAAATGAACTTCTTCTCTTTCAACAGCGATGTTGTGGATTAAATATAGAAAACTTCTATAAGATGTAACAGCCACATTTTGGGTTAAATATTAGGGAATGTAAGTAAAAATATCAGTACTAACTTGAGTTTTATAATAAATTGAAATAATTTTTATAACTTAAAATTCTACTTAATTTAATATATACCTTTCATTCAAAATGGGCCTCTAAGAATTTATTTTTCAGCTTGTAAATATAAAAGAATTGGAAAGACAGCACAAGAAAGAGAGACCACATGAGTGGCGATATGCTATTGTCAAACAAGTGTCAAGGGACCTGGATTTTTTCCTAACTAGGTAATTGCCATGGGGTATTACTTTGGATGTGCCACTTCTTCGAGACTCAATTTCTTTCCTTAAAAAATAAAGGGGTTTTGGCTGCTTTAAAACTGTAGTATTAATGAGTTAATAATTTAGAATCCAATGACTAAAAAGAGATTTAAGTTGTGTTGGAACACTTTAATTAAAAAAATAATAATAATAATTGGGACTCATATACAAGAGAATAAAAACAGCACCTGGACTAATAAAAATTATCTTCATTTAAACTGACTTCAAAAATTACTTTGTTTTTGCTAAAATTATTAATCACTACCCAAGTAACTGCTAACTTGGAATCTGAAAAAAAAATGGAAATTAAAGGTATGCTCCTGACTATATTAAAAAATACTGTATGAAAAGTATCTAGTATAGTTTCTAGAACTAAGGATTTGTTCATTAAATGAAGCTATTATTTCTGTTTTTAAAATAGCACTTGTTAAGTCACTATATTTTTGAATGTTTTTTTAATCTCTAGTATTATTTCCGCCTTAGTATCATGTATTTTGTTATAAGTCCTTTTATATGAAAATCAGTTATGAAATTGGCCATGAACAGACAGAATCTGCCTAGAAATCTACTTTCAGAATGAAATAGAATCATAATGAAATAGAACTAATAAATTTTAGAAAAAGTTAATTATATAGTGTCAAAATCTACCAAACAATGCTACATCTGGGCCATATTCAATTAATAAGGATATCAAAAAATTTTGATTAAAACTTTAACAAAGATATAGATTATTTTATATAAATTTAAATAAAAAGCTTTACTGAATTTTATTCTTCCAAAGTTTTATAAAATATAACTAATGAACATATAAAAAATTGATAACCCATCTCATTTTCTAAATGATTTACAGACATCGCTAACACTATAGAAAAGTTATTGATTTTGGTAATGTTGATTATTAAAATTTTAATAATGAAAGTTAATTGTAAGGTATGAATAGACAAAAGAAATCACTATATGTGTATTACATGCATGTATCTTTTTATGGATGCTACAATTGCATTATATTCTGCTATATTTTTGCTGTTAAAGTCACAAGATGAAAGTTATGCCTTTTCAAGCTGCTGGTCTTATACACGAAGAAGAAAGTCATTTACTTGAGTTAGCAATCATTCAAGAAACAATGAAGCTATACTGTGAATACCTGGGTTAGGGGACTCAACTGTTTGCTGTACTGTACCTTGAGTCTGGTCTTTAAGGAAGGTATTTTTCTAGGCACTGTATATTATGTTTGGGTGATGGGTACCATAATGGCATCCATGATCTGCTGCTAGAACAACACTTAACACAAGCCATCTTTTTTCCAGGTTACCATGCAGATAGCAGGGCCATAACCAGATTAGCTAATTGCAAATCATGCAATGGATTTGTTTTTGAGTCCTTACAGCCTTCAGTAAATTGTCTTAAGAGGTACTACTCTAGTGTCATGAGGACAAAGAGCAGAGTCAGGCTACCTGGGTGTAAATGCTGGTGCTGTCGTTCACCAGCTTGTAACCAAAGATACATTACTTATACTTTAACTCTCAAGTTTCCTTATCTGTAAAACAGGGAAAGAACAGTAAGTAGATCACTGAGGTTACTGAGTGGATTAAATAAGAAAAATTATTTTTAAAGGGCTGGTACGGTGCCAGCAAACTAATTGTTAAGTATATTTAAAATACATCCATATTTTTATCGTTTCAGCTATCTCAGCCATACTGTCGTGCAGCAGAAACAGGGTTGATTTTCCATGCTTGGGTTAGACTGTTAAAGAGAGGATGGCATCCTGCAACCTCTCTCCCTGCCCTCTCCAATATGACACCAGCTGAAGTAACTTTCCAAGTAGGTGAAACTAAGGGACAAAGTTTCAGAGCCAAGACAGCCTTTCACACAGTGGTTCTTTTGCCAGTGACAGCGTTGGAGGTTCTAGGCTTAATTCTTAGGCCTTCCCTTATTGGGTGACTGCATAACTGCCAAAAGCTGAAGCTATAACTGTTGATAGACTGAGGAAGAGACAGGAGATGACTTTAGGAGGTTCAGGATACTTCAACGCAAGTATGGGACTGGATGACAGGAAACAGTGAGTTCACAACGCTCAAAGAGTCCTGGCACTTTTGACACCATAGCTTTATATAGAAAATATGTCTTGACAGAGAGTTTGTTATAAGATCCAATAAAGTTTTTACTAATGTTCCATTGACATATTACATGTTTTTCAATAGCATATTTATGCTAAGTCTTACTACAAAACTAGACATTAATGTAGGGAGATGAACTGTGCCGTTTTTTTTTTTTTTTTAACTGTAAAAACTTTAGTCTAAAATGGGGCAGTTTCCATTTGAACAAAGAAAAAATTTAGGAATGTGCTTTCCTTCTTATACCTTGGGATTAAAAAGACATGACATAAACAAAATTATATGTAAAATAGAATATATAACAGTGGTTTCTGAAGATGAAAAATAATTATGTATAATTTTATAAGTAACAAAGTTTCAAAAGATGAATAAAGTTAACATGTTTCCCAATAAATGTAACTATAAAACTGGCATGACAAAAAGAAAACTTGCCAATACATAAAAAGAAAGCAAGAAACGTTATCAAAGAACTATCCTTCTAGTAATGTTCTTGGTCCTAAGAAATGTGTTAACTGATGTCTTTCAAACATTCAAGCTCAGATATTCCATGTTACATATTATATTCAAAACACAAAAACAAATGGGAAGCTAGTCAATACATTTAATAAAGGAACTATAACTTCAGATCAAAAATCAGACAGAAATTATTAAAAAAATTTAATTATGTACAAAGTCTCTTTCATGCAAGATAAAATTCCTAGGTAACTGAATTCTTTGTTAAACTCTATGTAGGAAGGTCCTTTCTAATTTTTTTTATATTCTATAATGGTAAAATAACCTCTAAAGTACAAGTAAGATAGAATATATTTAAAAAAAAACTTGTTGAAAAAGTATTATGCTATATTGCTAGTATATAATTAAAACAGTTTAACTATTACCAGCTGATTAAATGAAAACACACAAATACAGAAGTAAATAATTAATTCTCCATTAACAAAGAGGACTTTGCTCAAGAATAAACCACCTTATTTAGAAAATAACCAGAAGTGTAACAGTCAGCCAAGTTAATATGATTAAATAGGGTTCAATTTACAACACACAGACAATACAGATATTGCTTCTAAGAATTTCTGAAATTTAATTTTACTATATAATGAAAGTTATCACTTAAAAAAAGTAAATATATTCTTGCTGTCTAGAAATTCACCTAATTTCTAGAATATGTGGTGGGGGGTTTTGGAGAAATAAGTAATACAATAATAGTATAACAAAAATTTTGGATTTAAAGCAAAGATTAAATTAATTCTCTTTTTATAAAATGGTGTTTCTCAAACCTTTAAAAGTCTTTAGAGAATTTTTGTGATCAAAAACTTTAGTTTGATTTTGTCCTCAAAGTTGGATTTTGTCAAACTTTTGTCCATGATTTTTAAACTTTGAAAATCTTAGATTGAGTAATTCATTTCAAAGTATATTCATAAAAACAGTCAAAAGTAATAATATAGAGTACTCTCCACTGCTCATTTTCGCTTGGGGGAAAGTGTCCTAGAAAATTCCCATTTAACCCAAGGACAGTGTAGATTACAGACTAAAAGAGTTAATCTTTTAGAGAAACATTTCTTTGAAATTTGGGGTCTTAAAAATGTAAGAAGTATGGAAGAAAAGTAGAAAAAAATACAAATAACACTCTAAGGGAAATAAAAAATTAAAAATAAGAGTATAAAATTGTACTGTTTATGGTATAAATTGAACCCTGCTTTATTTTAAAGTAAAGCAAAAATGAAAATTAATAGAATAATTCACATTGTAAGTCAGAAGAAGAATTGCAGTCCCAATTCAACTGATTTTTAATAATTGTTGCCCCAATGAGTTAACAAGAGACAGAGCCCAAGAGATTATTTAGCAAAGAAATAACAAATTAATATATTCAAAATACAATGCATTAGATAATTTTTTTTGGTGTTGAGTTAGCATTGCATATAGCAAGGATTAGAAACAAAATAGAAATTTCTATTTCCTACCTATATCACTGGCTACCATCTTGGAAAACTTTCTGCTTTTGGTCTTCACTGAAAATAATATTTTGATATAAAATGTCAAAATCTATTCAAAGTAAACTAAATGAATTAAATATAATTAAAAGAAAATACTTGAAAATAAAGATACTATACCCTTTTCTATAAAATTATTCATTTTTTGTTCATCATCTGAATTGTGTGGTGATGAAGAACCTACACAAATGAAGACAATGGAAGGAACAGGCACATAGTCAGTCACAAACACTGAGTTGTCACAGTGAAAAGCACAAACAAAATAATCTGGTGACTTCTAAAACAAATTTCCCCACTACTGGAAATGTCATGTATATAGTTAATACATTCTTAAAATAGCACAGTAAGAATAGCAGGTGGTAGTGCATTATCTTTACAACAGACCAATCCCTAGTATATAGAAATATTAACTCTAACCTATAAAAATTTTTCCATAAGTTACAACCACTTGGTCAAATCTTGATATGTGTGTTAGAGAACACATAAAAATATGAATAGAGGTTAATTGTTTTTAAAAGAAAATGTAAAAATTCTTGATATTTGTTAACTGAAGAAAGTTTATCTGGTAGAACTAAGAATCCTGTACAAGTATTGTACTGGCACAATTTATTTTAGAGTTAGTTCTATATATAGACTTTGAAATGACATATAAATTCTTCTATTATCACAGAGACCTTTAAAATACTGAGGATAGTACTTCTAAGATTTTGTCATTTTTCTTTTAAAAAGGTGTTCCTAATTCTTCATAGTATTTTTTAAATTTCAAACACATAATCTTTTCCTATAAATGCAATTCTGAGTAGTATTCTAATTGACTTTTATCAGAGTTAAACCACCTATTCTTTATAATATAGTCAAAATATCTTATTCATTAAATTTTTCTCATTGGACTGAACTTCTGAAAAGCTGGGCCCCCATATGATTATATCCCCTTTGCACTACTGGAGAGTTTTGCAGAAATCTCTAAGTAAACATGTGCCAAAAGAATAAAGGTTTTCTGGTAGGAGCAAATATCTAAGACATAACTGACAACTGACAGTAAATAAAAAAAAGGTGTGTGTGTGTGTGTGTGTGTGTGTGTGTGTGTGTGTGTGTGTGTTTTAAATCCCAGTGAAAGTACCAAACCCTAATAAATAAGGTTAAAATTTGTCACAAAATTACTTTTCTTTAGCCAGGTGGAAAATATCTTTGAGGTATCTTCACAGACCAAGTCAAACCTGCCAATACTGGTAGGATCCAATTACTTTTATAATAACTTAAAAGGTTATTCTTTAAAAAACAAGTAATTTTTGCTAAATAGTTATTTATAAATCTTCATAAATCATAAAAAAACGTAAGTAACAATAAGCTCAGTAACATTTTAGAAATATAAATAGCTATACTTATTTTTCATATAAATGTAATTCAGATTTAAGCAAGATAATGGTTATAAGATGCATATATTTTTTAAAGTATCACTGTCATCTCTGATACTAAGGAGACATATGAATGTATAAAATTTACTAATACTTGTTTTACTTAACACATTGAATATTAGAGCAATAGCAAGATAAAATATCTAAACAAAGATATAAAATTATAAAAATGTTTAGTATTTCCAACCTAAAAATAGGCAACATAAGCCATAAATAAAAATAAAACAAGCAGATTTATAGATTTATTGTTCCCTTAACTGAAAATGCCTACCACTGGTTGTCATACTTCTGTGATTGCTCATGAAAAACTATGTTTTCAGCATATCCTACTTGAATATATTTACCAAATTAATATGATTAAATAAACATAGAAAATATCTACAGCTTTTTGTTTTTTCTAGGGTACATGGAAACTCCTGAAGGCATCATTTATATCATGGTCTGTGGGGCTCTGAATATCTTTCAATTTGAAATAACCTAACAAATGTTTATCATTTTAACATACATACAAATACACACACATGCACACATACACACACATATATTTTAGATGTAGTACTAAAAATATTCCAACACTACTAAAGTGTTCATTGAGGTGATCTGAGTTCTTTGAAATTAAGATGAAATGGAGATATCAGAAATAATTTTGTGTTAATCCAGGATGGTAGAATTTTCTATTTCAAAGAGACTCCTGGTTTATTCAAAAATAAATGTGAAAGGCAAATTATTTTTGAATAGAGCTTTGATACTGACTAAACTATTTAGATCACAAATCTTGACTGATTTAAAATCTTTTCAAAAAAGGGTCTGTTTACAGGTAGTATATTGAGTAAACACACTAGTTTTGATAAAGGGCATATCGCTACTTTTCATTTCTTTAACAGTGGTCCGTCCTCCTCTTAGTATTTATGAGGAACACACTTGAACTTCCAACCCACTGTTATGTTTCCTCTTCTCTCATTAATACAGTTTTCTGTTAACTAACTGGTTTTAATGATCTATATTGTATCATTTAACTATTTGTCATTATTATTTTCCACTGAACTGCAGAAAGTAGTTGAGGCTAGTAATTTGGTTTTAATAACATGATTCACCTCAAACTCACCTCAAACTTCAGATTCACCTCAAACTCACCCCCATCCATTTTTCTTTTTCGACCATCCTAAATTAGAATTTACATGTGTCGGGAAAAGAATGATAATAAACTTCCTTTATTTCCTTATTAGAATGCTAACAGAAGTAAAGGCAAAAAAAGTTACAAATGTACAAATAGTAAGACAATTGGCCCATGATATTGGACCTAAATTACTACTAACTATTTAAAAACAGGCAAGCAGTAAAAGATACAAATTGTAATAATAGTGTCCACGGGGTAGCTTTCCAGAATTTGATTCTAGTTTTTATTATACTTCCTAGTCCTTATGCATGACTGACATCTATCTCCTGCTATATGAAACACATTTCAGACACAACTATAGTCTGCTGAAGTTTGATTTGTTGCTTTTCCTTCTGATATGTAAGAATAGATATAATTCTTCAGAGAATGCTTATATTTTTCAGAGTGTAATTAAAGACTAAACTAAATAAATTAAGAATTTTATATATGAAGATAAGAATTTGTGACTTATCAATGATTTTTGAGGTCACAATTTTTATTTTTACTTTGCATTTCAAACTCACAGAGAGAATAATAAAATACGTAGTGTATTACACATTTTTCTGTGTGAAAACTATACTGGATGGATCTTGAGGTTATCATGGTTAAGCGAAATACGTCAGATAGAAAAAGTTGAGAACTATATGATTTCACTTATATGTGGAATATAAAAACGAAAGCAACAAATGAACAATACAAAGAAAAACTCGTAGACACAGACAACAGTTTAGTTGTTACCAGAGGGAAAGGAGGTAGGTAAGTATAAAGGGGAGAAATACGCGGTGACCGAAGAAACTTTGGTGGTGAACACACAATGTAATATATTTATGACATATTATTGAACTGTGTACTTGAAACCTATATAATGTCACTTCAATAAATTTAATTAAAAAATACTGTCTTTTCATATGGAACAAAGAGCACAATATATTTGAAAACACTTATTTATTTAAATTAGTTTCAAGTATACAGTACATTGGTTAGACATCTACGCATAAAACGATTCCCCCAATTGCTCCCTCCCTCCCTCTGGCCCTCTACCTAATCAATGTATTAATCGTATTAATACATTGCTCCTCATCTCCGTGACCATCTATCAACTACTAATCTGTACTTCTTTACCCTTCACCCCATTCTTCCAGCCCCCAACACCCCTCCCCTCTGTCCGTAACCAAAGTGTCTACTTTATTTGTGAGCCTGTTTTTGATTAGTTCGTTCTTTTCGTTCCTTAGATTCTACATATAAGTGAAATCATATGGTATTTATCTTTCTCTTTCTCACTTGTTTCACTCAGCATAAGAATCTCTAGGTCCATCCATGTTGCAAATGGTAGAATTTCATTTTTTTTAATGGCTGAGTAATATTTCCTTGTATATGTGAACCATAATTTCTTTAATCAATTGTCTGTTGATGGGCATTTAGATTGCTTCCATATCTTGACTATTGTAAATTGTGCTGCCATGAATATTGGGGTGCATAGATTTTTACGAATTATTGTTTTGGTTTTCTTTGGATAAATGCCCAGAAGTGTGATTGCTGGGTCAAAAGGTATATTCATTTTTAATTTTTTGAGAACACTAAATGTTTGAGTTTCTCTGGTACAAAGAGAATCTGGAGGGCTTTTAACTTTATGTGCTTTTTATATTTATATACTTAAATACACTTATATACTTATCTGCAATTACCACTTGTTGTTATTCCAAACTCCTAGATGTATATAGCTATTAAAAGTTTGGCTTAGGATAAAAAGGAGTATTAATTTACTTGGCCTGAATCTTGTTAAAATACTTTTAATGGTCATTTAATATATTAAAATATGTTGCATGTTATTCAGTTTGGCTTATAGCCTTACCACATTGACAAATGCATTTACAAGGGCTTTAGGGAAGGTGAGAATATCAGAAGTGTATTGTATGAAATCAGAAGAAAAACAGCAATAATTAAAGATATTATAATTCAAATTCTAGATTCAGAAATAACTCTAGTCCTGTGAGATGGGTAATACAGTTTCTTGCTTCATATTATTCATTCAAATTTATTCTACCAATGTTCAGACTTAATATCAGGTGTTAAATAAGTGAATTTTATGACTCTATGTTTTATTAATTCAATGAGCAAATTTAAATATAAAATTTAAAGATAAGAAAAATGGCAGTTATAATTACGAAGTCAACTTTATTAAAGATTAGCAATGTTTCAATCCACTGAAAGCATAATAAATTCTGGATCCTCTTAATTTTAAAGCTCAAAAGATACTAAAAGTAATGTTCCCCTAAAAATATTTACAAGTAAGTTACCTATATATAAACGAGATAAGATAACTTTAACATAGCTATAAAATTATATTAGATGTTATAGTGATTAAAAATAAGAACATATATAACCAGTCTACAATTATTCTAATTGTCTACAGTCACCATTAGTGTGTTAAAAAATCTTTCATAATATTTAAATGGATATTATTCAACATGTAGAGTACTATCCTACCAGATGATGACAGGCATGCCTAGAGCAAAGACAAGATTGTAGATAACTAAACCACTTGATTCAATGATAAGAAGTAAAATGTATTTTTCCTAAAAAAGCATAAATAATAGGAAGCTAAGTAAAGTTATATGACTCTTATCAGGTAATAGCTATGGATTTCTATCTAGGGCATTTCTTTTCAATGAGAGAACAAGCAAAACACTTATGATTTTAAAAATGAATATGTGACATAAAAGTTCCTTGTAGGTGTATTTTAAATAAAAAGAAATATTATCTATAAAAAGAAATATTGATATGCTATGCTGATTTTTGTAGAATTATAGTTATTAATAAAATAAAAAACAAATTACCTGAAGTTGGAGATTTGCAGCGATCCTCTGGGATTACAGAACCTTCACTAATGTCACACAGCCCTGCTAAAAAAACAAAAGCAAAAATTGAATCACACCACAAATGTATATAAGTGTAGTTTTATCTCCTATTTATAGTACATATTTAATGACTGTCCATTTTAAAAGAAAACCCAGAAGATTAGCAAACTGCCGGCATTGATACTATGTGCATTAGTTTTGAGATAGGAACATAGAAAATTTTTGATATTAAAACACCTCAAACTAATACAGCAGTCACTGGTTAAACTAAGAAACAGAATTTTCAAGAGATAATCTGACATTTTTCAGAGACATTAGACATAAGGCAGGACTTTGTTTAAAATAAGTAATTTGATGGGCAAATGATATATTTATTGAATTTCTCTTGAGGAAGAATAAATATTAGCAATAAATTTGGTTATTTTTATATTACATGAACCTTCAACTCAAACCTCAAAGTGGCTTCTCCAACATATGTCTCAAACACTTCCCTTTAATACTTTTGAATAACAACATATTTTGTATTTCCATATCTGAGATTTTAAAATATTGCATCTTACTTATCTTGTAGGGCTATACCTCTTAAAAACTATACCATCACATTAAAAAAGAAAAAAATCTAAAGAATTATTTTCTTTTTACAGATGTATGTGAATTATGTAAAACTAATCTTATCTTATAGGATGTCCTAAATTCTCAGGGAAAAACATAGCAAGATATTCTATGCTGTAGGCAAGAACTGCAAGACAGGGTAAATGCAGAGTAGACAATTAATATAAATATTAATTTGCTTGGTGATCGAAGCAAAAAGGTTTTCTAACAAATTATTTAAAAATTACAAATAAACAAACACACATCAAAAGTTTGGCATAGATGGGCAACACACCAGGAACTGCACATCTGGGCTTCTGAAGTTAGATATCACATCAACATAGATGACCAGTATCTGCTTTGTCATTCCTTTGGTAAAAGACGTGACATCACAATCTTTACAGTCACCAAGAAAGTTTTTCAGTAATATTTTCAGAGAACACTGAGTGCTAAATTGGGTTAGTTAAGAAGTGCTTTCTATTTTGAACTATATATTATTTATCTCCATTGAGATAGTTTCTGAATAACAACCAGGAGTTTTCTTTTTAAATTTCATCAAACTAATGATTCTGGAAAAAATAAAATCCTGGTTTTTATAGTTCTAAGATGATTGATATAATTATAGGTATGCATTTAATCTTTGACAAAATATTTACTTATATAAATGACAGGTCTTTAAATAGTAGTGATATATGGTACAACCTAAATATCCACCAATGGATGCAAGGATAAAGAAAATGTGGTGTGTATGTGTGTGTGTGTGTGTGTACACATACATACATACATACATACACACACATATACACACATACAAATATTATGCAGTCACTAAAAAAATGAAATTTTGCATTTGCAAGTCCATGGATGGACCTTGAAGGCACTGTGCTAAATGCTGTAAGTCAGGAAAAGGAACACAAATACTTTATAATCTCACTTATATGTGGAATCTAAAACAAAAACAACAAAATGAAAAAAGCATCAAGAACAACCTCATAGATACAGCGCACAGATTGGTAGTTGCCAGAGGCAAGGGGATGGGAGGATGAGAGAAATGGGTGAAGGGGGTCAAAAAGTACAAACTTCTAGTTATAAAAGAAGTAATTCCTGAGGTGTAATGCATAGCATGGCAAGTATAGTTAATAATTCTGTGTTCCATATTTGAAAGTTGCTAATAGACCTTAAAAGATATTTCCATAAGAAAAAAAAATTTTAACTCTGTAAGGTGAGAGATGTTAACTAGACTTACTGTGGGGATCAATGTATACAAATCATTATGTTGTACACCTGAAACTAATGTTCTATGTCAATTATACCTCAATAAAAAAAATAAATAGCAGTGATAATATACTCTACTATTACAATGAGCCTAGTACTGAATAAAATTAATTGCTTTAAAAAATTTAAGCCTTTGGTATTTTGTCAACTGCTATTAAAGACTATAAAAATGCACTATGTGATGTAATTCCCATTCTTAAAATAGCCTAGGAAGAAACATTTAGAAAGCAAAATTGAAGAATGTGATACTCTTTAATTTATATATTAAATTATTGAATAAGCTAAAAACCCCTTCAATTCCTTTCACTTGACTCAGGATAAAAGTCGAAGTCCAACTCTCCACGATTGTCTATGGTCCTATGATATATGACTGTTGCACATACCTTAAAACTATGAGATATTCCATTACCTCTCTCCTCCACCTACTTCCCCACCTCCCTCATTCTTTCTACTCCAGCTGTAATTACTTTTCATCGTACCTTCAACTCACCAGGTATGCTGCTTCAGAGCCACGGTACTTGCTCTGCTCTGCTTGAAACTTTCTTTCCACAGACATCCTCATAGATAACAGCTCTCTCATTTCCTTTAAATCTTTACTCAGAAGTCATCTAGATACTCTATTTAAAATTTAACACTCCTGTCATGGATAGTTCAAATTCCCTCTTATTTAATTATTTTTCCCTTTAGCATTATTACACAATTTCCTATATAATACTTTTTTTATAGTCGTCTATTCCTGTAGAATGTGAGTTCCACGAGGACAGAGATTTCTGTCTGTTTTATTACTCAAAAGTGCACAACACATGGTAACTGCTCAATAAATGTGTTGCATAACTGAATGAATATATATGAAAGAATTTCACAGCATCTAATCTACCCTCTGTCATTGCCAGATTCCCTTCAACAAATATTTCTAGCAATATAGTTATCTAGGCTTTGTCCAAATGTATCCCAACACCATTCGCCAGCTGGTGATATCCACATACACTAAGTACTGGTTATGTCTGTTCTAAGTGCTTGACCACAGTCAAAGGGGTAGACAGAATTATCCTCATTTATAGAAGAAACTGGGGCACTAAATGTTTTAGGTACCTTATTCAGCGACAAACCTAATTACTTCTAGAGACAATCAACTTCATTGCCATTATCTGAGATACATACTTTTTCTTTCAAATGTTTAAATAGGAGGCTTCATTTACTATTAAAAATGTTCAGCAAAACACAACCATATCCTATTCCACACAATACATTAACTAACTGAGGCACACTACATCAAAATTAACACCAGGCCACAAGTTGACCCACTAGGTTATATGGTTTAATCCAGGGATTAGCAAATATTTTCTGTGAAGGTCCAGAATGCTTTTTGGAGCCAATCTGTTAAAACTACTCAGCTCTCCATAGATGAAACAGAAGCAGATGAGCTCGTCCAATAAAACTGATTTGAGAACACAGGCAGTGAGCCAGATCTGGCCCACAGAAAGCAGTTTACTGACTTCTGATCTAATCAATCTTGCCATCATCAAACTGAACTAGGTATTTAGGTCAGTTCTACCTGTCTGGGTCATTAAAGTATCACGGAATTCTTTATCAAATCCTGATTAACTTGAGGAATCATTATGCAACAGGCTGCCATAAGCCATCAAGGTAGTTAAAATGTTAATTTTGATACAACCTACATTTAGTAAATTCCTGCTGACTTCTATTGATATCTCTGTTTTCAATATGCACACAAGAGGCATCAGCTACTTAGCAAATGAGTCAAGAATTATGACTAATTTTTACTGCAAATTTACTGATTTATAAAATATTTGACCATCAAATTAGGGCTACCATTTACAAATTCTCTTCACAAATTCCCTTGATATATTTTTATTATTGTTTGGTCGGCCTTACTTACATAATGTAGCTTAGACTTTAATTTCTCTTTATTATTCTTCATATTTCTGAGAAAAGTCATTCTTTTTAATGGAGAACTGAGAAACAAAGTTACTTAGTTCTACATTCTGTTTTTTTAACAATCATTTCAAATTATCTGTAAAGTGGGGTTCTAATGCTTCCTTAACTATATTTTCACTATAAATATGCATTTTGCTGTATTTCACACTTTGTAGAAACCAGACAATTCAACACAATACTTATTGATCTATGCAACATTTGTATCCATCTTTGATTTCATTGCTTATTTCTTATAGTGTCTCTCTCTCTCTCTCTCTCTCTCTCTCTCTCTCTCTCTCTCATACACACATACACACACACACACACACACACACACACACACAGAAATTTCAACTAGTACTACTGGACTCTGTAGCTAATTCTTTTCTATTTTACTGAAAATACTGGAGACTTGAAAGTATTAGCAGCTGTATAAACAAAAATTTCACTTTTTGAGCCCCCTCTCCATAATTTTTGAAAATACCTTTCCTCAAGTCTAATAGAGCTACATACCTTTTCCATAATTATCAACTTCCAAGACTAAGTAAGCAGTTGTTTTCATATATTTATCATTTTCACATACTAATTAGATCTGATTTGGGGTTTAGAATTATATTCAGAATAAATATTTTCCTTTTGTGTCCTTCACTGAATAAAAAATGGCCAGCAAAACAAGACATAGATTATCATGTTTCACTTTTGGTAGAATTTAGACTTTCTGCAGATATATAGGTAGTTAAAATATTTCACCACTATTTGTCCCCATAATAGTTTCATAATTTTTATTATGAAAATACTGTACATGTTGTATTTTAATAAGCAATAAAACATTTAAACTTAAAAACATTTTAGCATCTATTGGTAGTAAAAAAGTTTCTCCTTTTAAACTGATCCAGTAAAAAGATAGAACAATAATTTTATGAAATCTGAGCTACATTTAAAGAATATATTATGAAATATATACTTTAGCAAGAATATCATTTTTATATTAATGTGATTAAATAATTTTAGTGTCAATTATTCTACATTTAATTTTATTTAAAAAATAAATAATTATATTTTAGAATTAAGGCAAATAATTATTGAGATATTAAGGCATATTTTAAAATATCTTTTTAAAATTTAAAACGTAATCCTAAATATTATTAAAGTGACCATAGTAACAATAAGTAAATATCTTAAACTGATAAAGAAAAGCTCAAATGTTTAGACATAGGAAAACTAACTGCAATACAAAAATGAAACAAATAATATAAATGAGGTTTACTACAGAATAAAGAAGAATGCAGTGAAATTTAAGAAAAAATATTTGAAAAATTACATTGCACGACTGATCTTTATCCTTGGATAAATTTAGGTATTTCATTTCTATCAAATTTATGTAAACTATGAAAAGGTATCAAGGAAAAGTAATTAATTTTGGTAATAGTAAAATTTTCACTACAGGTTGTGGTAAAATTGTTAAAAGTATTTATCTCTTCCCCAAAAAAGTTCTCTATCATGATAATGTTCTAACCTTCTAACACTAAATACTAGCTTCTCTGCTTTACAAAGAAACTGGATTGGAACACAAATATTTCCACAGCTGTCTGCATATATATATTATGAGATAAATTTAAGTAATGAGTATATTATGTTAGATATAGTGTTTTAATAAGCTCTTTTAAAAATAAATGAGAAAAAAACACAATGATTTTACAGATGAAAACAAATATACCATGACTTTATTGACATGAAATAAATAACTTACTTAAAAAAGAAGAACGGAGTTTTTTCACAGATTCAGAATATAAGCTAGAAAGGCCGCACATGCAAGAAGTCACAATCAGCATACCTTAGTGAAGCAATGAAAAGCAGAAGGAAAAAAAGGAGACAACGGTACTAGAATGGTATGGTTGGGACAATTTTTGCTGAAGACAACACATGACAAAATGATCACACACACAAAAATGGAAAAAAATTCAACCATCAAGCATAAGTGATAGTTAGCCTATATTGCATCATTTTTTTTTTTTTTTATCCCATGAATTGTGGTACAGGTAAAATGAGCCAATAATGTCATGAAAGCAACTGAGCAGTGAACCTGAGAGAATTTTAATTCTGAGGGACTGAGTCAGGAAGTCAGGCTAGAGCTTCCCAGTGCTGTACCGCTCATTAGCATTCCGCTGCTGGGTTACATCTACCCATAACCGGGTTCCTTCAAACCCTGGTCCAGCAGGGCAAGTCCTAGGAAGACAGGAGCCTGCAGGCCAATTACGGCTGAAAGCCTAATTTATATAACCCTATGTACTGTTTTCTGCGTGTGCAAGGAGGTTAAAAAAAAAAAAAACAGTGAGGAATACTGGTGTAGAAAGCTAACTATACTTGCGTTCTATGAGGTATTAGTATTAAAACATTTAAAATTAAGATTAATAACCTAGCAAACACAAAAGAATGCTATAAAGAGAATTCTTAAAGGGTCTGGGTTTGCACTGAATCAAGACTGAGAACATTATTATTTACTTTTGCATCTATTTTTTCACATGAGAAAAGATTCCCTTGAATTAAACAGTTGAAACAATGAATTGTTGGTCTAATAATACCGAACAATAAAAGGAGCAAAACTTTGAAATGAACTTTTGTTCTATAATAAGAAGACAAATTTTCTTTTCATTGTAATTTTAACTAAAGAAGTCTGACAGTGTGTTTCTTTCTCAACATTAAATAAAATCCTAGAACATTAAAAACAAAAGTAAAATGTAATAATATAAAACAAAAAAAAGAGGCTCAAACTTTTTACTACTTTTTGACAGTTTATAAATACAGACTAAGTCAGACAAGCTATTCATTTAACTGAAGTACTTATATTCACAGAAGTAACTAACTCAGCATTTATAGAAATCCTAAAACTCAGGATTCTTTTTTTTTTTTTTTTTTTTACCTCCTGAAGGTTGTCGAGATTTACGAGGAGACCGGGGTTCTCTCCGATAAGGATCATTGGAGCCATATAATTCAATAGTGCCCAGGTTGAGGAGCACTGCTTTCTGGAGGTAGTCGACCATTGCTATGCCATTACAATTGCCAAAAACTACCCTGGGAACAGGAAAAGAGCAAATAATTTAGCACAAATGAATGATTACAAAAAAATGTAGTCTATAAGGCTAAAAAAGCAGCATGATGGGTCTTAGAGAAAATTCCTCTTTGAAACAAGACTATCACAGACATAAAACTAGAGGTTACATAGGTCTTCTCATGGAACTATGTAGATCTTCTGCATACATTAATGATTGCAAATCAATACCATTAAAACATTTGACGTGGGGGATCTGACAAGATGGTCAAGCTTCCCCTCAGGACTACCAAGGAAACCCAGGGTATGCTGGAAGAACCAGACCCAGGCATCAAAGCAGAACCAATGAGAGCAATGCCCATTATTTACACTTGGTCATGACTGGCTCCCATGATCCTCCCCTTTAGAGGTAGAGATTTTTAAATTTGAACTATTCCTTCCAAAAGAATATCTGATGGCAGCCCTTAAAGTACTTTTCATGACAAAAATTTATCATCCTAACGTAGACAAACTGAGAAGAATATGTTTAGCTATTTTGAAAGATAAGTGGTCCCCACCACTATAGATCCACACAGTTCTGCTACTGATCCAGGCTTTGTTAAGTGCTCCCAACCCAGATGACCCATTAGCAGATGTGGCAGAGCAGTGGAAGACCAACGAAGCCCAAGCCATTGACACAGCTAGAGCATGGACCAGGCTGTATGCCAGGAATAATATTTAAATCGATCTGATCATCAAGTGCGCATCACTTCTCCAGTTCTGTCAAGATGTCTTCTTTTTCTGTTTGCACTTAATGGATATAGTCTTAGGAATATTACAGCATAAAACCCTAGACACCTTCAGTCCTTTGGTGATTAAATGCACATTAGCTAATCTATGTCTTGTTCTGATTTACTGCTGTAAAGCATGGGCTGTGGCTAGAGGTTGCACCGGCACTGTGGTGAAATGTTTAAAAGCAGTAGTGCCTCTCTGCTTTTATTCATTTCTTCAACATGGTTTAAATATAAAGCAATGTGAATGAAGGTAATTGTCAGGGTTAGCTACAGGGGCGTGAGTGTTTTTCTTTATTTTATTATTTTTTTGAGAGGGGAGGTGGTTATATTTTAACTTTATGTGCTCTTTTCCCCTTTTTATGGTGATCTTAACTGTATTGGTTAAAAGCAGCTAATCCATTCTTTAGATTGTGCTCTCTAGCCAAGTCTAACCTTATTTAGATACTGTAGATAGACCAGCTTAACTGTATAAATCAAAATGGGAACATTAAACATCACAGCCCTTGCTGATAACACTTTGATTGCTGTCAAATGTAGAATCCTCACTTCAAATAAAGCTTGTGACCATTTTGTATAGCTTGTCTGGAAACTTCTGTAAATCTTGTCTTAGTAAAAATATTTTTTGTTATTCTACTTTACCTTCATATTTATTTTACTGTGTTTATTTCATTTTCCTTATGTGACAATAGTATTTAAAAATTGAAACTGATAAAACATTCTGTTTTGGTCTTAACCATTTGACAAATGGAATGGCAAGAGGTGGGTTTTGCTAACTTCTTTTCACTGACTCAAATTTAAGATATCACTGGAGTATTTTTAAGCTGGCCCTGAGCATAAGCAAAGTATCAGTACATACATTTTTTTTTTACCACCTAGAAATTTGAAATGAATGTGTGTTGTCTGAATAGCTAGACAATCACTGGTGTCTTGCCATGTCTGAAAATTACTGTACATGAGAGTCACAGCAGAGCAGCAATATGACCGACCTTGTGTATGACTTCCACATGTTGTGGCACATTTGTGACAGGTATTTGGGTTATGACCTTGTTCTGAAAACCTCATGTGTGACCACTGGAAACACCAATCTGCTAATCATTTGGGGTCCACTGAGGCATTTATGAGTCTTCTTTACAGACCTGATGAGCAACCGGCTTGCCTGAGTGTCATCAGAAAAGCTTCTTCGTTTGGGAGTACCAAGTCTTTGGTTACAGATTCTTACTTTCACCCTTCTCGTATTGCTATCGGATCTCCTTTTATTCTTTAATTTGATATTCAGTGATTTTTTTCTGCTTTGACAGAGTTCTTCCCCTCCACAAAACTGTCCTTTCCCACCTCTCTCCATATCTAATCCTGATTCTTGTTTTCAAGGCACCAATGTAGCCAGCTTTAAGTACATAAATGTTAACCTGTGGCCTAGAACCCTTTTCTTACAGTTTCAAGGTAATGGATATCACAGCCCGTCTGAGTTTCTCCCATTCTTATTCTTTTAACTTATTCAGAATGTGGTATATTTACTGTGCTCCTACGTAAGACGAAAAATTATCTATTAAAATTACATTTTCAACATTAAAAAAAATTGACACAGGAGTTGCAACTTGATCAGAAACATAAATCCCACACTAGGCGGTGTGATGTTTTTCTTCTGACTTAGGGGAATTCTGACCCCTCAGGGGAAGACATAATCCCTGCCACTAGGGAAGCGAGAGACTGTATCTTTAAGAAGGTTTTGGTGATCAACTATGAATAAGGCAATTCTATTCCTTTGAGATCTCTTAAGCCAGGAGTTGAAAACTGAAATATATACAGGGGCTATATATAAGTAAGTAAAACAGGTAGATAATGATGGTGAATTGCATGGTGTAGGACTCAGCTAAAGAGGAAAAACTTCAGCTTGGTTCCTGCTAACTAATGCCAAGCAGGAATGGACACTCGGTTCAGACTTTCCCATTAACACTTGGAGTATGGCTTTTCACATCAAATAATCTTGACAACTAGTTCAAATTTTAAAAACATACAAAAAGGGCTAAACAAAATACAACTGTGAGTTAATTGAGACCTGTGATCGTTTTCCCTGTTTGGTTTATGATTCTGGACATTAAAATATTAAAAAGGAGAAGGTTTGTGTGCTTACATTGTGGGGCAGCAAATAAAAGACATGAAAGGACACTATTTCAGACGACAGCTAGTCTTAGCAGGTGCATGACTGCAAGAGATAAGAGTAGGTAGGTAGTAGTAGCTGTAAGAGGGAAGACGAACGATGAGTGAGTCTCTAGGGCTAGCATCAAGGAAAGAGACAGTGAGCTACACAGGATAAACAGCCCTGGGACATGTGGTTTCTCTTATACCACAATGTTGATTTTAAGACAAACAAACATAAATACTTTACATAAGTCTATCACATTATAATAAAAAGTATGTATAATTAACACTACATACTCAAAGGCATGCATTAATAAATACACCTGTAGTATAGGTGAAAACTTTATTAAACAGTTAGTATGTCTTTACAATTTATACAAGTTAACTTTGGAAGTAGAAAGAACCAATTATGTAGCTATGGTTGACCAGTTATGGATCAGCTTAGAACATAAGTCTTCAGGGTTGATGTTGCTAGATCATCATTATAATAATTAATAACAGAAAATTATTCCTGGGAATATACCCAGGAGAGATCATGTAGTGACTTTAAACCTTTATCTCAAATAATTCAGGAAGCAGTATATGCATACGCATAGTAAATTATTCAGAACAGAATTATGTTCCAAATAACATTGAATTCGGTCTGAACTTAAAGTTATACCACAACTTTTTAGGTGATAACATAATAAAAGATAATACTATTTTTAAACATAAAAAATGTATAGAATTTTATGAAGAGACTGAGTAACACATAAATCATACTTACAATCCATAGGAAGAATTGACTGCCAGGCTGGTTATTTGTTGTGGTGGTTCTCCACCCACCCATACCAACTGAATAACTAGTTCTGTCTGATACCCTGGAGACTGTTTAAGTGGTGAATTTTTAACTCTGCAATAAAAGAAAAACATGTTACCTTTTAAGCTATCTTTAATATCTTATTAGCCTATATAATTATAGAGTCATGCATAAATACTTATACGAAAAAATAACATTTTATATAAAATTGTACTAGATATTTAAAAGTCAGAACCCTGTCCTCTAGGAGCATTTAATCTAGTTGGAGAACAAACATGTACATAGTTTAAAAAAAAAAAAGAAAAAAGTCACATCTAAGCACCACATGTAGGGGAGGTACCCAGAGAGGAGGACGAAAGGGAGCAGTAAGCAGGAACGGGAGGGAGAGATGAGAGAAGGACAGGGAGGGCTGGGGAGAAGAATGAGGAGAAGCAGCAATCCAGGAATAAAGAGAAAAAAAAAATTCAAATTTTAAAAGTAGACTTAAAATTTAAAAATATGATTAACTAAATGAAAACTGGCTAAAAGCATAACAAGAACAAATTTGAAAAAATGTGAGCTATTTATTTTTGTGACACTTTTACTAAAAAGAAAATAAAAATCTACTTTGACTTTAAGGTGAGAACGTTTGTGATTACACAGCCTCTTCCCCAATAACTGTTCTTGTAAAACATATGCAAAGCTTGGTTGCTTCAAGATGTCTTGAGCATTCTGCCCTGGAGTGACAATGTATGAAAGCAGGACAGAAGAACCTTTCTGAATCACTTAGTTGGTTAACTCTAATGAAGAAGACCACGATACCTGACCTTTTGCTGCAATATCGCTAGACTCACTCTAGGTAAGAAAAGGGTCAGTGTGTTGGGCGAATCTCAGGATAAATGCGAGTCACTGCGGGTACTCTAATATGAATTAAGTTACAGTCACTTCTGCCTGTGCAAAGTCTGCAAGGCAATAATATGCTCAGAATTGCAGACTGAATGAGGCAGTTCTGATAGTTTTCAGGAAAATATACACTATTTGCCTGTAGCTGTCCATCTCAAGATATAGGAATAAAGGCTAAGCAGCATTTCAACAGAGACAGCCTCTGTTGACACAGCATAAGCAGGCGTCTGAGTGTGCTATTCCTCCCTGTGTGAATCAGGTGAGGTTCAGGGAAGTGTCCACCTTCCCTCTGGCATATTTATTATGTACGTTGGAATAGATTCTCAAGAGCAGAAAAAGCCATTCGAAGACAATTTTAAAAGTGCATATGTGGGCACATTTAAGACTTAAGTGATGAAAGCACATAGAATTCAAAGAATTCTTATTTTACCCAGCATGAACAAAATAAGTTCTTGAACAAAAATAAGCCAGCCAAACCTGTGGCACAATCCTCAACTGGTAAGAAATTAGAACTGATGAAGAAATGACAGACTATGTAAAATTTAAGAATACGAAATGGGGAGTGGGTGTTATATGTTATGTCTACAATGGTAAATGCAACTTATCATTTTAATGTTTTTGATATATGTAAATCAATTAACTTTTTTTTTTAAATAAGGGGTTGAACCTTTATAAAAAGCTCCTTCATTTATACAAATGTATTTTAAACATCCAGATAATGTTTGGAGGCTCTGCAGTTTCAAAATGACTGTCTGTCTGGACAAATATCTTGTAAAAGCACAATTAAAATACTTAAATAAATACAAACTTTTATTGGTAAAAGCAGTAAACCAAATAGCTGCTTTAAAAGTGCTTCTTCGAAAAAAAGCAATTATGTACAAAGGAATTTTGTAAAATAAACAAAAGAATCTCAGTATTAGTTATTATTTAAAATCTATTTAGTTCTCTTTATTATTTTTAAAAGTAGTTTTGAGACTATGGACAAAAATGATATGAATCAACAAATATATTTACCTGAAGATTAATAAAAGAAAAAAAATTGCTTGTGATTAAAAAAGGTCACTAGTAAATACGAACATGTGCATTCTAGACAAAAATCTCAAAAAATGTTACTTAAAAAACCTCAAAGACAAATTGTATTTCATATGTTTATAAAAATTAAAAAGCTGGATAAATACACATTAAAATCAAAAGCAAGGGCATTAATGAAAATTTTACAAATTTAACTTTAAAATATACTGAATAAGTAACAAAAGGGAAGAATATAGAATTTTATACTTCCAAGTCTCATTCTACCAAAACATGGCCAGAACTATAGCAAAAAGGAGGTTTGTATATATGTACAAGAAAAAAGCGGGGGTCGGGGTTGAGAGGGCAGGCAGGAAAGAGGAAGAAAGGAAAGGGAAGAGAAGAAATCAGATCTAAGAAATTAGCTACTTAACTTCAGCGCTAAAATTTTTAGATCAGATCAGTTTCTCACCTTAGGCACCACTGGCATTTTGACTAGAAAATTATTTATGGTGGGGCCCTGTCCTGTGCACTGTAGGATGTTTAGCATCACCCCTGGCCTCTAATGCACTAGATGCCAGCAGCACCCCATTTTCCCTGGTGTGACAACTATCATCTTCAGACACTGCCAAATGTAACCCAAGGAGCAAAATTATCCTCATTTGACAACCACTGGCACAGAATACAAAAATCTCAAATTTATGTCAGCATATACATTAGATTTTTAAAAATCTATACATTTTAAAATAATTCGGATATAAACAATCTGCCCTGTCCTCAGGGGGAATGTACTTTTGGCTACACAGACATTCTCCACAGCCATTGTTGAACTATTCACCAATTGCGGGGATTCAAGCAGGTCTAGAGCAAAGCAGTGCAAAGCCAGTTTCTTTAACAAATGCAAATTGTCCTCTAATTACCCTCCCTACCTGGAGTCTACTCTACAGTCTGGCTGTTACCCCCACTTCTTTTACTGAATTTCTTTAACATTTTCCACAACCACTTTTCAGTCATTACCCTGACTTCTCTGTAAATGTAATACTTTTAATCACAGTCTTTATGAAGTTCTTCAATGATTTTAACTCTTCCCTAGTTTGATTTCTCTGACACATTTAAGGCTCATGCCCTTTGAAAATCGACCCATGAAATAAAAATTGGACAGAAAAAGAAAAACTTTATCCAATTTATTCCTGTATAAAAGCAAAACGTATTCAAATCTGGAAGAGTATAATAAAGGCATTTAAATAATAATAATGTGGTGCTAGAGAAGACTCAGAAAAATACAAGAAAATGGCTACAAAACAAGTGAATCTCTAAAATATATTTAAAAAAAGAATTTTCAGAATAGTAGAAAGTGGTCTAAACATATATTTCATCTGTATATAAATTCAGACTGAAAAACAGATATAGAGGAAAGATCCTTGCTGGTTTACTCGTATGTTTAAAGATCAGATCTTAGGACTTTATGGGCAAAGTCATGAAATGCAGTCATATTCCTCTTGATGTCACAGAAAAATAAGTTGAATCCATCACAGTAAAACACAGAAAGAGATGTTCTTAATGTCATTTTACTCCATTACAGAAAACTGATGCTGTAGCTTTACTAATGCTTATATTTTATCTAAAAGACAATTTCCAAAACATTTGTATTTTTTTATAACTTACTTTAAACAAGGGACATTATCACGAAGCCCATCAGAGGAACTGCTACTGGTGGAGGGATGAGACTGGGGAGGAATGGGCTGAGGATTGGCGCCCCCCACTGGCGTTGGCAAAGGTGGTGCCTGTTCACCCTCTGGGGTCTCCACATCATTTATCTCGTACAACAACCGAACTTCGAGCATCTGTCATAAAAGTAAGACAGCTTAACTACAACAGTGTCTACTGTTTATTTTATTACAGTTTATACATATATACGTACACTTTGGTGAAAAGAACATTTTTAAAAGTAAAAATTCAGCAAGATTTCTAAAGGTAGTAAGGATTTAGCAAAGAAAAACAATGTTGTTTCTGACTCAGCTTTTTAAAAATAATGTATACGTGTGTGAGTAGTCACACTCACACACATGCATTATAATTTTAGAATTTATGGCACGCCTATTAATACCAAGTTAGGATACGCTCAGACTCATATTAGCTTTCTTCAAATAAAACTTACACAATATATTTAAAGATTTAAATGTTCGGGAAGAAGATATGCATAAAAATATGCTATTTTTACAAAAAAAAGATGGCAATGTAAATATTGAGGTGTTTTTAAAAATTCTAGACAAAACTGACTGCAAATAATCTTCTAAATAATATAAAAACTTTAAAATGTCACACATCTGACATTGAGAATAACTAACAGACTATTACCGGAATGACTTCTGTAATCACTTCTTGTTTGCTGAATCTATAAATAATGACGTGAGCTGAAACTCCAGCTATGCAGAGCATTCTACTTTCTGGACACCAGGAGATGATCTGAATGGCATACGGATCTTCATCTACAATGTCGGTGTTCGGCCTGTCATCTTTATTTCTTGACTTTTCAAAAACTTTAGCTGTCTTTAGTTTATATAATACTTGTAGAGTTACTAGGAAAAATACATGTTAGATAATTTAATACAAAATGAACAAATATATAGTCATACTATGTAAGGAAATTGCCTATATTTATTTGAACCACATTTTATTCCTAGGTCTACATTTCTCTCTTATAATTTTAGATAATGCATTCACTGTACTCATTGACCAAAATAAAGTACATTCATTGTAGTTATTTTTTAAAAAATCATTACCATCATTATGAATTTATATAACAAAAAGGAGTAACAAACAATTTTGCAAAAGAGTGTAAATTTAATAAAACTAAAAAACATATTTTGTTTTCTAAAATTTTTAAAAATATTTTCTCTACAAAAGGCACCAGGATGAAATATAAAACATCCTGATTTAACTGCATTTGGAATGCTTTCTATGTATGTTTTGCAAATATTTGCCATTTAAAGAATTCTTTCCTTTTTGCTATTATATAACCAATATCTATGTGTATGTATGTATATATATATATATGTATGTATATATATATGTCTCAAAAAGACAACACAAATTTTGTGACTTAATTTTAGAATAAGGCATACTTTAATATGTTTGTATTCTACAAATTTCTGTTGATTTGAAACATATTCCCTCTTCTCTCTGATTTAGGACAAGGTTTGAAGAAATTTTGAAGGATCTGAGTATTTCTATTGAAAACTATTCTTGATTTACTAATGACTATCCTGAAGAATACCTTTAATCAATTAAAAATCCTAAATGTACATATTTGATAAATAGATATTAAATGTACAGCCTCCAAATTTCAAGTTAAATTTTGATGTAGGTTGTATAAAAGCAATGATTCTATAACACAGCAAATAATATCCAAAATACTTACTTGCAGAAGCATCCCAGAACTTAACTGACCCATCAGCATGCCTGTGAAAAGCAAATGAGTTAAGAATATGAAAAAAAAAAATTACATTTTTCTTCTTTGAAGTATATTGCTATTTAAAAAGGTAGTCACCAAAATGAAAAAAAAAGATAAAATTTAGAATAAATTGGCATGTTCTAGGCAATAACTTATTTCTTATTATATCAGCATAAAGGAAAGCATTATCTGCCCAATTAACTTATGTTCATATATTCTTAATTATTAGCTATTACTGATTTATTTGGTAGAAACTCCTACTTACCCTGTAATAATTATTTCTGGGTAACTCTGAGCACCCAAGCCCCAATTACCTCCATTGATGGGCCATTCCTATAAAAAGAGATTATTATATAAAGCAACTTCCAAGCATGCCACACATCTTCACATACATGACAACGGTAAACAAGCTGATTATCAAAACTTTTCTAAATATATTTTGCTTCCCAAAAGAATTTTCTATATATTTTCTCTAGAAAAGGTATCAATATTATCAAACATTCCAAGGTGATGAATAAAAAATACTGATGTATTAACATAACATTAAATATGAAAACTCATGTTCAATACCTTTTTGCTGTAACCCTGACGCTTCTGTCTAACTCCAACAGAATAAAGTGCAGGAATAAGGTCCACAGGACAATCAGCAAAATATTCACAACATGTAACAGGGGATTCGTGTATACTCAAAGGGTAGGGATTTTCAAATATAGGATATCTTTAAAAACAGAAAAAGAAAAATATTTATTAGTTTAACAAATTATTACTTATGAATAATACATAAATAAAAATGTCTTAAAATATTTATAGTGTTGAAAAGAAAAAAATTTTCAAGCTTGATTACTTTAAAGTTAACACCCTTTGAAGATCCATGTAACATACCATATAAATTCTTATCTTAACTCTTAGGACAGTATGCTCTTGTCTATGAAATTTCAGAAATTACATACATCCCTCCACAGAGATTCAACAGATTCAATTTATGCAAATATATAAAAAAGACATCTTTTATAATGACAGTTGCATAATTAGAATAGTAAATAGAAAAGATACAGTTGGAACTATATACCATATTCTATATGAGACAGTCCTCCATTAAACTTATAATACAGGCATTTTACTGAAGAACAAAGACTTAGTGAGAGCAATGGGCTAAAGGCATGCCAACTAGAAGAAGCAGAATTATAACTGTGTTCTTAACCATTACGCTATAATGTTCTCAGTGAACAGATACCTAATCCTTATATCATTTGAGCTAATACAAATTTTCAATTCTTTTATTCTCCATCAGTGTAATGAATGCCTAATGCAATATTTAATCTAGAAATGCTCTGTTTTAGTGGTAATGTAAATAAAATTCCATCTTAAATATTTTCTAGATATGAAATTATATTAAATGAAGCAAAAAATGCTTTTGAAAATCATAAAATTAATAGAAATCCTAACTAAATATACAATGATATTTCTTTTCTGGTTCTAAAGTTTTTGGAATTGAGAATGGTTACTTTAAAATATCTGGAAAACCAGAAACTAGCAAAAAAAAGTCTAAAAAGTTCAGAATGGCTAATCTGCAAAAATTAGATATATTGATCATCCTACTATTGACAATAATTAAAAAGTTAGAGAAAATATTCAGAGAAGTCCTTTCTAGATTTCAAAATGACTCAACTGTCATCACTCCCTCCCTCAACCACACATAAAAAAGATAACAAAATAACATGCATTTAAAAAATAGCAGACAACTTTTTTCTCTTTATAAACACAGTTTATAATCCTTAGCTCAATTATTCTACTAACATTACACATTTAACTGATACATTTGCTAAATAATATGCCTAGTCACGGGTTACTTATACAGCATTTTCTTTAACTTAAATATATCTTAGTACAAAACACATGTAGAATGTCTCACTATTTGAAAACTTACCTAAGTAAAAAAATATATAATCCTATTAAGAATAAGTTATTCTATGACTGTTATTTAGAAATAAGGTTTCAAAATTCTTTTGTCGACAATGGTATTATTTTCAAACAAAACGAAACAAAACAAAACCAATTGATTACTACAAGTAGCATGTAGTAAGTTGATAAGAATTTAAAAATGCTTTGAAATAAGGGAAATAATACTGTTCACTTATACTTCAGTATCAATATTGGGTTTGCTAATCTCAGTACTATGCACATTTTGGATCAGATAATTATTGTGTGGAACTGGCCTGTGGCCCTGTGGATGTTTTGAAGCATCCCTGTTCACCACCACTAGATGGCAGTAGCATTGCCTCCTCTCAATAAATGTCTACAGAGACAATGCCAAAAATCTCCTGAAGGACAATATTGGCCTCCAACTGAGAAATACTGAAATACTGAATGGGTAAACTCAATGAAGATCATATTTAATGATTATCTCTCAGGAGATACAAATAGAAAATACAATGTTCTTCTATTCAAAGAATTTTTAAGTAAACATAGTTTACTAAGTAAACATATCAGTAAACAGTATCATCAACGTTAGAAAAAGCAGAACTCGGCAAAAGCATAAAAAGTTACAAAGAAGTTATGGTGGAAATTTACAAATGAGATATGATATATCTGGTTACGAGAGGATAGGAAAACCTAAAAGAAAAAAGACGGCTGACTTTGAAAGTTATATGGATTTTTGACAGCAGTGAAGCAAGTGGAATGTTTCAGCTGCTGAGAACTATACAACAAAGAACATATAAGTGTGATGCTTGTTTTACACCCAACTCAGTTTTTCTAGGGAATAAGGCACCTGCAAGAAGACAAGTGAAAAAACAGGTGGGAAAGGTACCCTGAATTCTTACTGTGTAGAGTAGAAGGCTGAGAAAGTGTTATTAAATTAAAAAAAAAAAAATACACAATAGAAAACTAGAGTAGTTTAAGGAGAGAAACAAGATTGGTGCTGCATATAAAATTAACCTGACAATGATATTCATGACACACTACGACAGACAGAAGTTGCTGGAGAAACTACAAGAGCTTGACTATAGGTAAACTGTGATGGGATCGACTTTGGGCCTGCTGATTTTGTGTGTCCCAAGGGTATCTTCCAAGTATCAGGTTGAATCATAACATTTTAGAAATTCCATAAATTGACTTAAAAAATAGAAATTCTATTTGATCAGGATAATAGAGAACTTTTGCAGGGAATCAGAAATGTGCACCTGGAGCTCTAAAAAGAGGTCAAGCTTATAGTTAAAAACATAGTGATTTCTAAGAACTAAAACTGCCCACCTTATGCTAAAAAGAATACTTTTCATCATATATGAAAATAATCACTTACAAATTTTTATTGCTTACCCATTTTGTGCAAGGTCTATAAGTACTAAATCCTTTTCTAGAAGAACAACCACAGCATATGGTTCTTGAAAATCTGGAATTGGAAAATAATATATGAACAATAGTTTCAAATATGCAAGAAGATAGCAAATTAAATAAACTTTTTTTGCTTGGTTTTCATTTTATTTTGTTCCACTCTTTCAAGTATTTAATCTCATCTTGCACTTCATATAATTTAAGGCTAGTATGTCTTAAATGAGATAAATGTATATAGAAACTCTTAGAAAACTATTTCAGTTTTGTAAAGATGAGTAAGACAAGAAGCTTATAGTAGTTTCTGTGGTATTGCAAATTATGAGGCAGGACATGAACAACCCAAATTTTAAATCTGAATAGCTGTAAGAGCAACTCTCATTATTGGAGCTCACAGGAACTCAATGGAGTACTATTATATTACAATCTCTTTTTTAGTTATTTTATATGTTCCTGCTAATTACAAATTACACGAAATCTTTACATCTCAATTAGCTTCAAATGAAGAAAGATCCAGATTTAAATTCTTCATGAAATACTACTTCCTAGTTGTGATGGTTAATTTTATGTGTCAAGTTGGTTAGACCATGGTGCTGAGTTTGGTCAAACACAAGTCTAGCTATTGCTGTGAAGGTATTTTTTAGATGTGATTGACATTTAAATCCATAGGTGATGAGTAAAGCAGATTTTCCTAGGTAATGTGGTGGGGCCTCATCCAATTAACCCATCTTTGCCCAAAGAGTAAAGACTGAGGTTTTCTGAAAAAGAAGCAATTCTGCCTCAAGAAGCCAACACAGGAACCTGCCTGAGTTTCCAGCCTTCAGAATTCAGACTGAAGACTGTGACGTCAACTCTCCCTTGAATTTTCAGTCTGCAGGACTGCTTTATAAATTTTATATTTATCAGTTCCCACAATTGCATGAACCAAGTCCTTAAATTCTATCGAGATCTATCTACCAGTGGTTGTGTTTTTCTAGAGAACATTGAGTAATGTATTAGTATTTTACAGAATTTGAAAATGTTTTTTGATGTGGACAGTTTTATCTTTCAAAGGCACTTACTACTAAAATATAATATTAAACAGATAAAGTGTATTAAATAAAAGTAACTTCTGAAATAAAATCTGTAAAGTTATGAAGGCAGCATCTCCTCCCAGAAGAATGAGCACAAGGAAACTACTCAGGTAACATATTCTTTGTTCTGCATAACAGACATCTATAGAGTGACTGAGTTTTAAAAGTGTAGGGCTTACCATTGGGGTACGGTGTTTCACATAGTGTTAGAAAATCAACAATTGAATAATCCATTTCTAGTACGGCAGTACTTTTCCCATGCATAACTGTGAGGCAAGGTCTTCTTCCTACAGTATCATATGACAAACCTCCTGATAAAATAATAAAAGGTTCCCTGGAAATAAAATGCATAATAAGGTTTACAAATAGTATGGTGGAGACTATTTTTTTTGCTATAGTATAAATTTTTTATTTAGTGAAATAATCAAATCTTAAATTCTAACATTTTTATGCAGCAATTAATTGAATATTTGTATGTGAATTTTTAAATTGCATTAAGACACAGGTGAATTCCTGAAAATTAACCTATAGTAAGAATGAACACTGACCACAATTGAACTTATACCTCCAGTTGGTCCCTAAAATTTTTTCCTTTATCTTCTTTATAACATCGTCAAAAAATTCTCTGTGGGCTTCTGCTGAGAAGTCTCTTAGATGGACTGCCGTTATTTCCAATCCTAATACCAAGCCCTTTCAAGAGAAGTTCCAAGAGAGAACGTTAATGCTCTAAGGCATCCATTGTACATAATGAATTAACTTACTGATGCCACGAAGATGTACTAGCTACAAACACCCTGGAGAAAACTGAGAAAATAGTCACCTGAATGATTTTTCTGCAGGGCTTAATTCTCTCATGGAAACTTGGCTGGATGCTCTCAACCCACAGCTCCCATGCACACCTATCTATCAGCTGCCAGCTTGCCAGGTCTAATTAGTCCTACAACTCTATCTCCCCATTAGTCATTATTAAATTTAATGATTTATCTAGACTCACTTCTTAAAACTGCATATCTGAATATGCAGATGAGAAAACACTAAGTATCTTTTTATGTTTTGGTTTATGTATTTCTTTATCTTTGAATTACGTATTCATGTTTTTTGTCCATATTTTTACTGGATTAGTAATCCTTTTTTAATTGGTTTGTAAAAGTTCTTTGCACTGTAAGAAAATTAGTTCTTGATCTGCCATGCATGTCTTCTTATTTTTTGGTGGGGAAGTTATTTGTGGTACATTTATATAGATGATTTAAAAAGTTATTTGTGGTATATTATACAGATGATTTAAAATATTCTGTATATGATTTTCTGAAACCTTTTCACTTGTGATTTTCAGGTAGTTTCTTAATGCTTATTCTACGGCTGGTATATCTATCTTCCTCCTCTTCACAGACAGTATAAGCAATATGTAATGATATGTAATAGTTAAAAGTTCTAGTTCTGGAACTAAATGGCCTGCATTTTTCATCTTAGCTCTGGTTTTACTTTCTGCATGATCTTGGACAAGGTACTTAACCTCTCTGTGACTAGCTTCTGCAACTACAAAATGGACATAGAGTGATAAGTACCTACCATCCTACAATTACTGAATTAACATGTGAATCACTGGGGTCAATACTACACACACAATACAGCCGAAGTAGGAATTACCTACTGTTGCCATCATCATGAAATAATCATTCTCACTCACTGTGAAAACTTTCCTTCTTGTGATATATAGAAAAAAAATTATAACTTCTAAATTATATTTATTTTTTATATAAAATAATAATCATGACTGAAACTTACTTAGAGAAGTAATAATACTATAGGTGTATAATTTTAAAATAAATATAAATATAAAACTCAATTGTTTTTTATATTTAAACATTTAATCTATTTACAATATCTCAAATAACGTGTATATATGTGGTTATGTGTACAGTATTTTCTTATTTAAAACTACATCTTCATGTATCTGTTTTCTTTGCTTTATGACTTTTTTCATAGCATTTGTTGCTAAAATTAATTTGTTTTGCTTGCTGTTTTTCTCGTGAAAATGTAAGCTCCATAAGGGCAAGGCATTTTGTCAGTTTTGTTTATTGTTATATCCAAAACAGCACTTCATAGGTAAATGAAGGAATTAATAGAAATGTATGTTATCCTAATCACTGTCTACTTTCTTATCATATAGATTTTTTTTTTTTACCACTAATCTAATTTGGGTAATAGTACTGTTTCAGCTAAGTGATGGCAACCAGGGCTTAAAATTTTTCTTGAAGAGAACTAAACCCATATATTTGCTGTTTCAATTTCCTAGCATAGTGTAATTACTATGACTGTGGTCAAAAAATAATACTTGATTTTCTTCCACTTTTTGTCACATAAACAGAATATATCTCCTCTCTTCTGTACTTTGAAATACAGCATACAACTGAAATAAGATACTAGGGAAGAAGGGTGAGGAGTCCAACAACTTGTACAAAGTGGGAAGCTTAGGCAAGATATTTTATATGTACTACTTCAAGAATAGTCTGATAAGTGTGTTTTTACATAGAGTCAACTTTAATATAAGAAGCATGAATAGGTAGATGCTGAGCTAAACATTACAGAATTAAATTTCTATGAAGCTACTGAGAATGCCAGGTAGATGACCAGTTATTAAATAGTTTAATTGTTAACATGGTATTAAATAAGACCATTAAAATTAGGTTTATTTTCAAAAGGCAACTAAGTGTTCAGTGGCCTTACTAGTTGACTGTACTTTCTCAAACTTAGAAGAAAAAATATGCAATTAAAAAATAAATATGGATAAGAATCAGTCTGTAAGAAATACCAAGGTTATCCAAATTATCCAAGTTATCCAAATCCAGCAATAAATGCATGCATATATATTTTTTCCTTTTATGTGCTCTTTTTAAAAAAATCATCTAAGTTTGCCAAGAAGAAATCACCTGGTCTGGTTTGATCTTTTTCATTATAATGCCTCAAACTTGATGAGTAAATAGTAAAAAAAAATAGTTTACAAGAAGAAATTAGTCATAAACAAAATAATAGTTAAATATTTTAACGCTAGACAGTGAAATTATAATTTTCAAGTTTTTGGTGGCATTTAGAATTACATTAAAGGTTCTAGGGAGCTAGACTATTTCTAAGCAATATGTGAATTATAGAGGTGCAGAATCTATTTGTTTTAAATAAAAGTTGGCCTTTCTTATGTTATTATAAGGTCTAGAGGTAATTTTTATTCTATTACTTTAAGTGGAATTTAATAGAACTCCTATTAATGATGTTAAGTGTTCCCCAAGATTCCGCATTTTTGAAGATATCAGGTTAGGAAGGTGTTAGTTTGGAGATTTCCTAATTTTGAAAGGCCTTTTTAAGAGGCTAGACACTTCAGGGAAGTATATATATTCTTTCTGCTTCTGATTAACCTCCCCAGACTGACCCTGACAATAGCTTTGGCTGAAGCTGTTTCTATAAGCAGCATTCTTTACTGAAAGGAGGAGCTTCTACCCAGAAAGTCATTTGTATAACCAATTTGCTCAACTTGGTTCCATAACACCACCCATTCATTCACTCGATTATTTTTGTGAGCGCCTGTATCCCTAAAAATAAAACACTGCTCTCATGTCTAGTCTAGACAAACAGTAATCACACTATGATAAGTGTTATGAGGAAAATAAAACAAAATAGAGAGATGGGTTGCCTGTGAGGGAGGGGCTCAAGGGGTAACTGTAAGACTGAGTGGTCAGGAAAGGCCTGAAGTAATGACAGATGAGCTGGACGGGAATGAAGAAAAGCTAGCCATTCGAAGCTCTTGGGCTTGGGGGAAAGGGATGTACATTCTAAGACAGCAGGAATAAGCACTGAGAAGACCCCAAGTCAGGAATGAGCTTGGTATACCTGGAGAAACTAAAACGCCAGCGTGGCTGCAACACAGCGAGTCAAGTAATACAGAGTAATATATGACACAGCCCCAGATCCTGTAGACACATCCTGTTCACTCTATTAGGATCTCAAGCACATGTCTCCTCCATTGCATTTCCACAATTACTTTAGTTCTAGCTCTAATAACCTGCAGCTTATATTATTACAATAGCATTTGTACAAGCTGTTCATCGCCTGAGATATACTTCCCCTCATTTTCTGTTTGGGTAAATCCTATTTCTCCTTTAAAACTTAGTCCAATCATTATCTCCTCAGGAAAACCTTTACCGGCCCACCCACCCTGAATGAGCTGATGCCCTTCCTGGATTCCCCAGCACCCTCCTCTTCCCTCTTCAGCGTTTCCCACACTAAGTGTCATTGTTTTTTCCTTTCCCCTGTGTCGCGAGCTCCACTGGGACACAGAATGCCAGTTTTGCCTCTGTGCTCCCCTGCTTTGGCTAGGTAGCCCAAAAAGTGTTGGTCAAATATACATCTTAATTACCATGAAACCTATTGCTCAATAGTAAGATAAAGAATTTGTTAGGCCTATCTAATGATAAAAATTCTACAAAAATTATGCTTTTGGATTTTGATATATTATAGTGTTTACAATATGTTGTTTAGGATACAACACTAATTCATATTAATCCATTACTTTGGATTCTTTCTCCTGTCAATACAAATAAGAGAATTTAATTACGTTAACAATTAAGTAATGTTCAAAATGAAACCTAAAATCTTCAATATAGTCTTTGGCATGTGGAATTAATCTGTGATTAAATGGACTGCATATACGGTTCACAATGTTATAAGTATGATGTCAAAGTTTACCCATGAGAGAACACTGCATAGTTTCCAAACTCATTTACTGCATTACAAGACCCTGCAGGATATTTGGTCCTATACATACAAAACATCCACGGAGACATCTGGTCCACACCAAAACCAAAAGCTCCTTGAAATGTGGTCCTGCTTAAAATGTCCATGGAGACATTTGGTCCACACCAAAAGGCTGTTGAAATTTGGTCCTATTGAAAATGTCCATGAGTGTTTTCAGTCTATACCAATGGTCCTTGATGTCTGTCTCTGTCAAAAATGTCCTTGGGTTCAAATGACCCATAACATTTATTTATACTTTTGGCTAAAGGTTTAATAAAAAGTAATATCATGTTTTATTGCTCTAACAAATGTGTTGTGGCTGTACTGTCAATAATAACCCTTTTTAACAACTCATGGATCAAATGTCTCGATGGATGTTTTAGATAGTACCAAATATGACCAAATATCAAGGACCTTTTAGGGTGGAACAAATGTTTCCATGGCTGTTTTGGACAAGATCAAATGTTACCAATTCAGACAAGGTCTTACATGGATTTGATCCCTATCCTCTAGAAAGGCATAATCTAAATCATACAATCTGATATCAATACATATCATAAGCAGTCAGGTAAAGGTACTAGATCTATGAACTATAACTAAGATATTCAGTCTACGTATAGATCATGAATGAAATCATTTTTAAGGGTGGGGAAAAAACTTAGATTACGATAAATAATAAGAAATTCATCCTTGGATTAGCCTAAACAATTTATAAAGCTTTAAGGATGTGCCAGAGAACCAATTCAAATGACGAAGGTGGTATGGCTCTCCAAGAAGAAATTGTGGAAAAGTTCAGAATGAATTTTAGTAGTATGAACTTTAGAAAAGTATGATGAATAAATTAGAGGAAGTATAAGAGGAGCGTATTGGAATGCCTGAATAAGTAACAATTTTTAAAACAATTAGGTCTGAAATGAAACTGTGCCCTTTAGAATTTAGGATTTTAGAAATGGAAGAACTGTTACTAAGAGAAGAATTGTTATCAACCACTAACATATCAACTTTGATAAACTCATAAGATAGTTTCTAGACAGGAGGGAACAGACAAGCATGTGAGTACTTTCTGTTCCCTGCACAAACATCAATCCTTAGAGGGAAGACTGCTTACAAAAAATTTAGTTGGAAAGTTTCCATGAATCACTGCTGCTTTCTATGCAGATACAAACAAATTTAAATTTAACTTCCACCCTCTACCATCACAGAAGGTTACCTTTCCAGGAACAGCAGTCATTAGGAGTTCACATTGTGCTTATAGAATCTGAGAGAATCTCAAGCATAAATGCTGAATTTTAAGGTTAGTAAAATAATAAAACAAAAAGAATCCTACATTAATCAGACTGGTGAAATTTTTGTATTTTACACTCAGTTAAAGTATACACATATATTTTCAAAAAGTAATGCGGCAATTTGTTAAGATTCATAAAAATCTTTTATCTTCAAAATTTCACAACTGGAAATTTCTTATAAAGAAACAATTTAACAAAAGATCTATACTATTGTACTATCTATAATATAAAAAGAATATATTCACTACATTTTTATCTATATTATTAAAAACCTGATATCAAAACACATAAACGTTCAACAAAAGGGAAGACTGTATGAGTTACCTATGCAGCCCTTAAAACTATTAACAAAACTGATAAGAACTAGTAATACTTTAAAAATATTATGTAGAAAAAAATAGCAAACTACAATATGCTCTAGGAATACAATAAGTGAAAATAGATAGGTATCTGAAAAAAAGCTTAAGGAAAATGAACAAATGAAAAACTTGTTTTGGAATAGTGGAATTACAGGTATATGATTCTCTTGTGAGGATTTTATTTAATGCCAGAACTTAAAAAAAAAAACAAAAACCCTAGATACTTCCAAAAACAATTCAGAGAATAAAATATTAATAGTAAATAAAAATAAGATTAATAGCTGTGTACTAATTATACATTTAAAATGCATTTTTCTTCTAAAATACAAAAAAATAGTTTCCCAGTTTTAAATAATATTTACATATTTGTCTCTACATTCTGCATTCAAGGTCTAACATGTACTTTATGTTGATGAATTTTCTGCTTCCCAGGCCACTCAAGAAAACTATACAAAGTAAGTCATTCAATAAGCATCTACCAAGTGTTTATGTGTGCTGCTCATGGCAGCAGGGGCCAGAAGTCTCATTTTCCATCATTTATTTCTTCACTTCACTCCATCCTTTAGCGAGCATATTCCTCTCTACTACGCTTTTTATTCTTGTCATATACTTACTTCATCTAGTTAAATGTTCCATTTCAGGACCAAAAACTCATCTGAATTCTAAGACTTTGGTTCTGTGGCCAAAAGATTTTCCAGAAGAATATATCTGGCTCATATCATCACATGATAATGCCTTTCGTATTTTAAAAAGAAAGTTATCTTCTCTATCTGTACTTGGTACTCATCATAAGAAATTCACTCAAAAACTTTCTTCCAAAATTATTCTCTTCATTTTCAGTCTCTCCAATGCCAACAAATTTTTCGATTCTGACATTAATCATAAGGTCTTCCTCAACTTAAAATGAAAACGAAAATCTGCCTTACCCTTCCTGACATATAATTGTTACTCTTGTCTACTGCTGAACTCACCGAATACATGTTCTAAACTAGTATTTTCTATGATGAATACACCATTTCTTTTTCTTTCTTGTCCCTATATCGTGGCTTGTGTTTGAAATGCTAATTAAGTTGTCTTACAAATTAATCCATCCTATAATATATATTTCTGAATCTTTCTTCTGTTATCAATCTAGTCAATTTTTCTATAGCAGCAAGCAATATTTAACTTATTTTTTCTTATAAACATTTCAAGGATATGATATTCTATGTTTCCTAATTTTTGTTTCCTGTCCAGAATCTAGTAGTCCTCCTTTCTACCTGTTTCTTTTGGTGTCTTTCAGGATAAAATACCAGTGCTGGCAGCCTTGGCTCTAAAGGGTTCTGAACTACCAGAGAATCACTCTGTATGTGTTCCTTTCACCTACACTCAAGCAATGTCATCTCCATGTAGTTCAAAGTGCTCAATACATGTTTACTTTCAAAGTTAACAAGTACAACTTGCCAGTGATATAAAAATGGATTTTTATGTCAGTAGACTTAAGTGACATCATTTTAAATTTGGCAGTAATAAATTAAAAACTAAATATAAGAAAAGGTTTTAAAAATAGAGGGATCTTAACACTTTAAATTGATAGACGCTAAGGACAAAATTCAACAAATAGCATAGACTTAAATAGCTACTAATTTCAGAAGACAGCTCTCAATCCAGTGCTCTCAGTTTTCCAGTTGTGTGGGATTATACAATAAAAGTGTTAAGGCATTTCAAGTCAAATTTAAAAAGTGAATGAGAAGTTATAGTATGGGGTTAGAAGTTAGAAGTTAGGTATGAGATTTGAAGACTAAGACTGGGAGAAAATGCTCTAGTTTTGAGAGAATAAAGATAAAGATAAATCTAAGTAGGTCTTAAGAATGTATCTGAAGATAGTGATAAAATGAGAATTAGCCAATTTAAAATGAAGTTTCTGGACAAAATAGTAAAGTCACATGAAAACAGGAAAGGTTACCTGATGAAGCATTTGAAATTTTGAGTCCATCAACTCAAAGAAGTCTCCCCCATTGTAATTAAATATAATCTGCCTGTGGATTTTTCCTCAACAGGTGTAAAGACCAAGTACTCTGACCACAATGGGAGACTATAAAAACCTAACCTAAACTTCACCAATTTAAAGTTAAATGTGTAGCCTGGAAGTGGTCTATGAAGCTCTCTAGCCCTGAGTAGCTAGGGTTACTTGCTTTAAGCTATCCAGAGGCACAGATGTCCTCTCAGTTCACTTTAGTAGGATTACTCGTATTGAGTATGATTTAATGTTAGGTTTGTGATCTGATAAACTAGGAAATTTAAATGTGAGTCCAGTTCTCCACAAACTGAGTGACCTGTGAATCACTAGGACAATTCTATTCTCGCCCATGCTACGTGAAAACCTTTGGTGTACTGATTGAGTGCTCCAGCTCCGAAGACAACCTGGGCTCAAACTCCAGGTCTGTGATTCTTGAGGAAAGTTAACTTAAGCTCTCTATGACTCAATATCTAAGTCCCCAAAAGGAGACAATAAAAGTACCCACTTGACAGTGCTGTTTATGAGAATTATGAAAGTCAATGCATTCAAATTGCACAGCAGAATACCTGGTATATTGTAAGCAAATAATGAATGTTCACTTCATCTACTAAGATTTTTTCTTCTTGGTGCTTGGAAAGCCAAACCATGTAAGTAACAGTGTTGAGTTCAAATATTAACTATTTTTGTCTCAAGTAAAGATATGAGAATTGCTAAAACAATTCAAAAGGAAACTGCTTTTATTTCTGAAAGCTGGCATGCTGTCCAAATGAGTTTCTCTTCTTGTTGCTATGGCTTAGCAAGAATTTAGATGGAGAAGAGAGAATGAATATGAAACATTTGCTGGCTTTAATATATTAGTGACAAGAGAAGAATGGAGAACAGGCTACAGGTATGATAAAAGGAAGAGAATACAAACGTATTTACTGAGGTAAAGACTACTACTAAACCTGAGTCCAAAACATTGTTCTCTATGGTCAACATATCTGTGAATGAAGAAAAGTTTGTTCGTCTGCAGTTTTTTAGTAGGTAATTTAGCAGAGCAATTGTTGCTGGGGAATCTGCAGGTATGAGTATGATCTTGGGGATTGGAGATTACTGTGAACAGAGAGTAGGTTTCATTAAAAAGGAAGTGCAGTGTGGTTCAGAGTACAGACTTAATTAAACCTGGCCTCTGCCACTTATGAGCTGCATGACACTGAAAAGTGACTCAACCTCTCTGCTTCAGTTTCCTCATCTGTAAGACAGAGATAATAACCGTACCTGCCTCAGAGGGCTGTTGCTGAGATTACATAAGTTTGTATGTGTACAGCACTCAGAACAGTGTCTGTAAGTACAGCGTAAGCGTTAACAGGTACGGTTATTAAGGAACGCTCTATGGTGAGGAAGGAAACGACTATGCGAGAGTGAGCCTGGGTCGTGGGGAGGCAGCACTCTGTGCAGAGTGTGTCTGCTTCTGGGCTTGGAGAGTTAAGTTCTTTCACTGGAAACAAGGCCCTGGGAAGAGCAGAGGAAACTCAGTGGCAGCAAGATGGCAGGGCTGTTACTGGAAGAGACTTTTAGACGTTTTCAGAACCAGAAGGTCACAAATGTATCTTGAGTTTTTATTATAGTGTGTTTCCACGTTCTTACTCAGGTTATCTACCTATAGCTTTTAGTCCATATATATATAGTTAAAATTTAAGAAATCACGTTACCTTCTAAACCACTTGAAAATACATGCTGGCACTAGAGGGGGTGGGGGCAATAAATGCAAATAGTCTTCCTGAAAATAAACTTAAATATATCATATGTGTATGTGTGTGCCTATCAAGCTTCAGCAGCCTATGGCTTGCAGCCCATTTCTAATGGCTTGAAAACTAAGAATAATTTTTATATTTTTAAATAGTTGAAAAAAATACACAAAGGAAAAGATTCCATGACAAATGAAATTCAAATGTCAGTGTCTGTAAATAAAGTCTCACCGGAACACAGCTGCATTCATTCACGTATGATGTCTATGGCAGCTACTAGACTACAATGGCAGAGCTGAATAGTTGTGACTGACCCACATGGCCTGCAAAGTCTAAACTATTTACTCTCTGGCTCCATAAAGGAAAGGTTTGCCACAGCATATGTTATAATAAAAGGGGGTAAATTAACCTCTTAGTTGTGATTCTCCAAATGAGACTAAATTGCTAAACTGAATTGTGATAATATTCATTTTTAGGTTCCCTAACAGAGATGCTTCCCCCAAAACTGGTGATTCTGTGAATGTGAATGGAGGTCTATTTCTTAAAGGAAACTAACTCTTCTAATGTTCTGTAGTGCAGAACTCCTTAAGGACTTCAGTGGTGTATCTGTCTGAAAACCCAAACCCAGCCAGAGCTGCTTCTTGTTGAAAGTCTGGCCCTATCTACAACTTCTTATGTAGTCCACTAGTGAGAAGAAAATGTAGAAATAGAGAAAGGGAACTATACTCTAATCAAACACCTACCATGTACCAATAGATTATATTATTTCTTTCAGTTCTTCACAACAATCTTACGGAGTTGGAATTACTATTCCTATTTCACTGAGGTAAAGAGAGAGGAGAGGGTCAGTGAGGTTAAACGACTTGCTGAAGATAATAGTTAATAAGAGGCAAAACTGGTATTTGAACCCAAGTCTGACAATCCAAAGCCTCAGTTATCTCCACTAAATCACAAACTTTCAAATATTATAATTATGATTCACAGTAAGAAGTACATTTTACTTCATGATACAACATAAATATAAATATATACAATTGAATGTGCAATGCACTCTGCTATTTCTTATTCTAGTCGATAAGTTAATGATCAATACTCATAACCATTATCTGATTAGTTTTAAAAAATCATTGCTCTAAATCATAGTGTTTCTCAATCTAGGAAAGAATATTAGTGAGGTTCTTTAATTATTATAGAGTCTGGTCAACCTTGCCACTGGTCCACTTGCTTTGTGAAAGCAAAATCATAGAATAACTACATTTTAGATGTCTGTTAGAGGTTATCAATCACTGTTTTGAGACAACTGTGAGACAACTGGTTTAAAGAGTATATTCCAAGTGCTTTGTATGTTTGTTTAATCTTCATTAACAATTCTATGAAATAGATAATATTATTTTCATCTTACAGAAGAAGAAACAGGCACAGAGGCTTAGCTGATTTGCTCAAGGTCGCACAGTGAACAGCTGAGGCAAGATTCAGACCCAGGTGGTCTGGCCCCTGAGCCACCATCTTAACCACCTTCTCTAGCACCACTAGCTGCAGGACTTCAGGCCTGGGTCACACTCATTTTTCAAAGAAATAACATCAACAGAATTGACTTAACATTTAACTTTTGGCTTTTTAAGAAGAATTGGTTATATAAAGAATAGTGTCTTGTCTTTAATAAAAGTGCTATTAAAATGCCATATTAATGATATTGTCACTGTTCCCTATGTCTCATCTCTCCTGGAATAATAGGTGCTTTATTTTATTAGGAAATAGAAGTTTACACAACATCTTGATTCGACTTTTTTTGTCAGAGTTTTCCTGTGTCTCAGAGTTAAATTATGCTTTTATCATTAAAAGATAACAGCTAATTCTTTATGGCTATGCTTTTCTGTATAGCAGCCTATCATTTTCTTCCTCACATTTAGTAACACTGCGTAAGAAGCTAGACAATTAGAACTGAGACAATTACGTCCCATGCTTTCACTGAGCTGAATATTTAATGGGAGAAATGTGCCTTAAGTAATTTCACCATTCCATTATTAATGATAAGTTCTACAAAGGAGAAATACAGCATGCTTTGAGAATATACTACTGGGAGACCCAACACATCCTGAGAGTAGTGACACTGATGCTGAGCTATGAAGAATAAGAGGGAATCTGCCTAGAATGATTTCTAAGTAAAGAGAAGAAAATACAGAAGGTCCTGAGGCAGGAAGGATGGCTCTTCTAGTAAACTTTGGTAATTTGTCAACAGGACTGATAGAACACCTTCTTCTGGCATCTGCCCAAGACACCTGCTAGGAACAGGAAAAGTGAGAGCCATCTAGGTTACTTAACTGAGGGTGGTTCTGCTCTATGTGGGAGGGGGGAGTACAGTAGTTCTCAAGAAAGAGTGAGAAAAAAGAAAAACCCATTTAATTTACTGAATGTTCTATCCCAGGTGAAAAAAGAAATTGGAAAGCTGGAGAAGACTGTTATAAGAGGGTGATCCTACTCATCTCTTTTACAGCATCTACAAGTGCATACAAAACAGCCCAAGTTTCTTTTACTTCTAATCTTACGAAAGGAAAAGTACTGCTGCTATCCTGGAAGAAACAGGAATTCATCAGTATTACCACTCTATAGGAGTGAAAATGGGAACAGATAGAACAAAGAGGGGAAACAATCCTTCCCTGGACTTTTGCCTTTATTCCCAATCAATACTTGTTAAAATGAATAGATAATTCAGAAGACAATTAGGGCTATTAGTTTAAATGTTTACATAATTCCTTTTATGTTGTATTAGAAATACAGGGTTTTTTCTTGTTTCATCCTCACCTCCCCTCTCCCTGCTTTTTCTTTGCTGCCAAGCTTTTACCATTAACATTTCTTTGCCATAGGACAAATAAAGCCAATTTAAAAAATTGGTGGTAGGAGGTTTTCCAATAAAAATAAGGGCAACCATTTATAAGAAGTTTATTATCTACCAGGCACTGTATGAAATGTTTTGAATATATGATTATTTCAACTCATCACAACAACCTTTTGACCCATTATCACATTTATGTCATCCATGGGAAAATGTAGCAAAAAGAAGTCATATGACTCTGTGCCAAAGTTCACACAGTGAGAGATGCCATAGTTCATTAAACGAATGCTATTCCTCGTGGAGTTCATTCAGCCTATTTTCTGAACAGAGTATATCTACTGGATCCCAAAGGAAGGCTAAAGAAGATCCAGGGGAAAAAATAGCGCTCTTATGATTCTTTAGTCTACTGTCTTTTCTTAAGTGAGAATAAGGCTGAGTTGAATGAGACTGGGTGAAGAACAGATAAAAAAGAGAAGTAGGCCAGATATAATAACTGGCAGTTATAAACTGGAATACAAAATATATATATATATATATATACAAGTTAATCTCCTATGAGTTTAGTTACAACACAGACTACTGAGTTCCATTCCACAGACACAGTTTCTGATTCAGCAGATCTGGGGTGGAATCGGAGAATGTGCATCTCTAACACGTTCTCAGCTAATGCTGCTGGCCCAGGAAACACAATTTGAAAATCACTGGCCTATGTATACTACATAAATTCACTCTCCTACATGGCTAAAGTGAGTAAAACCGCACACTTTTTCTACGCACCAGAACATAAATAAAAGGACTACTTTAAAGTTTAAAGAGATACAGAATTTTCAAAGAAACATTTAAAATTTTTTTCAAAAATATAACATTTGGTGTATACTAAAACTATATGTAAAATATGTAAATTGGAAAAACCATAGAGTTCTCATAACTAATCTATATATAGTGACAATCAATGTCTTCAAAAACTAATTTCCTTTAATATTAAACTATATTTTTATAATTACCAAATCAGATTTAATTTTTAAAGAATACACATAAGCTTTCATAATTAACACATACAGTAGAAATAGGTTAAGTTTTAAATCTTTTTTTCTTCATTGGTATTCCACAATTTTCATTAGTGAATAAACACTATGTTAACTGAAGACTAATCAAACAGAATGTATAAAGTTTGATAAGAAAAAAATTCAAATTTTCCAAGATATATAGTAAAACTGCTAAAGACACAAGAGTATTTTATCCTAAATTTACCAATTTTAGTTATTCTGTTAAATAAAGAAAGCATAAAATTTAAGAATGGGCTAAACCATTCCAAAGCAAGCCTTCAAAAATAATGACAGATCCAAATATGTGGTGACAGAAAGAAATCTAACCATGGGCACAACTGTACACCTGAAACTTAACTAGATTTCATTAACCAATGTCACCATAATAAAAATAAATTTAAAGAATGATAGAATAAACTTCAGTGCTATTTGAGCAATTACATACAATGAATATTGGCAAGGAAGTAAAATCTTACCCAGATCTAGTCGTTTTGAACTCCACCTTGAGGATAGGTTTGCATGGTTCTGGCTTCTTCCCATCCTTTAACTGTTTTCCTAAAATATATTTCCTGAATTAAATTCTAAAATTCTAAGTTACTCTAAATTCTTACATTGACAGTTTATAAAATGAAAGTGAAATATAATGAAAACCACCATGAAACATTTTTAAGTGATTCTGAAAGAAGTATTGAATACAAATTAAGATATTTAAAACGATCAAGTAAATTTACTGTTTAAAATTCAGTGATAAAAAGTAAATAAAATGAATAAGTTTGTAACAACATTTAAGCCATATAATTCTAGTGAGTGAAACGGATAGTCTTCCCAATGTTCTTAATTGCAGATAAGAAAAATAGAATTTCAATTTGCTAAATAAATTCAAGTTTTAAAATATCTAAATTTTAGAAAAATAAATCTAGGTCAGATTTCCACCCGTGTGACAGGCTATGCAATTAAATCCTATGCTAATAAACTGATAATATTTATATTTATAAATATATTTATATTTATTTTTCTAAAGTAAAATCCATCCATTGTAATGTCTAGGAGACAGCTAAAATACATCAATCTCTATAAAATGTATCAGGAACTCAAACTGTCAAAGAATTCTCATATTTTTAAAAATATTTCTTAGTTTCTGTTATCTATTTCTACAGTTTCATTATACAAACAACTCAGAAAAATATAAAGAAAATAAGACATCTATTCGCATTTCTTAGAGATTAAACATTCTAAACAATATTATTCTTAGAGATCCTAAACACACATCCTACCCCCACACTTCTCTTCTTTCCCAGCTTCCTCATCCGCCCCCATAGTACTTATCTCATTCTAATATGCTTTATATTTTGTTTGTTGTCTGACTCAACAACAAGGATGTAAATTCCTTGAAAGGAAAGGTTTTTAAGTGTGTATGTGTATTCTGTTAATGTGTATTCTGTTTTTAAGTGTGTATGTGTATACCTGCTGACAAACACTGTTTGGCATACAATAGGTATTCATAACTATTTATTGAATGAACACATTAATAGTTTTTCCTTAGAATTAATTTCTAGAAAAGGGACATCTGCATAAAATTGTATTCCAGAAAGATTTTACCAATTTACATTTCCATCAGCAGTGTAAATGAGTATTTTGCCACACCTTACCCAAACAATGCTATTTTTTTCTAATGTGATAAGTAAAAAGGGTATCTCATTTTAATTTGTATTGTTTTAATCCCTAACTAAATTTTCTTAAGCTTACTGATCATCTATATTTCTTCTTTTAAAAATGTCTTATATTCCTTTACCCATGCTTGTATGTAATCTCCATATTTAAAAATAAATTTAATATTCAAAGATCATTAATATATATGTAATATGTTGCAAATATTTTCCCTAGTGTCATTTGTGGCTGAATACTTAGAAATTTTTAAAAATTGTACAGAGTATACATTTTAATAATCAGCTCTATCAGTTTTACCATGTTTCAAAAAAACTTAAAATCCCAAAATGTCAATTCTTCCAAAATTAATTTACAAATTTAATATAATTAGAATCCCATCAGCTTTTCTTGGGTTTGGACCCAAATGGCCTTAAAGTTCACATTGTGAACTAGATGCCTATGACTGGCTTTGGAAACTAAGAAAGGAGAGTAACTCCCAGAACGACAGAGAGGGGACCTCAGTGAACTCACTTTCCCACAAAATTTGAAATACTATCAAAATTAAATACTTCAAAACTCTGGAAACTAACCAAAGCCACAAAATGAGTGAGACATTGTCTACCTAACAGAAACAACTGCACCTCAGTAAGACAAGGGGGACTGCGCCAATCTGATGGAGGATTATCCTCATCCTTCTTGTTCCCTAGCTCAGGGGCCAGTTAGAGACCAAACAAGGCAGTAGTATCAGTCAACATAGAAGACTGAAATGTCTTTGCAGTATTTTGAAGCTCCCTGGAAAACCATATTCCCTAGGTACTGTGGCAATTTCATTTGACACAGACATCAGCTCAGGGAGACAGGCGGCCCTTCCCTCTAGGACATCACAGAAATAATAGCAATCTGCTGGTACTATCTAGCTGCGGCCTAAGGCTATGGTTTCAGTAGAGACAAGAGCTTGGGTGGGAATTAAAAAGAAAATACTGAAGAACTAAAAATATTCCTGGAGATCTAAAAGGCTGTATACACATTCAAGGCTGTGTGCATGCCCAGGAAAGACCTGAGAAAAAGAAAAGGTCAAGATCCCAGTCACTTATCTCTGGCTCACTTTGAGACCTTGAGCAAACAGAAAGAAAAAATAAATAAAAATAAAAATAAAATAATAATAATAATGGCAGAAAGTAAAATGAACTCTAATACCTACTGCTGCCAAGAACATTACAAAAAGGTACTCATACATAGCTGGTAGAAATGTGAATGATAAAGGCTTTCTGGAAAGCAGTTTGAGAACATTTATTAAAAACAGAAGTACAAAAGAACCAATACCAATAGGTAGAGGATGGTAATGGCAGCATAATTTGTAGTTCTTGAGAACTGAAAACAAAGTGAACGCCCATCCACTTGGAATGGATGAATAAATTGTGAAAAATTGTGAAACAAACAACTGGCTATTACACGGCCATTAAAATAAATGAATTAGAGCTATGCCAGATGATATTGGGATTTTCCTAAAGTAGTGGATTAAGAAAAGTAAAATGCAAAAGGCTAATATGACTATTTTATGTAAAATAATGACCCAAAGCAAATCTCTTATGTTTATATATGTTTATGTCCACAGGTATGATTTTAGAAATATGTATTTTAAAAGAATACCTGTAAGATTTTTGCTATAGCTTACATGGTAGGGAAGAAAAGGGGACTGGGCTGTAATATGGGGGAAGGCTGAGGGAGCAGGGACTCATGTGGTATCATCTCATTTGTGTACAATGAAGTGTATGTACATAAAAAAAACCATCAGTCTTTTTTGTCTTTCTCCTCTTTAGTTCATGCTTAGGAAGTTCTTCACCACGAAAATCATATAAAACCTTTTTTTTTTTTTTTGCAATTTCTTGTAATTACTTATAGTTTCATTATATTTAATTATTTTCTGAAGTATATTTTACAATAGGGGAGGTAGTTTTCCTCTAATAATTAATAAATGACCAGCTATCTCAGCACAATTTGTAGAGTTCTTTTGAGCTGTAACTGCCAGAGAATAAAGTGCACATATTTAAAGTGTACGATGTGACAAGTTGTAATAAAGGTATGCGCCTGTCAGTACTCATTATTGAACCAGGATAGCTTTCCCCACTGATATGAAATGCTACTTATATACACTAAATTTTTATTAATGCACACACGTCAACTGGTATTGGAGCACCTAATCCTGCCTTAACTTGGGATCCTAGGGGATTACTTTTTCACCTTTTTATACAGAAATGATGATGCAGTGGGATCACAAACCTCTGGCATCTCAATATATAAGAACCAAAAAGTGATTAGTGATAGAAGTAAGCAGAACAACAGAATAAGGGCCTGGAAAGAATTGCCGAGGGAGAAAACTAAATCGTTGGGGTGGGAGAGGGATTAAGGAAAAAAGAAACGTATGAAAAAAATGTTTAAATCCAAAAAGTAGTCCCTCATGCTGTACAAAAAAAACAAAGAATTTCAACCTCTACTTCAGTTTGTTCAGAGACAACAAACTTCCAGTAAAGAATTTAAATGTTTGCTCTGAAAAAGGCCAGCATCAGGCATTTCTCCTCTACCACCTAAGCTCTAGTGGGAGTGTTAGACTGACATAATTTATAGACCCAAATTTTACATTTATTTTCAAAATTTATTTTGTTACATACTTTTTTATGAAGTAAAACGACGATGTAGATATAACTCAATTTATTTCAATATTCACCAGTAACCTTTCAGCGGCTGGAACAATTTTTAAAGAAGGGCATTGGGTATATTTTCAAGTTTTGTTTTTCAAGTCTAAGCTTATATAACTTGAATAAAACCTAGATAGGTACAAAATTCTTAACTTTTTGTCTTGCTCAACAATCTTTTGATATTGCTCTATGTGTTCAGCATTTACATTTATAATAAAGTTTAAAGCAGTCTAATTTTTATTTCTTTATAAGTAAACATTTTTCTCTCCCCTGCTAGGATGTTAACAGTGTAGTTCCATCATCTCCATAAATCAAAAATGTCACAGTTTGCAGTGATCTTTCTTCATTGATCTTGCTTGGAAATTAGTCCTATTGATCTGCATACTCTAGTATTCTTTTTCAACTCGTTTTTAAAACTGTATCACTGACTATTCCTTATGTTCCAGAAAGGTTAATTTATTCATCTGTAATCCAAAACAAATCATTTTCTAAATCAAATCAAGTAATAAGGTACTAGCCATGATTTTATAAAGCCATATAAATTAAAGGATATTCGGGCAATCACCAGATTTCACCACTAGGTGTCATTTTACTTCTTACTTGTTATACTACCAGAGTAGCAAAACTCTGTGCTTGTTCTTTCAACTATCTGTAAACTAACTTGATAAATTGTGGAAAAGATCTGGTTAATTAAAAAATTTCACTTGATAAATCACATAAACCTCTATATTATATTTGAATTCTTGTCTCTTACTATGCCCTGCTCCCCAGTCTTATAAGCCGCCCAGCCACAATGAATTAATTTGTCCAAATCCTGTTGATTTTAATTCCAGAATTTTATTCATGTATGCCCATTTCCTGTTTTCTGTCACAACTGAAATCTTCATTATTTATTGTTTACTAATGCAATGGCTCCCTGACTGGCCTCCATCTTCTGCCCCTAGCTCACCTGATATACTATCATCAAAGAAATATTTCCAAAATGTAAATGTCATGTTTCTCATGGTAAAACTATTCACCAGGTCTCCATCATGAAGTCCAAACTTTTTATCATATTATGACATATACTCATGCCTCTGTATGCTTTTCTGTCTTTGTCTCCTGATACTTGCCCAAAAGAACTGTAAACTCTGGTAATATTAAACTATTCAGTTTTTCAAGACCACTGTGCTTTTGATTATTTCTTTGTGCCTTCTTATTAAAATGACCTTTCATGCTTTTTTATCTCATAACACCCCACTCATCCTTTACATGATCAAGCCCATATAACCCGAATTTGTGAAATCTTCCAATACCCTTTATCCAAAAACATACTCACTACTTCTGTTTCCACATTATACTATGCATACTTCTATCAGCACTTATTATAATGTTGTCAGCTTATAGATCATTTTCATTCACTGGACTATGAGTTCTTTCCTGTACATAGGAGGTGATCAATAAATGTCTGTTGAATTCATAAATGAAGGTACATTAAAATGAGTGAGGATCATTGACAAAAGCAAGTGCTTCCTAAGTTTTTAATTTTGCATTTAGAATGCAGAACAAATTTTCTTACTGATATAGCTATTACACAGCAATTATGTCCTCAGGCTAGAGCTGGCTAAGGTATATACTCACACGTGGCTACTGAGTACTTGAAATGTAGCTAGTCTAAGCTAAGGTGTGTTTTAAGTATAAAATACAAACTAGATTTCAAGGAGTAAAAAAAAGTAAAAGATGTGAAATAATCTCAATTTTATATATTTATTATATGTTGAATACAATTTTTGCATATTTTGGGTTAAATAAAATTTATTACCAAAATTAATTTTACCTGTTTCTGTTTACTATTATTAGTATGGTTAGTGAATTAAAAAATTACATATAGTTCACATTATACTTCTATTGAACAGTGATATTCTGGATTCAAACTGGAAAATGACATTGTTAATATTAGTCTGAAATAGGGAGCGTATTCTTTCCTTAATGAGTGGGGTGATAGGAGTTAACTTACAGCCGGACTAGAGACACCTAGATATCTGTTGTTGACTCTTGGCTAAAGGCAGTGGGATTTATGATGTGCTTGTTCAAGGTCCAAAACTCCCTCAACTCTCCTGGTGACCTTAGTGTAGTAGTTTTCCTGAAGGCTGGCAAGTGGCCTAATGGTTTGGTAAAAACTACTTTAGCATTGAAAGGGCCTTCCTGAAAGTTTCTCTTTGCATTCTTAGAAGTCAGATCTTGGTAGCTGGAGCTAGGAGACTCAGTACAAGCCTTGTACGAACATGAGTCTCCACAAGAGCTTGCAGATGGAGTGTCTGAGAATACTTATCTGTATTCTCTTTCTCCTGCTGCATCACATCCTTTGCCTTTAAATAAAAGCCTTATTTGAATATGCTATGTGGAGTTAGGTAAGTCCTCTCAAATATATAAACTGGAATAAACTTTACAACTGAACTATATACGAAACTGAAGTATCATGTTATTATGTATTAAATTTTTATGCTTTAGGTGAATCCAAAAATAGATTAATAGAATTTTTGTATGAAACATCCTTAAAGTATTAAAATGACTTTCATTTATATAATTACTCTTCCTTCAGTGACCTTTAACAGAAGAACAGTTCCCCAATCTCGGTTTAGTCCTTGGTAAGTGGATTGACTGTACTGATAAATGAGCTCTAGAAACTAAATTTTAAATGTTATTACTGATAATGGACACCTATTAGTTTTGACCACCTAGCATCTCAATTTCCTTGGCGAATCATCTGACTTTGAAGATAACAATCACAGAAAATCTCACTCTGCAACAGATCTCTCTCTCTCTCTCTCTCTCTCTCTCTCTCTCTCTCTCTCTCACATACACACACACACACACACACACACACACACACACACACACACACACACACACAGTTATAGGGGAGATCCTGGGGGACCTTGGCTGGCAAATCACTTAACTTTGATGACTGCTTCAGGGTAAGTATGTAAGCCATTCTAGGACTATCAAATTTCTTCCCTCTTGAATAATGAAAATGCATTTGTCATAGAAGAGAAACAGGCCAAAGAGAGAGAAAAAGAGCTCACCCCCCTAGACTCTGCACACAGAAATACAGATTTACAACCCATCAAGATGAAACTGCATCTACGGACTTTGCAGAGTCAATAGATGGAACTAAATCCAGCTCACTTTCTACATATGCACAAAACTTTATACCTCGTTTAACCCTGCCATTTTACACATGATGAAACTAAGTCCCAGAGAACAGTATCTCCACAAGCTATTTCACAGAAAGCAAACCTAGAATTACATTCCAGGTTGTCTGATTGCCAGTGAAATGTTCTTTGATATTCCTAAAATCTAGATTAAAGAGAGCTATCACTTTTGTTTATTTTAGTCAAAAATCACATGTTGAGTAATTTCAGACACAAATAAAAACCTCTTGAAAAAAATATTACTATCAGCTATCTTGATAAGCATACTAAAATTATCCTACATTATAATAGAAAATTTTTAAATAAATTTAAATTAATCTTTTTTGCTGGCCATTTTATCATCACTATCCAGATAGCAGCTATGTCCCTCAGAATGAGTTCACTATCAAACACTTTACCTATGAAAGATGCCATCGGAGTTTAATAACTGAACATAACTAGCAAATCTGGAGAACCGTCTTATAATTCAATTATAGTTCCAGCACTAGGCCATTATTTCTCAAAGTGTATTTCATGGAACACTAGAGAACTACAAGATGTTCAGTGAATAAAAGATACTAAAGTCAACTAAGTTTGGGAAAAGTCACATAAAATAAATAAATATATAAACCAATATAAATAATAAATATAAGTAGGTACATGTATATATCTATTTATATTTATTTTATATATATATATATATATATATATATATATATATTCCTCTTATTCTGAGGGACTTACATATATATATCCTCCCTCTTAGAGATTCTTCATATACATTAAAGGTTAAGAAGTCTTGTAGTAAAGGAAATATTCAACTTTAACTCAGCACTTCTAAAATCTCTTTGACCATAACATACTTTTTCAAAAAACAAATCACTAAAAAATTAGTATTTATGAAGTATATTTTGGGGAATACTACTCTAATCTAAAACTCTTTTGGTTCCAACTTACCAAGTAAATAATATATTCAGATTTATATTTACTATAATCCCATTATAGTATATCACAATTTCTAGGTACTTTTCATCTCCATGTACGAATGAGAATGTTGACGTTCAGAAATGTTAAATTGACTTCCCAAAGTCACAGAGCTAAAATTATGGGGCCAGTACTTGATCGCTAAGTCTACTCGCTTCAAAATCTCATGTTAGGCTGATACAATATTGTCTTCTATGCAGATTCTTCAGGACATAATAAACTACTCTTAACACTAAATATCATAATAAAGTAGTGGTAGGAGTCTTAGAAAATGATCAGTTCCTGGCTATCAAGGTAATGATTATAAATGTTTGTTTAAAGAATAAGATATTTAGCCATTAAATGGGTTTAAACATGAAAAAACTCAAACTGGACAAAATTTTATAAGTCTAGTACATTTAAAGCAAATTACCATAACAGTTTGCAAGAAAGTAAGAGTAAGAGAACAAACAATAGTAATGAGGAAAAAAAATCTAAATTTCGATCCATTAAAGCAGACATTTAGTATACTAAAAATTATATGTAACAAATATGGTATATATAGAATATATGATAACCTGTTATGGTATGAAAAACATATTTTGCACTTTAATGTCTAAAAATGCAACTTAGTTTTGCCACTGAACTCAGTTATCAAGATAAATTTAACATTCACTAGCAGTAAGCAATAAACAACTGTTATTGAAAGTAATTCATACTGTATAAAGAATACTTCTGATTTATTTAACACTATACAAAACAAATGCCATTTTTATTTTTAACACCTGCCATAGAAAAGTTTTACTTATATTTTGTTTGGTTTTTAATTTTGAAAAAAAAAATTAAATCAAATATTCTTTGACTTCTTAGTTTAAAAATAATTTTAGCTAGAGGCTGTCTTTTGCTAAAATACTACAAACTCTGTACAAACTTATTTATGACACTTCTAAAAGTCTGCTTTCAAGGATATAAGTTTTTAGTACAAAAAGTATGATCAAGATTAAAAAGAAAATCGCAATTTGGCAACCATCACAGCAATAATTCAGCCAAGAAACATCATCAGATGCTAAACTCAAGAGTTTGGTAAAGTTAGATGAAGAACAGTATGTTTATAGTCTCAAAGTACTCATTCAGACTAAAATACTTCCTGATTACAAATATCCATGAAAAATAATTATTAGTTTCAAAGTAATACAGAATAATGTTATAATGAAAAGACCTATCAGACAGAAGCTTAATCAAGGGATCACACCAATATGGGACAAATCAAACACAAGTTCAACTTGAGAGGATGCAAAAAGGACACATCAATTCTTTTGGGATATTCCTGCTGAAAATGTGCAACCTGAATCTAATCACGAAGAAACATCAGACAAAACCAAATTGAGGTATATTCTATGAAATAAGTGATATATGACAGTCGAAATCTGTCAGTTATGAAAGTCAAGGAAAGGCTCGAAAACTGTTCCAGAATGAAGAAGACAGAAACGACATGACAACTAAATCTAACTGACATATAGACCCTTTCAATAAAAGACAAAACATGGTGATATAGGAGGATGCCCCTGTTTGCAAGAAATAGATACTGAACAGTAGGGGGCGACTGGCCAGTAATTTGACAACTTACTCTCAAAGAATTAAAAAGGAAAAATTATTTTTGTACTATTCTTACTAAAAAAATTTAGATAAACTGAAAACTTCTATCTACTTTTATCATCTTTGATACTAGTTTCACCTTCTAAATTTGAAAGTTTTTTTTTTTTTTAAACGAATCATCTGCTTTTTTGGTTTTTCTGAATTCCTGGGTTCCAGTGGGGTTGGGAGATCCTAAGATTTATGGAAATTCTCAGGAGTACTACCAATATTAGAGACCTAGGCATTTATAGAAGGAAGAAAGAAAGTATATTAAGAAAAACTGGAACCTACATGCACACACAGATCTGCAACAAATTTAAAGTAATTCTTTAGGAAGATAACTGCTATCACAAAGCAGTGGTACAGCATACCACAATACATAGCTTTGAAATTGTTACTTTTTACCAGGAAACAGACAAGTCTAAAAGGCCATACTGCCTCAGATACCGTTAAATTTTACTGTTTCTTTAATTTCTACATACCAATATTTCAGAATGTACCATTTTTTAAAAGTAGGCATTCATAAAAGCAAGCAATGAAATATTAGCAATAGCTACAAGGATATTCTGCAATACCCTACCATTTCAAAGAATGGTTTCTTTAGTGTTTTCCCTTGCTGGGTAAGAACTTCAGGTGGGGCTGGAGAACACAAATTAACAAAGACACACAAATTCCTAGGCTCCATCCAAAACTTAAGGAAGGCCTTCGTAATCTGTTTTTAATAAATCCCCTAATAAAACCTTCTTTTAGGTTATGTAAATACTACTTGTGCAGGAAATAGTTAACATAGCAGGCTTGAGACTGCTATCCATAGAAAGGTCGCCTTGCAAAATTAGCGCTTGGCTGGCATCTGGTAACTTGGCTTTTGAAATGGCTCCCACGATTCTGAGACTGACAAGGGTGCCTAAACTGTGTGCACAAACAACGTGGTTTATGATGAATCTCTGCTTTCCTTCTGGGAGTCTGAAATTTTTGTCTGTGCTAAAGTAGGTGCCTATGAACTGTCTCCAATAAAAACTCTGGACCACGGGGCTCAGGTGAGCCTCTCTAGGTAGAAAACATTTCACACATGTGGTAGGGGAACCAAGCATGTCCTGTGTCACACCACTGGGAAAGGACTCATGGAAGCCTGAGTCTGGTTCCCTCCAGGTTTCATCCCATGTGCCTTTTCCATTTACTGATTTTGCTTTGCATTCTTTTGCTGAGTCCTGTGAGTCTTTTTAGTGAATCATAAAGCAGGGGTCATTTGGGGGTTCCTCAACACAATAATGCATAAAATTACTCTCTGTACAGTTCCACGTGTATCAATAAACTGTTATATACACATTAGCAGCTTGCAATCGATAATTCTAAGGTGACAAAAGCTAAAGTCCTATATTACTCATGAAATTATTTACTTTTTGGACTACGAGTGAAATGATATTCAGAGGATATTTTAAAATTCTTTTTCTCAAAGTTAAAATTTGCTATTGCAACTATAAAATTAATAAGATTTTATTATATGGTTGTTATATATCATTTCTATATTATTGAATATATTTGAGATTTTATTTAATTTATATTATTTTCTATATCTGAAATTTTATTACATGGCTGTTACATATTATTCTGTATTATATAATTATTCTTAATACCCTCAAAATAAGAGACCCATCCTTATTCTCAAAAATAAACAGAAAAATAAATCCAAATGTAAACTCAAAACAGTTTGCTGTCCATCACATTTACGTAGTTTTTAAAGTGACATGTTCTTACCATGTGGAGTGATTGTCTGTACAGGCTTAGCGGGAGACCTCACATTCCATATAGTCAAGGTGCCATCTGAATGACTGCAAATAAACTGTTTTCCTTCGTGATGCCAAGCCACAGAGTGGATAGCCTATATAAGAGGGGTGAAGAAATTCACTTTTCATTTATTGTTTATTTTTTAAAGTATTTCATTTTTTTAATCAAAATTTATTTAAACACCAAGCTATTCATAACTTGTGTTGCAATTAATTTCCATTTTAAATTTTTTATATTTCCCAAGCTGAAGACAGTGTTAATCTTACATTCCTATCAATAATTTAGCCTTCTTGCAATACAAAATGAGATTTAATAGTCACACTACTTAAATTTTTTACTTACTCCCTAAACTAGCATAAGGAAGACATAATTGTGAGATGTGTGTGTGTGTGTGTGTGTGTGTGTGTGTGTGTGTGTATAATTGACAAGTTCAAGAAAACAAAATGTATTCTTATGCTTTCTTAGAATAAGTCAAACTTAAACATAATTTACCAAGTAATTACAACCAATATCCCATGGGAAAACTGGTTGCATTTACAGAGTAAAACAAATTTTAAAATATTAAATAAAATTGTAAAAAAATGAAAATGTAGATCTGAAGTTAAGATCAATTAAAAATATCTCAGGTTGAGCTTCGAGACAGATTATTCATTTTTCACAGTAATTATGAAGTGATTTTTAAAATTTGAAGGAAACTTCTTTTGACTAGAAATTTATTTTATACCTTTTAAGCCACTTCAAAATGATCTGAAAATATTTTTATAGCCAAAAATGTCACTCTTCTTTTGTTCTATATTATTTAATTTTTTAGCTGTAAAAAAATTTTTTAATCTCTCTCCTAGGTCTTCTTTAAATTACTCCTTTTCACCTATATAATGAAAACTACAACCCTATTAAAAGAAATCAAAGAAGATACAAAGAAATGGAAAGATATTCTGCATTCTTGGATTGAAAGAATCAACATAGTTACAATGACCGTATTACCTAAGGCATTATACAGATTTAATGCAATCCCCATCAAAATCTCATTGGCATTTTTTTAATAAATAGAACAAAACGTCATCAGATGTGTGTGGAAGCACAAAAGACTCTGAATTGCCAAAGCCATCCTGAGAAAAAAGAACAAGTCTGGAGGCATCACTCCGCCTGACTTCAAATTATACTACACAGCGACAGTAATCAAAATGTCATGGTATTGGCAACAAAACAGAAACATGGACCAGTAGAACAGAATCAAGAGTCCAGAAGTAAACCCATATTTATATGGGCAAATAACTTTCAACCAAAAAAGGCCCAAAACATACAGTGGAGAAAGGAAAGCCTCTTCAATAAGTGGTACAGGGAAAACTGGAAAGCCAACTGCAAAAGAATGAAACTATACTGTTGTCTATCACCACACACCAAACTAAACTCAAAATGGAATAAGGACCTGAAATATAAGACCTGAAACAATAAAATGCATAGAAGAAAACATAGGAACTAAACTCAAGGTCCTTGACTTAAAGAGGATTTTATGAATTTAACTTCAAAAGCAAAGGAGATAAAAGCAAAAATAAATAAATAGGACTACATCAAACTAAAAAGCTTCTGCTCAGCAAAAGAAATCATCAACAATGTAAAGAGACAACCATCCGAATGGAAAAATATATTTGCAAGCAGCATCTCTGATAAGGGCCTAATATCCAAAATATACAAAGAACTCATACAACTCAATAACAATAAAAAAAAAAAGATCCAATCAAAAAATGGGTAGAGGATCTAAACAGACACTTCTCCTTACAGGACATACAAATGGCCAAAAAAAAACACATGAAAAGATGCTCAACGCATCGCTAGCTATTAGGGAAATGCAAATCAAAACCACAATGAGATATCATCTCACACCTGTTAGAATAGATATAATCAACAGGACAAGTAATAACAAATGCTGGAGAAAATACAGAGAAAAAGAAACCCTCATACACTGATGGTGGGACTGCAAATTGGTACAGTCAGTATGGAAAACAGTATGGAGATTCCTCAAAAAACTAAGAATTGATCTATTATATGACCCAGCAATCCTTCTACTGGTGGGTATTCCACCAAAGACTTCAAAACCCATATCCGAAAAGATTTGCACACTGATGTTCATAGTAGCATTATTCACAGTGGCTAGGACATGGAAGGAACCAAAATGTCCTATGATAGATAACTGGCTAAAGAAGCTGTGGTATAAATATACAATGGAATATTACTCAGCCATAAGAAGAAATGAAATACTACCATTTACAATGACATGGATAGACCGTGAGATGACCATGCTTAGCAAAATAAGCTGAACAGAAAAAGTTGAAAATCACATAATATCACTTATATGTGTGATATAAACCTAAAGTCAACAAATAAGCAGAACAAACAGACTCATGGACATGGACTAAAGACTAGTGGTTACTAGTGTGGTGGGGAAAGGGGAGAGGTAGATGGAGTAAAGGGGGTCAAATATAGGGGGGTGAAGTGGGTAAAGGGGATCAAATATATGGTAGCTGAAGGAAAATGGACTTTGGGTGGTAAACAGACAATAGAATATATAAATGTCAAATGATTATGTACACCTGAAAATGATATAATTGTATTAACCAATGTTACCCCAATAAACTTAATAAAAAAATAAACAAAATAAATTACTCCTTTTCAATTCAGGTTGATATACTTCTATTCATAACGATAATCTAACTTTAAAAGCTGCCCTACTTGAGTCAAAATTGCAAAGTACAGCATAAAACCCATATAACTGAAACTTAAAAAAGTTCCACTTATGTACATAGCCAACAATTACTATTTTCTCATTCAAAATTCATTTATTTGGGGTTCCTTGAAAGCCTATAAATTTAAGTTAAATGAAACAATTTAATATTCTGGATCAGATTATAAAATTTAAATGATCATGGATAGTCAAGCAGAATTCTTTTTTTCTAGAATTTTTCTAAATGGCAATATTTAACACAATATTTTAGGTTCAAACTATCTCTAACAAAATTCTAAATAAACTTATTCTAAAATACACATGACATCCCACAAACTCAATCTAAAAATAAGCAATCCCTTAGTAGCCTGTACAAATTAATTATCTCTGCAAAATATGAGTAGTGCTAAAAAGCTATTTGCAAAGCTATTCAAAAAAAATTTTTTTTTTGAGTGATGAGGGAAATACAAGTGAGGTCTACAGTGCTGTCTGGAACCTATAAATAAAAACATTAATCTTATTTATGTAAATGTGTATCATATACATAAATATATATTCTACATAAATGGAAAACAAATTTCTATTTTGTTAAACAATATACATCTTTATTTAAAAGTACCTTTTATTAATATTGAATTTTTAAGTACTTCAAAAATAAATACTAAATATAGGGACCAGTAGTACATAATTGTTCTGAAAACAGTGAGAAAAATATTTACAGAACATACCCCACTAAAAAAAATAACCAAAATGAACTTTTACATGAAATAAATATCAATATTTTTTGTTATCTGCAATTTTCTAAATATAAATCCAACTTGATACAAAATATTTTTAGTAGTCTCTAACACTATTACATATACTACTACATATATATATTACATAAGTATATATGTGCATATAGCCTATAGAAGTATCATATATGTATATATCACATAGTTTTATGTAGCATCCATGTATTATATATATATATATGCACAAAGTATATGCGTATAATGTATGCCACATATAAATTATATATGACTAAAACAGCTAATTGCATTTTTTTCTTTAGTCTTAGAAAAATAAAGTTGAAATTTATATAAACAAAGTGGAAACAGCAAATCTCAGTAACCAAATCTGTCACATGCTCAGAACTGAAGGTGAGTTAGGAGCAAATTTGAATCATTCATGGGAGAAGATATGAGACATAAAGCAGAAAGCCTAAATTGGGGTTGAGAAATTTTATAAGCCGCCTTGTTTTTTTTTTCCAAGAGAATATAAAAGATTCTTAAGAGATTCCTACTATAGGTAGGAATGAATAAGAGAAACAGGTAAGAAGAGAGCTCACAGACAAAAAAATATGGAAAGCGGAACATAGTAAATGAGAGACTTACAAAAGTTGTGAAGGAAAATGAATTCAGAGTAGAGGAAAAAAATGGAGAGAGAAGAGAGAAGATAGTATAGCATTAACAAAAGCCAAAAGAGCAGTATATATAAATCTGAAAGTTCTTTAAAAGATGCAGTGTTTGACAAAAAAGTTTAACTATAATAAAGCTAAGGAGGCATTTAATGAATTAAGAGCCTGACAGTATTTTTTATCTTTGATAAAATTAAAAAAGCAAAAGCACTGTCTATTCTGATTTTAAAAAATATATATATATCTAATTATTAAGCTTGACAAGAACAGTACGTATGACACCTTCTCCTATTCTTATCAAATAAAAGGGCATCTTGAGGAACAACTTTCTAAAAGAGAAAAGGCTATTTATCAACTTTAACTCAAAATAGTGACAAAATTGAATAATTTCCCTACCTGCTGGTTTTGCAAATTAGTATTATTAAACTCACTTAACACTAAAAATTGTATATAAATGTTAGTCCAGCTCCTCTTACCATTGTACACATTAACATTGTTAGCAGACTTACACCAAAAACAATTTCTGTTCTCCTAGAAAATAAGATTTATCTTAATATTCAATTCAAAAACAGCATTGATTCCTAGTGTAATTATACAGTATTGTTAACACCCTTAGAAAAATGTGAACAAAATAAAAGAAAAAAATTTTATAATATAGACTTTGATTTTAAATAATAATCTTGCAAATACATAAAACTATTAAAAATAGTTTTGTTTTATTAATCTCATGTCATCAAATAATAAGGTGAATGCTTGGAGCACTAAAAGAATTATTTCTTGTACATAAGAATAATCCATTCATTATATTGTGCAGCTTTGGTCCTACTATGTTAATTTGTGAATCTTTCAATTTTAGTCCCACTATATAAGGGAGACAAGAGTAATATTGTACAATTGAACAAGATAATTACTTAAAAATACATTTTGTAAGACAGTTGATAAAAATTATTATATTGAACATCAAATGATTTAGTTTCTTTCTCTAAAGATTTTAAACAGGCACCAATTGAAAACACCATCATTTCCACTAATAATAAAACTCAAGTAGAACTTTCTTAGATATTTTGAAAATGTGACCAAATTATTCATCCTTTTAAGTACTAGTTTATCTTTAGGCTGTAAGAGGAGGAAAAAAGAGAGAGAGGGAGGGCAGGAGGGCGGGTAGGCAGGCCAGTGAGCAACATATTTTAAAAACTCCGGTCAAAACACTGAGGAAAAAGAACTTAAAGGAATGTTTCAATTAACAGCTGTAAAAAAAATAATTTCTTTCAAGCTGTTACTAATTCCAATGCCATGAGTTACAAACATAGCTTATTTCAACAGTCTTTTTAAAAGACTTTTGACAGTCCTGAGATGATAAAGGTTCTCACAGAGCTAGCAATACACAAATTATTATTTCTTTGTATGTTACTATCTATATTTCTATCAGTTGCTTCTCAGTCTACTAGGAAAATCCAATATGATACCAAAATGCAAAAGTCACTAATAAGTAACTCTACACATATGAAAAAGAACAATTATTAAAATAAAGAGGTTCATAAAGTATTAAATTTTTGTCTTAAAACATCAATAATGCTGTATTTAATTTCTGCCAACACTTTGGTTACTATTAAAAGAATACTGATGTTTTCATACTGGTTATAACCTAAAAGAAATCTTCTTCTTTGAACAGATATAATTTTTTTGTAGGTCAAAATATCATATCTAGAAAATGAAGAATACACTCAAAATCTATCATTTAGACATAGCAAGGTGAGAAAAAGAGCTTGTCAATTACAGAAGTACTAACTGTACTCGCAAAGCGACAAAAGCTTAAGGGCCAAGATGACTTCTGCTCTTATTATCCTCACCTATTCGAATCACCCTCAAGAGACCAAAGGGACAATTAAAGCAGTACCAAGCAGAACTTTAATTATATTAGAAACGTTCTGAATTGATATAACAATGCCATTTAACATGCTTGTGTTAGTGTAATAAAACTGAATTTTGACTGGAGTAATATACCACTGAACAGAATGTAAATATTGGAGTGGGAGAAAAAGGACTATGTTATGAAGGCCACACACTACTGAATGATAATTATACTTATAATAATTTCTCAAATCTCTAAAACTGTACACTTGGCAAAACTTGCATTAAGATGCAAATGTAAGACATTTTACATGAACCAAGAGCATGATAAAATGGCATGAACTCACGGAAATAAGCAGAAACTTTTACTCAGTTTACAAGTAGTTTACAAGTTAGACCCTATATTTACAGCACTATTAACATAAAATATAGTCATTATATAGATGAATATTTACTAAATTTTATGACTTTGCATCTCTGTTGCATCTCTATTTATTAGTCTGTAGTTTTCTTATAATTTCTTTGCCTGGTTTTTGGTATCAAGATAATGCTAACTTCATAAGATATTGAATTGAGAAGTACAACCTTCTCTTATTTTGGGGAAGAGTTTGGGTACATGAGCTTTATTTGCTAAAATTCACCAGTGAGTCCTCTGCACCTGGAATTTTCTTTGGGGGAAACATTTTCATTGAAAATTCTATTTCATTGGTAAATACAAAGCTACTCAGGTTACCAATTTCTTTCAGAGTAACGTTGGGTTCTTTCAAGGAATCTGATGTCTTTTGAGGAAATTTTCATGTTATCTAGGTTGCTGAACTTATTGGCATTAAGTTGTACATATTTCCTGACCAGTCTCTTCATATTTTGGTAGAAACTGAAGTAATATCTCATTTCACATGCCTAGTATGGGTAATTTATGTCTCTGTTTTTTTTTTCTCATAACTCTGGTTATGTTTTTATCAGTTTTACTGAATTTCACAAAATTAAGCTTTAATTTTTGTTAACTTTTTCTAATGTCTTTCTGTTATCTATTTTCATTGATTTCTGTTATTATTTCAATTATTTGGCTTACTCTGAATTTAATTTGCTCTTCTTGTTTCTTGCAGTGGAAGCTGAAGCCACTGATTTGAGATTTTTCTTATTTTCTAATATAAACATTTAGAGCTATCATGAATGCTTTAGCAGTATTCCACAGACTCCACCTTCAAGTAATATTTTTTTGGTTCTAAATACTTCATTTCTCTTGTAGTTCTTCTTTGACCCATGGGTCATTTAAAAGTATGTTGTCTTACATTCAAATATTCATAGATATTCATTTATATGTTGATTTATAATTTAATTCCATTATAATAAAAACTTTTTTTCAGAATATAAATCTTTTAAAATTTATTGAGATTGATTTTATGGCACAAAATATGGTCTGTCTTAGTGGATGTTCTATGTATACTTAAAAAGAATATGTATTCTGTTGCTGAGTAGAGTGCACTGATATTTATTTTGCTGATATGAATAAAGCCATTTCAACTACCTTTTGCTTAGTGCTAACATTACCTTTTCCATCTGTTGTTTTTTTTCTAACATATCTGCGTCTTTATATTTAAAGTGCATTTCTTAAAGATAAAATATAGTTGAAGCTTATTTTTAATTCACTTTGACAATCTCTGCCTTTTAACTGGGGTATTTAAACCACTTACATTTAATGCAATTATTGACAAAGTTAGGTTTAAAACTACTATCTTGTTTTTTTTTTTTTCTATTACTCCCATCAATTCTTAGTCCCTTTTTCTACTTCTGACTCCTTTTAGATTGAATATTGTTAAAATTTCATTTCCATTTAGGCTTAACTATATGGGATTTTTGTTGTTGCTTTGGTATTTCCTTTGGACTTTACAATACAGACCATTATTTTATCATATTCCACCTCCAAGTAATATTATGCCACTTTGGGGACAGTGTAACCTTACAACAACAGTCTCTCTTCTGATCTTAGTGCTACTGTTGTTATATTTTAATTCCATAGGTCATAAATCCTACAATGCATATTATTATGTTTGGTTTTAACAATTACCTCTTAAACAGAATAAAAAAAAAACTTTTTCTATCTATCCACATATCTACCATTTCTAGTATCCTTCAATCCTTTGAGTAGATCCAAATTTCCATCTCATATCATGTGCCTTCTGTATAAAGAATTTCTTTTAACATGTCTTGTAGTAAAGGTCTGCAAGTGATGAGTTCTTTGAGTTTTTTCCACGTGTAAAAGTACTCCGCCTTTGTTTTTTGAAAAATATTTTTGCTGGATATAAAATTCTAGTTGACAATTTTTTCTTTCAGTACTATAAAAGTGTCATTCGACTGTGTACTTACACAAATCTAGATATATAGCCTACTACACACCTAGGCTATATGGTATATCATCATTGTATATGCCTTCCATCTTTGACCAAAATGTGACACATGACTATATTTGTTTCAATATCCTTGTCTACTACTTCTATTATCTGTGTCATTTCTGAGTTTGTTTCTATTGTCTACATCTTCTCCTCATTTTAAATCATATTTTCTGGCTTCTTTGAATGCCAAAATAAATTTTTATTTGGATGCTAGCCATTCTGAAATTTATAGTGGGTTATTACATTCTTTTAAATATTTGAACCTTTTTTCCGGGATGCAGTTATATGAACTGGAAAAAGTGTGGACTTTTCAAGGCATGCTTTTCAGCTCTGTTAAGCTAGCTAGGCCAGTCTCTAGTGCAGAGCTAGTTTGTTCCCACTACTGAGGCAATACTTTTGTGAATACTTTCCCTGATGCCCTGTGTCTTGCAGGTTTCTCTACTATACTGGGAATGTAAATTATTTTCAGCCCTGTGTGTGCTATGGGAATTGTTCTATAATATCTAGAGAAGATATTTTAGAACAATTATACATATATAATGATACATATATAATTGTCCTAAAATATCTATGAAAGATATGTTCCAAGCCTCACACCCATGCGCTAATCAGTATTCAACTGAACACTCAGGATGGGGAGATCCCTGTAGGCTTTTAACACTCTCTAGGCAGTTCTTCACTCTCTGGGACCTCGCTTTATAAGCTACAGATGTCTGGGCTCTATTCACTGAACTGGGAATCATGAATACTCCTAGTATCCAAATTATGGTCACCAAATACCACTGAAAGAAGCCACAGTGTCATAGAAAAAAATCTTGTTCTAAGTTTGAGACACAAATATGCAAGATTAATAGGTATACTTTGTGATAACAAACAGCAAGAAAGCTATCCAAGACTATAATCACCAGAGGACTCAGGAACCAACCAAAGGAGGTTCACACGGACTAAAGATGAAATGACATGAAAACCAGTAAGTATAACTTCAATGTACTGAAGTGCATCAAATAGGTTTAAATCTCTGAGTACATACTAAATACTAAAAACAAGAACTGGTCCCACTGAGATTACTACAAAACAAGCTATTTAGAGTAAATAGTGAAATTAAAGAAAAGAATAATGCATTTTTTTTATAACACCTACAGCATCTGGTCTTCCTAGGTGGTCTCCAATGCAAGTACTAACCAGGCCCGACCCTGCTTAGCTTCCGAGATCAGAAGAGATCAGCATGTTCAGGGTAGTATGGCCATAGACAAGAGTAAAGCACTTGTTCTACCTTTTCTCTATGAACCGCATTACTGTATAACCGAACAGTGGATAAGAGGAAATCTCTTGACTAAAGTGTCCTAACTAATAAAAGCAGAAAGAAATTACAGATTTAGAACATCTCTGCTAACATCAGAGACACTAACATCCCATCTAATAGAAGAGTATCAGCATCATCTATGAAGTAATCTTGCTGAAAATGAAAAATGAACCTGAATTTGCTCGAGCCTCAGTAAACTATCCAAAGTATAGAAATTTGAGGGCACAAAAAAATAAATAAAATTTAAAAATGATGTTAAACCCAATAGGGATGCGGCTAGAAAAATCTATTTTTTGGGAGATTTTTATCTTTAAAAAAATAAATGGAGAAAAAATGAGTAAGGTAGAAAAGCAAAAAATAGGAGGAGAAGCCTACAGTTTCAAAGAGACTTAAAACACCAATTACAATCAATCTATATTTGGATCTTACAGCAAGCAAACTATGAATGTCTACAATATACTATGATCATCTGTATAAACTAAAAAATATATTAATTAATTTGCTTGTCAATTAGTAAAGAATATCTCTGGAAAAATATGTGAAAACTGGTAACACTGGTACCTGACCTGGGGTGAGGGAATTGGATGGCCAAATGACTGGGCTGAGAAAAATGTTTCGCATCTATTGAGCTATGTGAATATAGTACCTATTTATTTAAAAAAAAAAAGTGTTTTTTTTTTGCAGTTACAAAGATTGCCTAAACTAAAATCACCAATTAAGTTCTTAGAGAAGCTGTTCTGAACTATAGAAATGACAACATCCATCTTTTGATTTGCAAAAATAATGTTATTACCTCATCATATGTATATCTGTAGTCAGCTTTCTTTGATTTGAGGTCCCATAATACTACTGTTCCAGATTCAAAGCCAATCAAAAGCTGTAATAAAAGAAAATGCCACATTACTTAGGAATGACATTAATCATATGAAATATTTATTTGCTGTCTATAAAAATAACTACTATCATTAATATGCTTCAATTATAAAATTATAATACAATTAAACATCTGCATTGTTAATTACTAATCCTATGGATGACAAATGAGAATACTGCATCCCATATTTATATAACTTTGATGAGTGGGACAACATATTCATACAACTGTTTTTGAAAAAGAAAACAGTACCATTTAAAAGTCCCAAGTGTGCGTTTTTATTAATACAACATAATAAATTACCAATACAAATTAACATTTGCATGTGCTTTAGCATTTATAAATTTGCCTAATTCAATACATTATCAGGTTATCTCGTTTATTCATCTACATAATAATTAGTTTCAAATTATATTCAGCCTAGAGCCCTCTTATGAGATTCAGACTCCTAATTCCAAAGGCTACATCTCCAATTAGCAAATCCACAAGAACCTCAAAGTAAATGCGTCCAAAAGTGAACTCATTATTTTTTTCCCTACCTTCCTCTGGTCAATGTCTCTATGTCAGTGTCTCTCTTACCATTCCTTATCTCAACATTCATTAAGTTGCTCAGGCAAAAATCTGGGGGTCATCTTAACTCTAGTTCCTCTCCCATTACATAAAATTAGCAAGTAATTTTAAAATTACATTCTATGATCGCTCTAATTTACTTTCCTCCACTTTGCTCTTGGTTCAAGATATAAAGATCTCTGGGGTGACCCCTTTGTACAGTATATAAATGTCTAATAACTATGTTGTACACCTGAAACTAAACTAACATAATATTGTATGTTAACTATAACTGAAAAAAAAAAAAAGATCCAAAGATCTCTTTTCTGGTCTGCTATTCTCCCTGATTCCAAGTTTTGCTCCTTTTTTAACCCATTCTACATAGTAGTTCCATAATGCAAATCTGATTATGTAAATATGTGCATAATAGTTCCACAAAGCAAATCTGATCATGTACTATGTACTTTTATTTAAAAAGTACATAGTAGTTCCATAATGCAAATCTGATCATGTAATATGTGCTTTTATTTAAAAAGTTTCAATAACATACCTTTATTTTTAAGATAAAGTCTAAACTCAATAATATGGCTTACAAGATTTGTCATGGTCATGTCTGCTTACCTCTCCAGCTTGATACCTTATCACACACTTCGTACCCAATACAGTCCAGTATATCTTTCAGTTCATGCTCTCTCTTATCTTTAAGCCTTTGCACTTGCTGTCTTCCTACCTGGGCCACTCCATTCAAATGTCATCTTTGGCCTGACTAATCCTACTAATCCTTCAGATGTCCTTTTAGCTATCACTTCCTTGTGAAGCCTTCTTTGACCTACCAAATATAAGTCAATGCTCTTCCTATGTGCTACAAAAGCACTCTGTACTTTTTTTTTTTATCTGAAGGGTCAGCACACAATATAATAATGGCTTGTGTCTTATCTGAATTCTCGCGCAGACTGTAACACGGGTCTACTTAGTCAGGATTGGTTTTATCTTATTCACCACTGTACTTCTAACATAAGAATGGAATATATGTTCTTGTCTTATAAACTGTCCACTGCCTATCCAACTTCTGCTGCCCACCATCCCTACCCTGGCATTTTCTAAATCTCAGTATTTCTCTGCTTGAAACCTCTTCCCCACTTTTATTTACTGAGCAACGTCCTACCCATTTTTAAGTCTCAATTGAGTGTTGCTTCTTTGAGGAAGCCTACCCAATTCCTCTACAAAGACAAAGGCGCCCCTCCTCCTGTGCCAGCACGTGCATTTTCTTCTGTATGTCACTAATATACCGCCTCATACACAGTAGATGGTCAATGAAAATCTGTTTTATGAATACATAAATGTAGGTAGTCAATAATTGTTCCTGTAATCTGGGATATGAGCAAAGTTTGGGGCAGACCGGGTAATTTTAATGAAAGAGCAATTTAATGAATTTCAGACCATACTGCATTTGGAGGGACCAGTCATTGTAGCTAACAAAACAGGTTTACCCACTTTGGAAGGAAAGATAGCTAATCTTCCTAACCCAAACTCTTCTTTCTTAGGCAATCTTACATAGATTCTCTTTCTAGGGAAAACTGTTATTGGCTTCCTTTACCTTTTCCTATCTTAGTCTTTTCACATATCTTGGATATGTGATACATCATTTTCTGATGGGGGAAGTAAGAGAAGAACTTCAAGAATAAGAGATGAAAAGAATAAAATTTGCAAGTTGAAAGACGGTGTAAACAGCACTGGATTACTCAGGACACAGGTAACCTGAACTCTAGTCTTAGATATTCATGTAACTTTAAAGAAATAATTTTACTCATCCAGATCATGTTAACATAAATGGGTTACAATAAACTTTAAGCCTTGGAGCCAGCTCTAACATCCTAAAAATGTTAGAAATGTGCCAGCAGGGTAGACTTTAATCCCTATAATCTAAATATTTTTTTAAAAGGGCTAAGTTAAAGACATAGTGCTTAAACTTGGAAGACTCTTTCCGTAGTTACTCCTATCACAATCTTTTATAACTCATAGAGATGCTAATTTATGTAGTGTTGACTAGTTTCTTTTAAATTTTTCTGTCATAAAAAGCATCAATGGATATATTGAATATAAATACAGTTCTCCAAAACATCAATAGCTGATCTGTATCTTACAGAGGAAATATAGCATAATGGAAAGTATGCTGGGGTTCAAATCAGAGAAATCAGTGTTCAAAACCCCAGCTCCACTAATATCAAGCTTTGTACCTCTGGACCACAAAATGCCACCAAGTCTCTGCCTCAGTCATCTATAAAATAGGTTTCTAATTGAAATTTGTTGTGTCAAATAAAAGCATGTATATATAAAGTGGTCAGCACAGTGCCTGAGTAGAATTCAATAAACTGTAGTTAATACTATTACTATCGCAAGTAATTTTATAGTAATGCCTGGCCTTCATTAGCCAATACTTTTGCTTAATTTGGTGGCATCACTCATAGGGTCAGCTTTGGAGGGACTTGACCTTTCAGTTTTTATCTTTCTTTAGCGACACAAATGTCACACGGTTCTCTGAGTCATTGACGTAGTTAAAGTGGCCTTTTCTATTAGAAATTAAAGGTTAAACAATGTAATCTGTTCTAGCATCCTAATATTTTTAAAATGTTTGGATAAGATAAGCTCTGAGAACTAAAGAGAATAATACAATGCCAGGTTTCAAAAAATGAGGATGCTATAAAAGGTTATATGTAATTTACTTATTCAATAAATAAAGTACATATTGAGCAGTTACTGTTTACATTGCATGCTGGCTACTACGGGAAATATAAACCTGGAAAAAAAATATCATCTCTCTGTTCAGGGAGTTTTTCAAGATCAAGAGAGCTGATATATGCACACATTTCTAATACAAAACAATATGTAGTAAATACTATAAAACTTATGCAAATCAGGTGCTAATTTGGAAGTGATAGAAAGCATTTTTCCATTAAAATTATCAAGAAAGATATCATAAAAAATATATATTTAATCTCAGCCTTAAAATGTGGGTACGAATTCAATGGAAGGAGAGAGAACGGTGAGAAAGAATTCCAGAGGGACTCATATAAACAAGACAATAAACAGCAGCTCACATTTGGGGAAAATTAGCTATTTGATTCAGCACAGACTTCAGGTAAAGATGTTTTAAAAGACAATGAAACCCAGAGCTATCTTTAAGGAAACTTTATTTTATTTGTTAGAAACTGCAGAACCACTGAAAGCTTTTGAACAGGAGAGCAGTAAGATTAAAATGGTGCTCTAGGAAGATTGTCTGGAAATGATTCTAGACCGGGATGGAATGCCTTGAACTCCAGTGGTCATACTGAGACTGGACAGAAAACAGATACTGCAAAGGAAGGGCTGCAATGACTTAGTGACTGAGTCAAGGTAGAAGGAAATTTCAATTCTCACCCAAAGGCTTAGCGTTTAACCAAGTATCTAGTAGCAAAAAAATAAAGTGAAGATATGGGTCACTGTAACTTGCTTCATGTAAAGTTTCTCTGAAAACATACGATTGTACAATTATAAGCTAATTCCAAACAGAACAGCTGTCCTTTTGTTTTCCCAGTGGCAAGTAAGAGAACACTGTTAAACCACAGGTAGCCTAGACTCTAAGTGAAGAAAAGAAAAACTTGGGTAAACTTCACAAATTCAGAAGTTTCACTTCACTGATTTCTGATAGTGATAAATTTCCTGGTATTTACATAGGCTAGCATCATAAAATTATAGATTTAGACAAATATCACTAAATAGAACAACCTGAAATATTGGTTTCGATTAGAAAACAGAAATTCATGGAAAAGAAAATTTTGTTATTTTTAAACATGTTTAACAAAACTAAACTAGCAATAACTAGATACTAATGGTATGAAACTAGTTTCAGAGTGTAAAAAATTAAGTAATGTATATTTTCTAAATCTCTACATTACTAATCTGTGCTATTTACGAAGAAAAATTTAGGGGAGATGAGATACGGAGTAAAATCTAACATACAGCATTTTACAATAACTGCTACAAAAATCATATAACTAAAGTGTTAAAAAGAATTAAAAACCAAAAGAAAACAGTTCTTGTCAAGATTATCAGAAAATCTGAAAAAATATTGTAAATAAGCCAAAAATAACATTTCATTGATTCTGTTAAACTTTAGTTTTAGTTTTTGTTCTTTAAAATTGTAAATGATTCTATTTCCTTTGTTTTTCATAATGTATAAATAAGTCACACAACCTTCATTAGTAATTTTAACTTTGCAAGGTAAGTGTGGTTCTGCAATAGTTTGCACATTTAAAAAACTAAGATTCATACATAAATATATTTTTTAGAAAAAATTCTACCTTTCCTTCATCCATTGGATTGTCACTTATATGGACAACAGGTCCTGGATGAGATTTAGATGACCTAAAAAAGAAAAAGTTAGTAAAATTTTTTTCTATGCTAGAATTCTTAATGCAAATATAGTCATAAGAATAATGAATAGAAAATAAAGCTATACTTACAAAGGATATAAACATATCAGTAGTGATCAATAACAGATGTATAGTTTTTAATATAAATCAAAACAGAAATCTGAAAGAAAACAGTGCTTCTTGCATTGATACGAGTCAGCAAAATTTACAATTAAGTATACTTTCTGTACAGGAAAGGATATGCAATTTAATATTTTAGTGTGAAAAATTTATTCTCATGGTAGAATTCTCAGAATAAATATTTTTAAATAAAGCAGTATCTAAAATATTCTACCTTATTTTATTCAATTCTAGCCTCCAGTTGGGGCACCTCATCCAGTTTGAGAGTTCACACAAAAACAAGAAAAAATTCTATTGTTTTTTTTTTTTTAAACTCAACAGAAGTAATGCCATCTATACTTTTTCAGACACAAAGAAGCCATGCAGATAAGAATGTAGCTGAACTGATGCTTGTATAATATGAATAAGCACTCTCTATTCATAAATTCTGAGGGCAGGGAGACCAGTCCACTTCATGAGAGCCATCTGTGAAACCACACCTACACCAGACCTACCCACTAGATGCTGTGATCAACTCAAACAACAAACCACAAAAACCCAGATTTTGCACCAAGGGACTGAGATATGATAATAACGTCCCTGCCACAGAAAGGAAAATTATGCTTAATACACTATTACAGCTGCACCAACACATTACTTAAGAGATACGCCACAAATTTATTATGTCAAAGTGACATAAAATCCATGGAATGAGACAGTATGAAACTATTTGTTTAAAAACAAAACAAAAAGATAACGAAAATGAATCTTGCCAATACCCTTAAGTTTTTATTTTTATGTCTATAGTATATAAGAAAAAAACTTAGAGAGAGAAATAAGATATAAAGAAAGATAAGATTCTAAAACAGAGTGAAAAGTTAGTGCTAAAGATCCTTAGGGCCATATAGCTCAAGCCAGATTTTGTTGCTGCTACTGTAAAATAATAACAATCATCATATCAAAATTAAGAAAAACTGTCAAATTAATTTTGCAATGTTATATTGGAAACATTTATTGTATTTGTTAATTATTAAAACATATCAAGTAGTGGTTTAGATCAGCATTTTCCAAACATTGGTGGCAACCCATTGAGTTGTTCGTGAAATTAACTTAGTACGGAAGATAAAGGGAAGTGTTTTTCAACATAAATGTTTCATTAAACATGTGCCACAGTTTATACTTATGTAAACATATGCATATATGTTATATACCTATATACATAAATAAAACATTTAAATATACGACCTGACAATAGAACGATACTTAGAAAAGTCTTTAATAAATCTAAATTCAATATTGATTTAATTAGCTTAAATATAATGACATTATCATATATGGTACTGATATTTTCAGATCTGGAATATTTGCTCAAACTCACAATTCAATGGCTTTATTCCACATAATGACGTAGCCTGAGAGTGTGAAGGACTCCACATTGACAATATGTATATTACCTCGTTCAGTGCCCACATAGAGCCACTTACTCTGGAAAGGTAGATGGCAAAATGTAACCCTACAAGAGAAAATATATTTTTAAAAAGAATTAGAAAAATGCCTGCTTAATTTTATTAATTGTATCAGAGGCTTAATCATGGTATATATAATCTAGGTAAAGCAAAAATGATATACAACCATTAGATTTATCTACTCATTGTGATTAAAACTTAATTATGCTAATTTGACTCATGCTTAATTCAACATAAGGCCTTACAATAAATAGCATGGCATGATAGAAAAAAGATGAGTTTTAAAATGAGTGCAACTGTCCCTCAGTATCCTTAGGTGACCCTGGAACCAATCCCCTGAGGATACCAAAATCCATAGATGTTCATCAAGTCCAAATACTACACCATTTTATATAATCTATGCATATCCTCCTGTATATTTTAAATCATCTCCAGATTACTTATAATGCCTAATACAATGTAAACACTATATACATAATTGTTATACTGCAGTGTTCAGGGAATAACAAGAAAAAAACTGTATGCATGTTCAGTATTTACACAATCGTTGCAGGCTATTTTTTCCCCCTCAGTATTTTTATCTGCGGTTGGTTGAATCCGCAGATATGGAACCTGCAGATACAGACCCCACAAATACAAAGGGCCAATAGTATGTTTCAAATTTGACCATGTTATCCCCTAACTGTGTTATTTTGGACACATCAAAACAACCTTTAAAACACAAACTATGAATCCAATATCCACTTAAAACATCACCCCTCGATACTACTGTATTTCTCAGGAGTTAGTAAACACTGATACCTCTCAGTAGCTGTGTATACCATTTCTTCCAGACAAAATGCTCTTCTCATTCAAATTTTTCTTCTGCTCAAGATTCAGTTCAAATATCACCTTCATTCAAACTGATATCCCAACACTTCTGTATCTCTATCCGTTTTGCCTTGTAAGAGAATTAGGACCCACCTTCCTCACTAACTTGTAAACCCCTGGAAGGGCAGAGATGTCTGTACTCAGGCTTAGACAACACGACTGAAATAACTGAACGATCTCCTCCTACACCCAGATGATATGAAACGTTTTTATTGAGAAATTATAATAATTTATATGCATGTATTAAACTTTATTATCATTCCAACAATTTCAAACATTTTCTATATTGACTCATTTGATTTCAAGGTAAAGCATAGAAATGATCTTTTAGTAGCACTTATTCTTAGGGAGAAAAAAAGGTAGTATGTTATGAAACCATATGATGCTCATTTTTTCATAGAATCCAATTGTGTCTCTCAAAAGAGACTATTTAAATTTCAATAAAATAGCACTTCAAATAATACACTAATAATAATCACTGCTAGGCTATAAATACTGACACGGTATTAGGCAAAATATAGTATACAGAATATTCGCTATTCCCATTAACATACAATTTAATTACAGAGAATTTTGAAGATAATAACACTTATCATATAAATGTACATGCAACTCATTGTCTCTCACTATTTCCTAGAGGTAATGATCATTTAGACAATTCCTTAAGGTTCATTATCTGTATGTTCTACTGAGTGTTATACTATGTCATCTTTCTAAACAATTTATGTAAATTTAAGAAAGCACAAAAATGTCTACTGAATCAGAAAAACATATAATAGTACCTTATTACTTCATAAGGCAGTAAGTTCACAGTACTTATGTGAAAATCTATGTTTTAAATATTACCTAATATGGAAGTAGCATCTCATAAACACAGTGAATATTTCTAAGGTATAATTTTTGGCAGCTTATTTTTTAACTGAGGTATATAATTGCCATATGACAATAGTTTTAAGTGTACTTGATTCCATATATGTATATACTGTAAAATTACCACCATAAGTCTAGTTAACATTCATCACAACACATGTATTCAAAAATTTTTTTCTTGAAATGGAAACTGAAGATCTACTCTCTTAGCAACTTTCAAATAAACAATACAGTTTTATTAACTATAGTCACTGGCAGTTTCTTAAAAAGTTAAACATACACCCACCATATGATCAGCCCACTCCATTTTTATCTATATATTTGCCCAAAGAAAGCACATTCTTATAAAAAGACTTGTACACAAATGTTCATAGCAGCTTTGTAACATCCAAAAACTAAAAACAATCCAAATATCCATGTCCATCAAAAAGCAAATGGATGAACAAATTGTGTTATATACTTGGAATGCTATTCTGAAGTAAAAGAAACCATTGAAACAGGCAACAACACTGATGAATCCCCAAATCCTTACAAGTGAACAAAGCCAGAAAAAAAGGACACTGAATATAAATACGTATACGCATATGTATATAACATATACATATTATATATATATATATATATATATTAAAGATGGTGTACTATGAAACTTAAAGATTCATAGTACATATTAAAGTAGGGGTCCCAAACCCCTGGGCTGCAGACCTGTACTGGTCAGTGGCCTGTCAGGAACCAGGCTGCACAGCAGGAGGTGAGTCGCAGGCTAGCAAGTGAGGCTTGATCTAATCTTAAATTTTTTCAGTTCTACCATACCAAGTAAATAACATATCCAGATTTATATTTACAAAATCACATACATATACACAGTAGATCACATTATTTCTATATATAGATAAAAATTCTGAGGTTTAAAAATGTTAACAGATTTCCCAAAGGTCATAAAGCCAGAGTCAGAAACTATGATAGTATGATTCCATTTATAAACAATTTCTATGCAACAGAAAATGCAAACTAAGCTATTGTAATGTAAAGCAGATCAGTGGTTGCCTGGAGATTATGGGGGCAGAGGCTAGTAACAGATAGAATTACCTCAAGGGAGCATTTTGAGGTGATGAGTAGGCTCCTGACCTTGACTGTGGTGACAGTTTCATGGGTGTATATATATATATGTTAAAACTTATCAAACCATATATTTCAAATATGTACAGCTTATTATTTGTCAATTATACCTCAAATAAGGCTGTTTTAATTCTTTTTTTTCTTTTCAGACTTATGAATTTAGAAGTTATGAAAATAGACTGTCATTTTGATTAATATATAGGAACAAGTCCTGGCATTAGACTGCCTGGATTCATTTAATTTCCAGCTCTGTCACTCACTGGTATATGACCTTAGTCAAAACATTCAATCTCCCTGAGGCTCAATTTCTAAGCAGTAAAACACACTTACCTCAGTGTTTACTTGAGCATCAAATAAGACAAAACTTGGTAGATGCTTTAAAATGCTAATTATTATTAAAATTAAGTGATATTCTACCAATTAGAAGTTAAAGGCATATTTTACATGAAGTAAAATAATAGTAGAGAGAAGGGAACCCTTGTACCCTGTTCGTGAGGATGTAATTTGGTGCAGCCACTATAGAAAATAGAAAATATAGAAAATAGTATGAAGAGTCCTCAAAAATTAGAAATAGAACTACTCTATGATCCAGCAATTCCACTTCTGGGTAATTATCTGAAGAAAATAAAAATATGTACACTCTGATGTTCACTGCAGCATTATTTACAATATCCAAGATATGGAAACAACCTAAGTGTCCATCAATGGATGAATGAATAATGAAGATATGGCACACACACATACACACACACATTACTCAGCCATAAAAAAGAATGAAATCTTGACATTTGCCACAACATGAATACACCTAGAGAGAATTATGCTAAGTGAAATAAGTCAGGCAAAGAAAAATATTGTATGATCTCTTTTATATGTGGAATCTAAAAATACAAAAATTAAAATATAAGCAATAGCATGCCAAATATAAAATAAACAATGCAATCAACATCATAAAAACAACTGTTTCATTTGAAATGGACCTTAAACTTAAAGCATGAATATAGCTAAACATCTTTTTTTTAAAAAAGCCAAAATAACAGGTTGAGTAAAAAAATAAAAAATAAAAAAACAAAACCTAAAAATATCCAACTTCCTGCTCTGATCCACTATTTTGCACTTCTCCATTATTCTTCACTTTACAAAAGCAGCAACTACTGACTTGCTTATTGTAATTACAACACATCTTTGATTTTAATGGTAACAAAATGATTTAAATGGCATAATATGCATACAAAATGTACTTATCTCTTTAAGGGCAGAGATTTTAGATGTGTAGTACAACATGTTCTGTTCCTAGCACAGCAACAGCTATGCTGCAGCTGTTTCTCAAATATTTAAAGAAGCAAAGTAAGACTAAAATCTTCAGTGTACAAAAAAATTCTAGAACTTTTCCCTAGACTAGCTTTCTCATCATTAGCCTCCATCCTATTATTTTTTTCTCAATAAACTATAAAACCAACTTACATGCTGAGAAATTTTAAGCATCTTCATATTTTTCAGAAGTGAGAACTATTTAATAATTAACACTTTAAAAAGGAACTCAAAATAGTCACTTAATTATCTTGGCACCAAAACTTTAATACTGTCCCTAGAATGAGTCTTGCACACTTCTTTAAAAAGTGCATAAGGCTTCTTAAGCAATATTCAGTGACACTTTGTGGTAAATACATTGGGGAAAACAAGGCAGGAGATTTAAAGCGTGTTGGATTTGGTCATTTGGTACTCAGCATCTTCAATCATCTTCCTATACGCTTTCTGGTACTGTATAGATGCTGGAAAGCTAAAACTTACATTTCCCCGACTCTCCTACAATTAGAGTCTAGGTGAGATTAAGTTTCTGTAATTGAATATTCTTGAGATTTGTAGGCAGAAGTGAGGCAAACAGCACCTTTCTGTTGCTGTTTCTGCTGAAAAGGACATTCATGGAGACCGGAGTGGTTAGAGGCACTTATGGCAACAGGAAGGACCGGACACAACATTCCAAGGTCCACCCCTGAGCTTCACATGGTGAGAGGCAGTTGTACCACAGTAACAGTAAAAGTAGCACTGTGTCCTATTCCTGAGATTATACCTACAGAGATATGCTCTAAAACTCAATAGGTCTATCTCCCTTCCAAACATTTTGGTAAACAGTTACATCCTTGAACTAAATCCATTTACGCTTTACATTTCTACAGTGGTTTCTGTTCCTGCATTGAACCTCAATTAATACGGCAAGGAAATGCAGCAAGTACACAACTTATCTATACGATAGTCTATAGTGCCTAAAAATACACTCACTTATAATGTAAAGTTGAGAAAGGTTGAAAATATACCTTTCTAATAATTGTATAAAAGGTCTTTCATGAAGAAGACCTTTTCCACCTTTCCAAGATTACACTCTCTGGACTAGACACCCAGCAACGTCTAACCAGGTACAGCGCCCTCTGTAAATTTAGGAAATTCCTACTAATCCTACAAATCTGGTCACATGAGCTCTTTTGTAAGGCTTTACCTAAAACTCCCAAAACATAGTGAAACATACCTTTTCTGGTTAATCTTTAAAATTTCACAAGAAAATTTCATTGTATTCATATTATATCACATTTTCCATTGCACTGTAATTTGCCATTTCCTTAGACAATTTATAATTTCCGTATCTTTTCAGAATTTATCGCAGTATTTGCAAGGACCAAATCTCAATCGATATTTGTCAAATGAAGTAATGCACAAGAAATTAAAAATGAAGCAGATATTATTTGGTACTTTTCTTAAATGTATTGTGCCTTATACTGTCCTGTTATTAAATGAAAACTTAAATTTGCATTAATAAATATGGAACCGTATGGAAAATAACAGCAGTCAGATTAAAGTAATTTCTAAATCTGTTCAAAGAATTTATTGTATAAAACATTAAAAAACTTTTGGAAATGTGTCTAAAAAAATCATATTAACCTTTTTTATAAAATGAGAAGAACATCAATGACAACCAAAAAACTAAATTTCAACTGAGTATCAGTAAGTGAAATAATGAATATCAAATAAGAAAACTATATATCAACTACAAAAATAACATCTGAAAAAACTATTCTCTTTTTTTGGGAGATTTCTTAAAGTTCTATTTTTTATAACCTTACTTGGAATAATGAAGATGCCAGAGTGTTTTTATGTAACAAATGCTATGAAAAATAAAAGTAACCTGATACATCAGCAACTGTTAACTACATTTTTCCATTTTTGTATTAGATTGTCCTTTATTATACTTTATTGAATAGGTGTACTCTAAATATCTTCCAGTCTATGGTTTCTGTCTTTATTATTAAAAAACTTTTCTCCCTCCCATTTTTCCTCCCCGACCCCATACATGTGTATGTATGTATACATACATATATATACACACACAAATATGGCATTAATTGTATATTTAAGCAAATTTGCCGCCTCGAATGATTTTATTAGTTTGTTTTTCTTTCTTCCAAAATTTATTATCTCCATAAGTCATATAAAAAGCCTGAAACAACATATCCTTCCATATTTTTTCTTCGTGTCCATAAAATACACATATAAAACATGAAGAATTTTGGGTGGAGAGAAAGTCATTGTTCTAAAAGGAATATTGCACAAATTATTCTGAATCTTGTATTATTACCCATCAGTACCTGGTGGATATAGTTTGTCATTTAACTTTATGGTAACTGTGCTGTACAAAACTTATAATCCTTTCCCATACAGCTTGTGCTTTCTTGTGTATGCTGTGTAAGGACATATTTTACAGATACTCCCTATATTACTTTCTTCCAAGTTTTAAATATTTTTGTTTTTTCACATTTTAGTCTTTAATTGGTTTGCAATTTAATTATGAGGTAGGGATCACCGTTCCCATTAAGAGCTGTCATGGCATCTTTTATTTACTGCATCTTTTGATTAGAAGGTCACCTCTGTCACATAGCTGTCTCTCTTTTCACATATATGTTTCTGGAGTTCATTTACTGTGTTTTTAACCCATTTGTCTTCCTCTTATAATTACTATACAATTTTAATTTCTACAGCTTTATATTAATTTTGATAATATAATGAGTTCTACCATCTCATGTATTTTTTTCAAAACTGTTGCTATTTTGGGCCTTTTTTCCATATGAACTTTAGGATCCACTTATTAAGTTTCTTGAACATATTCTGTTAAAATTTTGGTTAGAATACTACCAAACTTATAGATTATTTTGGGGGAAAAAGTGACATATTTTACAACTTGATTATTCCTTCCTATGAAGTTCTCCATTTGTCTTCTTTTACTCCTTCAATAAAGTCTTAATATTTTCTCCATATAGATCTTACATATTTTTGTTAGTGTTATTTCTAGAAACATTGTTAACTTACATGTTTTTCCCTTTTCCTGCCATTCACTTTCAAACTCTGCAATTATACTTTTGTATATCTTTTATAAACAGTTGAACAGTTGTATTTTGTTGAGTTTTTTAATTCAAACTGAAAATCTCAAATTTCAGTAGGTAGATTTAGTATATTTACAATGATTCTGACTACTGATATAACTTAGGTTTACCACCTTATTTAACTACTCTTCTTCTATCATTTTACCTCTTTTCTGACTTCTATTTATTTTCATTTCCTTTCCCCTCCCAATGGTTTTAATATTATATATTTTCTATCCTTCTAACAGTTACACCTTTACACTTCTAAAACATATATATAACTTTACAGCTTTCTAAAAAGTCTGAAAGAATGAGCATTTGGAGTGGGGAATAATGTCAGATAAGTGGTATATTTTCTGAATTCTTCCATAACTTATCAGTCAAAATATAACTTATTTTTAATTCTGTTAATTATATTTAGGAGTTTTTTGAGTATTAATTAGACTTCTCAATCTCAGATATTTTAGCTCCAGAAAATTTTCTTCAGCTATGTTTATCTATCACACCATCCATTCCCAAGTCCACTCCTTCCTAACACTATTCAGATGGTCATTAGAGTACCCGTATCTTCCTCGAGTTACCCATATACTTTGGGAGAAACTTAAATCAAGTTGATATCCAGAAATGAGCCAGACTAACCAGAGTACTTTCAATGCCTTGCTGCCATTTTGAGTCAGGTTAATCCAGCAGTCCCCAACCTTTTTGGCACCAGGGACCAGTGCTCCTATGAGAATCTAATGCCTGAGGATCTGAGGTGGAGCTGAGGCAGTGATGCTAGTGCTGGGGAGCGGCTGCAAATACAGATGAAGCTTCACTCACTCGCCTGCCGCTCACCTCCTGCTGTGTGGACCCGTTACTAACTGGACACTGACTGGTACCAGTCTGCAGCCCATGGGATGAGGTCCCCTGAGGTAATCCAAACCTAAAACCAATCAGATAAACTCCTTAAATGAAGATTAACTGATCAAAGTCAAGCCTGTTCAAGCTGAAGGCAATTTAGGCTTTTCTATCATGCTCCTCAAAATTCTTCCAATCTCCATAGCCTGGCTGCAAAGAGATCCCACATTTTTACTTATTTGTTATAGCAGCATCCCACTTCTAGATCCCCAAATCCAGATTAGTTTTTTTTTTTTGTATTGCTATGTAACAAATTACCACAAATTTAATGACTTAATACCACAACCCTTATTCTCTCTCAGTTTCTGCAGGTCAGAACTCCAGGCCCTACACGACTGGATTCTCTAAGGGTCTCACAAGGCTGAAATCCAGGTATCAGGCAGGCTGCTTTCCTGAGTCCCTTTCTGGAGGTTCTTGGGAAGTATCAGCTGTCAAACTCATCTAGCTTGCTAGCTGAATTCAGCTTCTCATGACTGTAGGACTGAATCTCTCTTGGCTGAATCTTTTGTCAGGAAGAGTCCAGTCCCTTTTAAAGGTCCACTTGATTACAGCAGGCCCACTGAAAAATAATCTCTTAATCTTAAAGTCAAGTAACAGAGACCTCAACTACATTTACAAAATGTCTTTACCTAGATTAGTGTTTGTTTCAATAATGAGGAGTAGATATGTGTACATCAAGGAGAAGTCTTGAGACCCATCTTAGAATTTTGCCTACAACACACATATGGTTAAGAGTAAAAGTGTTGAGTCATGGTGTATGTGAGTACCGCCAAAAATTGTTCCAAAGTGATCTAAACACTTAAAACTCCCACTAGTAGGTTTTGAGAAGTTATAACTGTATCACATTCAAGCCAACAATTTAGCTATTCTTAAGGATGTGGAGTGGTATCTGGTTGTGGGTGTAGTCAGCATTTTCCTGATGACTGTTTTCTGTCTGCTTTTAAAAAAAGTCAGAATATTTTTTTAAAATGTTGGAAAAGATTGGATTAATTATTCTATCGTGTGTTTTTAACATAAACTTCTAAAATGGCATTCATCCATATTGTATTATGGTTATTGTATGTCTGGGTTTCTGCTTTAACATAAGCTATTCAAACTTTTTTTTTTTCATATTTGTTATTGCAGTGCCTAGCATAACTCCTGGCATACAGAGCACTCAATGTTTGGTGAACTGAATTTAATTCACATTCTAAAATGTATTTTTTTTCATTTCCAAAATTGAAGCACTACTCCCTAGGCCAGCTGCTAATGGTACAGTCCTTTTAGCAGTCGAAGACATAATTTGTGTGAACCAGTACTGCATCAATACAGTTAGAGGAATAATATATGCCCTGACTACCATAAATCTACTTAGCTTTCCTGCCCTAATCATTAAAAAAAAAAAAAAACATTTTATTGATTGTTTTGTCTTTATTATTTCTCAAAAGCCTTAGCACATTGTGCTCATTGATACAGCTAAATTGCTCTTATATTTGCCTTTTATTATAAAATCTCCTCTTCTATATAACCTTTCCATATCTGAGTACACTTTAAGGTGTTTCGGCAACCAGACCAGTCTCTCTGAATGTCTCTCCAAATTTCTTTGTCAGAATTTCTTAGTCAGTATAGATGATTTCATTCTAGAAAGTTCTCCAACACTTGCTGACCATTTTTCCTTTTACAGTCTCAAAGTCATCAAGTCGTAACTGTCTTCCTCAAACACAGATTTTTTTTTCCTTTTTCTTTTTAAATTTTGTCTCAATACATAGTTTTCTACATTTAGAATTCCAAAGGTGACTCATCATTTCCTTATGACCAAGATTAGAATGAAGTCCAGAGTAGGAGATGTCTCTGTCTGCCATCCTGACAAACCTGGGTACCATTCCATTCTTGTTTCCTAGTTCTGAATCTCATCCCACCAAATTGCTTTCGTGTCTAATGTTTGTACACTTTTCATTAGGCTGCTTTGAAATATAAATATTTTGCTGATATGATGAAAATTACCACAAAAACTGTAATTCAGGTCTCTGATCTATTCCAATATTATGATTAATTTTTTTCTTGTTAAACAGATGCAGTGAATTAATTCAAAATTAATTCAAAATAGATCTTTTGAGGGCTGGTATCTAGCCAAATGCTCTTTTACAGCTATGCCCTATTCATGTGCATACTGAGCAAATTACAAGCAAAGCACGATATTTACGTAATATTATAATTAGAGTATAATGGAATAAATTTGCTTCTACATTAATTTATATATGCTACTAAGAAAATGTGATGTCAGAACAGCAGTCAGTTCCTGAATTAACAATAGGCAACACCTCTCCCACTGCTGTGTTGGTAACTGAATGAATTACTCCATTTGTCAAATGGCTTTTTTCTTAAGAGTACTTTGAACATTAATGCTCCATTGACAATTGTTAGTGTGAAATTTTGATGATTAATGTATTCCATGTGATATTATATTTTCCTAATCATTCCTGTAGGATAAGTGCATGCTTATTTTATTCTCTAAACCTAATAGATAAATCTATCATCAAATGAAAAAGCTAAAAGTCATAAATAAACTGTAAATCAGTGTTAGAATAAAGAAAAAATGTACATCTTTAAAATAAATATATTAATTTAAAAATAAAGATTCAGCTATTCAGGTGTCTAACATATTTAAGGGGAAAAATTATTCTCTGAAATTTCACAAAGACAAATTATTCTTGATCTAATAAGAATAAATAACATTTATGTGAAAGTGTTTTATAAACAAGGAGTCATACATTAAAAGGTATGATTATTAAACAATAATAAGGGATATAAGTAAGAAAGCCCAGACATATAATTTAGTCTTCAATCTTTAAATGCTTCATATATTGTTATTTTAACACTGTTATACAAAAAATTTAACATGGCTGAGGATACTGGTCATACTAACTCAAGGTAATGAAAAAACACTAAGGGATAGTTGAAATTGCTTATAAATCTATGACTTCTTCCCAATTAAACTTCCTTTAAAGGAAAAAAAAAAAGTAGAAGCTAAACGAAACATGCTCTAATAAGACAAATACCAGACAGAAGTTTCCTTGTCAAACACTCAGTTTCTACCAAGCCAAAGGAGATATTTAAGTGGTAGCCTCTGTGAGGCTGCATCCATCAAGGCAAGCTATATTTTGTACCTGACACAAAAGCACCTTCTGTTTGTCAAGATATGTGCCTACAGGTACCTTGTAGACTAGCTTATGGTTCCTCACACACACTACCAGAATTACTTGGAGACCATCCTTAGAGGTACTACAGAGACTTACTCCATACCTGACCATCATGAATTCCTGGCTCTGACACTCCTTGAGGAGGGATCCTCTCTCCATGAGGATTCACCATGACAACCCTCAGTGTATTTTTGTAAACTTGAACTACATACTGCCACATGCCTGTGTCCCAGTGGGGAGTATGAACATACCACTAGCAAACAAGGTTATCAGATGTACTCTCCTACAGGAATTTTACATCCTGGCAGAATCCCTGCAGTGGCTGGTTGTTTTAAGAGAATTTCTATAGCACTACAGTGACCAAATGACATCACTTTGACGTGCCAAGGTCCAGGGTTTCTTAAGTTCATTATAGGACACTTTCTTGTACATTGTAACACGTTTGGCAGCATTTCTGAACTTTACCCACTAGATGCCAGGAGAACTGTTCACCCCCGACCTCCAACTGTGACAAAAAATATCCCCAGATGTCGAATGTCCTCTAGTGGGTAAAATCAAGCCATGCTGACAACTACTCACTCTGGCTAGATGTAAACTTCCATTTCCAGCGGGTGGTCTGAGGCTGACAAAAGGATGTGTACCGGCACTAAGAGGCACACCACTCTTCCCACCTGCTCCACTGCATCTGAGGCTCATGTAGGGCTCCCTGAGATCCCACAGAAAGCAGACTGAGGAACTCAACCCAGCAAGCTGAGAGGCAGGCCCTATTCCAGCAAGCAGGAAAACAAATGAACCTTGACTTTTTCCTGGCTCTTCCTCCCTCTCTTTCCTTCTATTAACTCCTTCTTCACCTCTGCCCCTCTCCTAGAAGTAGAACCATGATTCAACTAAAGACATTTAGATGACTTATATTCTCAGATAAGATGTAGCCCAGGAGCAAACTTTGCTGCTGACCTGCTGCCAGCTCTGGTCTTTGTGCCCCATACAACATGTTTCTCTAGCCTTGGTGTTGGCTAGAGAAATCTGAACTGCTATATTCCCAGTAGCCTCATTAGCTCGCATACTTTGGGAGGACAACTGTGGGCAGAAGCCTAGACTCACAAAAAGACTGACCTGTTCTTATAACCTGAACAAACTGACACTTGCATGGCCTGATCCTTGGACAGGGATGAGCAGTTTGATGCCTGTCTTCCCACAGACAGGGCCCGAAACCACTAACTCCACTGCATTTAGATACTATCTAGACCCAGATTTCCTTGATACATATATAGACTCATATATAGACACATACACATATGCATATGTATTTATATATAAATAAACCTAAAAATATGTCTCGCAAGAAATGGGAGAACAGGGGGATGACTATATTCCTTACTCATATTTCATTCAAAAATAAGTTCTACATAAATAGAAAATTAAGCATAAAAAAAAGAAAATTTAAGAGCACTAAGAAAATATGGGAGAATGTTTAATAAAATTTGACTGAAAAAGGCCTTTACACTCAAAGCACAAACTCACAAGTCATATAAGAGACTTCTGTAATCAAGCTAGTCTACAAATAGCTTCTAGATATATTCATATAAGTGAACAAAGACGTATGTAAAATAATATTACAAAATGGCAAAATGATAGGATGTAGAAAACGATATAAATGTCCATTAATGAAGACTGACTAAATAAATTATGGCACTTCCATACAATGGAGTATTATGTAGTTATGAAAATGACTAAAGTAGATTTAAATGTGCCAGTATAAAACAATCTATCAGATAAAGTTATATAATGCCTCCTCTTTTATCCCCCACCTCTCCTCACCAAAAAAGAAAAGAACTGTACAGAGATTTTTGCTTATATACACAGGCTGCAGGAATTCCTAAAAGGACACAAATGAAATTTATGTGGTTGCCTCTGGAATGGAAGATGTGTCTGGAAAGGAAGGAAACTTGTTTTCACTGGATATCCTTTTGAAGTTTTGAATTATTTTTTTTAGATTGTGCATAAAGTCCATCTTAAAAAAATAAGATCAAAGAATAAAATTCAAAGAAAATGTTTTAAAATATAATTGCAAATATCCTATATATAGGATAAATAAGAGATTCTTACCTTTCTCTGCAAAATTTAAGAGAATGTAGTATGGCAGGTCTCTTTTGACGTAAATTCCATAAATGTAAGGTGTCATCAGCCAAGGCACTCACAAGAGCTCCCTTAAAAATAAAGTGTAATATATTTTATACAGAACACATTTCACAAACATTAAAGCTAATAAGGATCTGCCAAAAAATCTTCCCAAACTCTGAAACTTTCTGCCAACAGACTTAGTTCTGAGAAACATTTGCCTCACTCAAATTCTAAGCAGCAGATGTAAAACAGTGTATTGCGTGCAAAAGCATGTGTAAAAATGTTTCAAATTCTTTAATAATTTAAAGTATAACTTAATATCTTATAAACTAAAATTATTCTAAGGTCTAGTTGAATATCATGGTTGATTACTAGCTATGTAAAATAGAGGTCAGACTATAAGTTACTTGGTCACTACTTCCTTGACCAAAATAGCAAAATATGATACAAAGTAACCTTCCCATTTTATTTGGCTTAAGATAAATCCTCATGAATGTACTATGCCTACATAAAAATTCTACTACTAGAATGACATGCAAAATAAAGTAGCATTCAACACACTGTAACTTCAACGGCCAAAAAGCTGAAAATTCTGACTTAGAAAGTTAAAACATCTGATACTATGACACTATTAAGTATGAAGAAGATAATCTCTAGCAGTATGTGAAAACCACATGAGGGGCTCAGTTTGATCCTAGACCTGACAAATCAGAATTTTCAGAGCAAGAACTTATGCAGGTTTATTTTTTTAAAGTTCCAGAAATGATTCTGATTCATGAACAGAATTAAAAATCTCTAGATGAAGGCTGATTTATTAAGACAAATGAATGTTTTTCCTCCAAAGAGTAAGATACTCTTCTATACAGAGAATAAGACAAAATATGCTACATGAGGAATTTATGTTAATTTCAAAAAAGATTTGCCATTTTAATCCTTTATATTATGAAAAATATTAAAATAGCCCTCTTAAAGTAAGAGAGCTTCTCATTCGTCCAAGAAAATTAAAATAGCTCTGAAGACAAAATTTACATTAAACGATCTCTCCAAGTCCTTTCCGCCTTCGAAATTCTATGATGGCTATTCTGTGTAACTACTACTGCTACAACATGGCTACTGGAAAGCAGAAATACTCTCCCTTTCACTAGAAAGTATACTCTTATCTATATCACTTTGAAGCAGAGAAATTCAAAGGATTCGGGTTATCAAAGATTTGTACTCTTCATTCTTATTTCCACTGTAGTTTCAGACCATGTCATCCTTCTCAAGACATTTGCTTCATCTTAAAATCTCAGGAGAGCACATGGTTAGTAACAGCTGATCCCTGATGGGGGCGCCTTTACCTATATATAGTTTTCCCAAACTGAAAGCAAATAGTTACTCTCAAGTGTCAGATTTCCACAGCTGTCCCCACAAGTTTTTTTAAAAAAACAGTAATGTCATTTTAAGTACTTAAATGTAACACTCAAGCATGTAAAATAAAACAAAGTAGTTATTTAAAGGAACTTTGTGATGAATCCTACTGACAAGAATCCTGTAATATGAATAACGACAGCATAAACTACTTAACATTTCTAAAACTTAGGTGTATAGGTAATCAATTTGCAATATGTTATTTACATTGGCTCACGCACTGTTTTAAAAAATAATCTTAATGCAGTTATAAAGATGGAGAATAGGTTCGTGGATGCCTCAGATTAGAGTCTGAGAGGAGGGAAGGAAGGAAATGTAATTTTAAAGAGGCAGCCTGAGGACATTCCTCTACAGTGGTGGAACTGATCTGTATCTTTACAGTGGTGGTCATTACACAAATCTATGTAATAAAATTGCACGAAACTACACACACACACACACACACACACACACACACACACACACGAGTGCATGTAGAAATGGGTGGTGAAATCTAAATAAGGTCTTTGTTAACAGTACTGGATTGGTGTCAATCTCCTGGTTTGATACTGTACTATTGTTATATAAAATGTTACTATGGGGGAAACTGGGAGAAGGGTACACAGGACCTCTTTATTTTGAAACTCATTGCTAGTCTAATTATTTAATTAAAAAAAATTAACAGAAAAAATAATCTGGAGTCTTCTATATGTTTGACAACTTTCTATAATTTGGTTTTTTTTTTTTAGCATTTTACAACTTTAAACTATTATACAGTCCTACAGAGAACACCGGTTTTTGAAAAAATGCTTCCTCTGACCCTGAAAAACTTACACAACTGCATATTATTTGTATCACAGTTTTGCTGAATTTTTCTATTATCATCCTTTGTTCTTTACACCCACAATGCCTCTCTTAAATCTGATATGAATAAAATATTCATCAAAAGCCAGAGGTACTGAGTAATTTTTTTTCTCACACACACATTGAAGAATTTACTCCATCGAACCCAAGGACTTAGGACAAAAAGAATGTCCACAAACTCTCCTCACATCTAAGGATAGCCAAGCCTTTCCTAGAGTAATTTATCTTTCTTCCTTCTATAACCAGCTTTTCCTGCCTGTCACTACTCGCAGTAAACATCTATTCTCAGAGCTGCTCATACTTTTTCAAAACCTACAAACACATTGTTTACTTTGCTAATAAAATGATGTTTCTCGAGCTCCTTGCAAATTTTATAGTCTACCAAAAAGAAAGGCATCATCAATTACTTCAACAAATAAATGACACAACAAGAACTTTGGACAATAACCAGTTTCTAATGGATTTTGGTTTACTGGTTGTATTTCAAAACAACTCATCAGAGAAGTACACTTTGTAACTGATAACACACATCATCTTTAAACAATATTTTAATACAGGTTTTTATGTTATGTAATTTTCATTATCCCTAAAATAAAACTTAAATGATGTACGCTGTATCAAAAAGATTTACCTTATCCTATTCTATTTGTAAACAGTGTTTTGAGAAACAGCTTACATTATTTATGTAACTGTCCATGATGATGCCTGAAAATGAATTACTATTATCTCTGACCTAAAAGAAATTTGTTTCTGTTGATATATTAAAATGAGAATGCACACAAGAAACCTGAAAGATGAGGTATGGCCCTATTTCATACACAACTGTGAGAGATTAAAGCAAGTCACTAACCTCATTAATCAGGAACTGGAGCTGGATTACTGCAGCTCCACTGTCATGTTGGCAATAACATTCCACTCCCGGACGACCGAAGCTGTCATCAGTTTCATTAAGGAGTTTGTGGTGTGTGTGGGCTTTTTATAGAAATTATATAATAGACTAACAAATATTCCAAAGACCTGATATTCAATACAAACTACTTATGGGGAATAAAGACTTAATGAGGTTTATTACACACTAATCAACTAGTTTCTATGGGAAATCAGAATGCTCAAAGGTCCAAAAGAAATAAGAAAACTGTTCCTTTTTAGAAAAGAAGAAAGTATTAAAAACAGCAATATACAGAACCGAAATAATATATATTTAATATAATTTACTCTGGCCAAGTTTTTTCTCTCACTTAAAAAGAAGAGAAGAGCATATAATTTTGCCCGTCTGCAAACAAATGTGAAAAGTAGACAAATGCCATTTTAGAATATTGCTCTTAGAAACAATAATCTTTTACTGGCATTTTTCATCCTTTTATGTCATTTTTAAATACTTTAGGCTAAAAATATAATGAAAAGGAATTGCTGAGTCCTATAATCTTTCCAATTTTAGTTTTTTTGAGGAATCACTATACTGGTTTCCATAGGGACTGCACCAGTTTGCAGTCCCACCAACAGTGCACAGGGGTTCCCTTTTCTCCACATCCTCGCCAAAACATGTTGCTTTGTTGACTTTTGGATAACAGCCATTCTGATTGGTGTGAGGTAGTATCTCACTGTGGGTTTGATCTACATTTCCCTAACGATTAATGATGTTGAGCATCTTTTCACATGTCTGTTGGCCACGTCTTCCTTGGAGAAATGTGTTTTTGGGTTCTCTGCCCATTTTTCGATCAGTCTTTTATGTTATTGTTATTGAGTTGAATGAGTTTCTTAAGTATTTTAGATCTCAATCTCTCATTGGATATATCATTTGCAATAACATACTCCCAATCAGTGGGTTGCCTTTTTGTTTTGTTGAAGGTTTCCTTCACTGTTCAGAAGCTTTTTAGTTTGATGTAGCAGCATGAGTTCATTTTTGCTTTTGTTTCCCTTGCTAGAGGGGCAAGTCCAAAAAGATATTACTTAGACTGATGTCAGATACTTTATTTCCTATGTTTTCTTCTAAGAGTTTTATGGTTAAGTCTTTAATCCATTGAGTTTATTTCTGTATATGGTGTAAGAAAGTAGTTCAGTTCTCCCAACACCACTTGTAGAGGAGACTGGTTACTCCAATTTATTTATCTGAAGAAAACGAAAACACTAATTCAAAAAGATAAATGCACTCCTATTCATTGCAGAATTATTTACAATAGCCAAGATATCAAAGAAGCCTAGGTGTCAATCAACAGATAAACAGATTTAAAAAAAAAAAAAGATGTGGTATATACCTATATAATGGAATATTATGCAGCAATAAAAAAGCAACAAAAATCTTGCCATTTGTGACAACATGGATAGATCTAGAGGACATTATGCTAAGTAAATAAGTCAGGCAGAGAAAGACGAATACCTTATCATTTCACTTACATGTGGAATCTGAAAACCAAATCAAACCAGACTAATAGAAACAGAGACCAAGGTAGCTATTATCCATATTTTACAGATGGTAACTGATGCTCAAAGAAGTGATTTTTCTCACGGTTACTACTGATTTGTTTCCCTTTTCCTTTGGATAGGGTGGTACTGTGCTGTAGCTAGCCCTGAAAGGTTCTAACACTAAAAAAGCCCTATGAATTGGGAAAAGCATTCATAATAAATCATTGCTTCATAATAACAAAAGTTTAAAATTAAATTTTAAAGAATGAGCATTGCTTATATATAATCAAGAGTTATCAGTGTGGAAAGAACACAAATTTCAGAGCAGGCAGTTCTCAATCATGGCAGTGTATCGGAATTCCAGTTCTACTAAATCCAAATTGCCTGAGAAGTCTGGGCAGGTATTTTTTTGTTTTGTTTCGTTGTGTGCTATAGAAATGTCCGAGGTGAGGTGAGAAATAAGACCTCTACTTCCACATCAGTTCATGTACCAGCTCTGCTAGTCCTTGCTGGGACCTGGGGAGAATTATTATACCTCTCGACTTTCTTCTTTATAAAATGCAGATACCTATCAAGTTTAGTTTGCAGAACTGTGGTGAGAATTAAAACTATATAGAGTATATTCACCAAATGGTCGTGGTAGCCATTACCCTTATTTAACACAATGCATTTATTGCTTTAACAAAAACTAAAATTACTTTATAATGGGTATATCATGGTGTACAAAAATATCAACTCCGAATACATTAAATCACAAAACAATGTCATAGATGCAAACATTCATATCTTTCATACCTATAGTGATTATCGCTTCTTGTATATACAGTTCTTCCTAATATTGTCATTTCTGAGTTAACAGTTTCATTAGAAAATGATCAAATACTAAAACAAAGATCTGCTTGCTAAGTTTTTCCTGTTTATTATGGCTATGTTCACAATTAAACGAGAAAACAAAACATCTGAAATGAAGAAAATCCAAGGAAAAGATTACATACTGAACAATTCTGCTGTTTGTTAAATGGAGAGAAATACTTATCATTCTGATTTTTCTCTTTTATATATGCATGAATCAATTAGAAAGCAAAGCCAAAATAATGAGGTACACTGAGTATTTCTTGGTGTCAATACATTTTACCTTCTAATTCTGAAGTCCAAAGCATTCTCCTAAAAATGATGCAATCTTCCTAACTTAAATATCTTTATTCTAAATATTTCTTCTGCTTACCCTATCAAGAGCTATGATACCTACCTAATCCTACAAGTTATTTTTTTTTCTGGATTAAACTAATTAATTTATCTGACCCATGATACATGCCAGATATCTCCTGCACAACTACACTTATGGTTTTATCCAGACGAGTATCAGCATGGCTCCTGAAATGGAGCTGCAGAAGGCCAGGTTAAAACAGGCTGGGAGCAGAGTCTTTGAAGACAAGCCTCTGAATTTAGACATAATACTCTAAGTAAGCAACAAGGAGAAAATAAAGATTTAAGGAAAAAAATAACAATGAAACTATCAATTAAGAATAATCAGTAGGAGGTATGCAGGACAGATAAGCAGAAAGACCAGGGCCAATAAAACACCATATCATCAACTCCAAGTTCAAAATAAGCATTCATCCAATTGCCTAGATAGAAATAAAAGAAATAACTATTTTTTAATTATTTTGCCTGGAAAGGGAGGGAGAAAGGAGGAATTAAGAGGCATATCATAGCAGTTAAGATTTATTAAACATGTAATATGTGTCAAACACTATATATGTATTATTTCACAAGAGTATCTCTATTATAAGCCCTGTTTTTACAAATGACGAAACTCAGATACAAGGTTAAATAACTTGCCCAAGAGCCATATAGTTAGTTAGTATGAAAATGAAGTTTGAGGATGTGGTTCCATAGTGTAGCAGTTAGCACATCTGCTTTACACACAGAAGGTCCTGGGTTCATGCCCCAGTGAAGCCATGGTCCATAGTCTACAGTAATGCCACCCTGAACAAGACCAATGTCTGATCTCGGAAGCTAAGCAGGGTCAGGCCTGTTTAGTACTTGGATGGGAGATCACGAAGGAAGACGAGGTGCTGTTAGGCATAAATAACAATAACAAAAAAAAAAAGGAAAATGAGGTTTGAACCCAGGCAGTCTAATTCCAAAACATATGTCACCAAGCCTTACTGCATACATAAAAGAGCCAATTTTCACATGTAAATGTCATTTCCTAACTTATTTTAAGTCATTTAAAATTGGAGAATGAACATAGAGGAAATATTTATAATCAATATTTTGCACCTGAATACATATCAGACTAGTCTAATAATATACAACTAGACCAAATATAACCTTAAGTAGCAAGCAAACATCATAAAACCAATTAAGTATAAATAATATACCAATCAAAATTTTCTTCTAGACCTATTTTTGATGTTATAGATACCTATTAATTTTAATAATGAAGCTCTATGGCCCAGCAGAATAAGCAAAAAGCGAGGGTTCTATATTCTAATTCTAGCTGAAATTTTGAAATGGCTTCCTCAAAAATATCTTAATGTGTAAAGTGATCAGCCAATAAACATTTTGAAGACTACAGCTATGTGAGAGGAACAGTTCTTAGCAAAGATAGGTAAGATATTAAAATAAGTAAACAACGCTATCCTCAAAAAGCTCACAGAATCAAATACTATATTATATTAAAGGACAAAAACCACATGCTCAGTGGACTAGAAAAAGTCTGACAAAATCCAACACCCTTTCATGATAAAACACTCAATGAGAAGGGAACTTCTTTAACCTGATAAAAGGACATCTATGAAAAACCCTTAGCGAACATCGTATGTAATGCTCAAAGACTGAACACTTCCCTGCTAAGCTCAGGAAAAAAGACAGGATGTCAACGCTCTCCACTAGTATTCGACATTATACAGGATGTTCTAGCCAGGGAAAACATGCAAGAAAAATACAAAGTGTTCAGACTAGAAAGGAAGAAGTTAAACTACTTCTGTGCATAGATGAAAGGCTCTTTTATATGGAAAATTCTAAGGGATCCACTTAAAATAAACTATTAGAACAAAAAAATGAGTTCAACAAGGTTTGTACAAACAAGAATAATACACAAAAATCAATTGTATTTCCATCACAAGCAATAAACAATCTTAAAGTGCAATTAAGAAAACAACTGAACTTATAATATCACAAAATAAAATACTTTGGCATAAATTTATCCAAAGAAATGAAAGAAATGTACACTGAAAACTAAAAAACTGAAAGAAGAGCTAAGCAAATGAAAGACATCCCATATTCATGAAACAGAAGACTTAATATTGTGAAGATGACAATATATACCAAACTGATCTATAAAATTAATGCACTCTATCAGAATCCCAGTTGTTAGCAGAAACTGACAAGCTGATCCTGAAATTCATATAGAAATGCAAGAGAACCAGAATAGCCAAAATAATCTTGATAAAAAAGAACTAAGTTGGAAGACTCATACTTCTTCAATTTCAAAATTTACTACAATTAAATGACAAAACAAATGTTATGAAATGTTACGGTAATCAAGACTGTGATATAAGCACACAGCTAAATAAAAATATATATATATATATATATATATATATATATATATATATATATATATATAAATGGAATGAACTGAGAGTCCAGAAATAAACATTTCAGATCAGTTGACTTTAACAATGATATCAAGACAATTTAATGGAGAAAGAACAAATGGTGCTGGAACAACTGGATAGCCACATGAAAAATAATAAATTTGGACCACTATCTCACATTCTATACAACTATTAGCTCAAAATGGAACAGAGACCCAAGAGCTAAAACCATAAAACTCTTAGACATAAACATAAATCTCAGATAAGGCCAAGGTTTCTTAGATAAAACACCAGAAACAAGAAACAAAAGAAAAATCAGATAAATTAGACTTCATCAAAATTAAAAACATTTGTGCTTCAAAAGAAACCATCATCAAGAAAGTGAAAAGACAATCTATGGAATGGCAGAAAAACTTGTGAACCATATATTTGATAAACACTTAATATCCAGTAAAAATAAAGGTCTTTTAAAACTAAACAACAAAAAGAAAATCCAATTTAAAAATGGGGAAAGGATATTAATAGACATTTCTCAAACAGAGAGATGCAAACAGCAAAAAAAAAAAAAAACATGAAAAGATGTTCAACATCATCAGTCACTAGGGGAATACAAATCAAAACCACAGTGAAATACTGCTTCAGACCCTCTAGTATGACTATAACAAAACAGAAAGACAGTAATAATGGTTGGTGATGTAGAGAAATTAAACTCTTGATTACTGTTGGTGGGACTGTAAAATGGTACAGTCACTCTGGAAAATAGATTGGTAATTCCTCCACATTAAACAGAGTTACCATATGGCCCAGCAATGCCCCTCCTAGAAATGTAAGAGGAGAATGATCTCACACACACACACACACACACACACACACACACACACACACACAACTTCTACACGAATGTTCACTGCATTATTCATAATAACCAAAAAACAAGAAAATCAAAATGTCCATCATTGATGACTGAATAAATAATATGCAACATATTTATACAATGGAACATTCAGCCATAAAAATAAACACAAATATATGCTAAAATATGGATGAACCTCAAAAACATTATATTAAGTAAAAGCCAGTCATAAAAGACTGCATATTACATGACTGCATGTATATGAAATGTCCAGAGTAGACAAATCCATTGGAATAAAAGGCAGGTAAATGGCTGTGAAGGACTGGGTAGAGGGGGTAAAAGGGAGTGATGACCAACAGGAATGGGGTTTCTTACTGGGAGATAGTGAAAATGTCTGAATATAAAAAGTTTTGTTGGCATAACAGCATATAATGAAAAGCACTGACTTGTACACTTTAAAAGAGTGAATTTAATGGTATGTAAAAATCTCAATAAAGCTGTTATTTAAAAAACAAAAAATCAGCTTGTATGAATGATAAATAATACATATAAATAGGCAAAAATGAAAGACTGAATTTAAGGCAAAAAATGATTGCAATTATTAATGAAATAAGTTAAAACATTATAGTCTTAAGTACATCCGCTTTTATATGGGATTTTAAAATATCTTTTAAAAGCAATGAATGAATTTAATTAGCAACCTAAATGAAATGCAGCATAGTAATGCTCTACAGTACAGCATTTTTGCAATTAAGCTCCTATTTCTTTCAGCCCCACATTCAACGTTTAAAGATTTTTAGTTCATTCAAGATTTAAACACAGGAAGTATTTAAGATGAAAAACAACAAAGAAAATGCAGTCCCTTAAACAAATAAGAACTTCGGTCATATAAAGAAAGTATGTTTTAGAAATACATATAAATGAAAATCCTAAGAAAACATCTTTCTTCTTATAGATTATGATCATTTATATTTTCATCTAATAATTTAAATATACATTAATCCTTAAAATATACTGATGAAATTATTCAGAAAATTCCAATTTTAAGTTATAACAATTTGGTTCAAGATAGTAAGCTGAACAAATGAATATGTTTGCTGTTACTCTGTACCAAAAAACTATTTAAAAAGTACAGCCAAAAGATAAAGAACTTGGAAAAAAATACATAATATGAGAATTACTTTAGAAGACGTTAACATTTAACAAGAGAAAAAATAAGGTTTATCAAAGAAATAATAAAATGTATTTTATTTAGCTTCTGAAGATGAGACTTCAGATATAACATAAATGAAATAAAACCCACAGCGAAATACTACACTCTAAAATCTTAATACATGAACACTTAAAAAGAAGACCCCCATAGGGTACAAGAAAACAACAACAACAATAACAAGAGGTCACCTGCAAAGTAAGGACGATCAAACCAGAGAAGTTCTAACACCAGTTGCCAGAGAGCAACGAAGCAACACTCTCAGAGCTGAGGGACAGCAGTTTTCCATTTAGAACTCTACAGTCAATCAAACCACCAGGGCAGTTTAATAGAAGACTTAACCATTGTTGCAAGGCCTCAGATACCTTATTACTTTCTTAGGATGCCATTCAAGACTTTACTACAATTAATCAAAGGAGGAAACAAACAAACAAAGCAATGACATGAGATCTAGGAAACAATGAATACAATCCAGAAAAAGATGAAGGAAAAGTCCAGAATAGCACTGTGGCTGACATCAACAGCCAAACAGCACTGGTCCAGATTAAAGAGGGACAGAGTTCCAGAGATGTGACTCCATCCTTGAGAAGCCCGAGGAATTTAAGCAGAGGACGAAAGCAGTCAATGTGTCTGGGATTTCTACTGTATTATCCATCCATCCATCGATGGACACCTAGGTTGTTGCCTCTACACCTTGGGTATTGTAAATAGTGGATAATTTTTCAGTGACACATCAGTATTCTTTGACATTATTTAGTAGTATTTAGATTTTAACTTTGTAACTGAAAAAATAATCACATTATGGCTGAATCTTTTTTAAGACTTATACCATTAAAAATAAAAGTCAAAAAAATAAAAATAAGTAAAAGAAGCAGGCAATGGGACACCATCCAGCGGTTAAGTTCTGAAAATATAGCTCCTAGGCAAGTTTTCACTGCTGTCACTACCACTGCGTATCATACACATATTTTGACAACCCCTATTTTTATGAAGAATGTAATAATATCAAAACTGGTAGGTACTTAGTAATTAAAATTTTTAAAGATTATATATCTTCTCAGAGAATCTGTTCATCAGTTCCTGTCAACAAGGAAAAGGCAAAGTACTGACATTATTCCAATCTCTGTAGAAGTGACATATTCAATTTTCCAACCAGAAATGGAAGACTGGAGCACATATAAAATGGAAAAGAGCTGGAGAACTTTGATATCCTGTGCAGTTTCTGAAAATACATTTATATCTTGCAAAGTTTAGAGATGAGAATGTGAATAAGTGATTAATAAATTATCCTATTATTATACATTTATAAATGTATTACACATTTAATAATATAATACTATGTGAAAGATACTTTCTTTGAGTAGATACTCTGATAACAAACCAAGACTTTTAAACTCTTCCTTCCTGCTGCAGTTAAAAAAAAAAAAAAGTAAACCCAAGAGCGTGATTTTAATCCATCAGAAACCCCAAAGACTTGTTATCATTCCTTTTAGTTCATTCTTATATTTTCAGCAAACAGGGTAATTCACATCTCCTTCAGCAGTACAGTAAGCCTTCAAGGTGTTGCTACTCTGAACTGGCTTACAGTAGATGGGAGATTTTTGTTTTTAACAGTATAAGTCTTAAAGAGATTCAGCCATAATGTGATTATTTTGCAATTACAAAGTTAAAATCTAAATACTACGAAATAATGTGGTCAAAGAATACTGATGTGTCACTGTGAAAAATTATCCATTAATCTATTGATGGACACCTACGATGCTTCTACACCTTGGCTATTGGAAATCATGCTCTAATGAACATAGGGGTGCATATATCTTTTCAAATTAGTGGGGTGATGGCATTGTAAGGCCTAAAAATGTCCAATAACTTCATTGTTCATCTGAAACTAATACAACAAATACTGTATGTCAACTATAATTAAAAAATAAAAGGCAATAAAAAAAAGGAATACTGATGAAAACATTCTTAAAATTGAATAGAGGATGGAATTTAGCATCAGATCAAATCATTTATCCTACTCAAGATAATACCTGTTAAAAAAAATAAAATTTGTAAAGTAGGAGATTAACAGGAAAAAATGGAGATCAGTAAAATGATCTGTGATAACTGTAAGACATCGATGTGGGGCTATAGTTTTCTCATCAGTGAAATATTTCGCCTGCCTCCTTCACCTGATCAGTGTTAAGGTCACTTGCAAGTTTAAGCTAAACTTTTTGACTCCATAATTAGACTCCAACATGGTCATTTTTTATTGCTGGTTCTCACGTCCAGACGTAGATACACTGCTAGAAAGGGGAAACACCATAAATCAAACCTGAACTCCAAATCCTTTCCATCTTCACGTACCTTTTGTACACCAGTTTCACAGTCCTGTCTCCTCAGGTAATGGTAGAGCAAAGTGTCGGCTTATTTCCTCAGGCTCATACTACAAATCTCAAGATGTTATGATTTCTTTAAAATAGTATCCTGTCTATACACACTGTATTGAACATGCTGATTATCTACCATCTGCCAACTAAGAACGCTGCTACTGTTCAACACTGTTGAACATTTAACCAGTATTTCTCAGTTCTAGTTCTATGAGAATCCATGGAGATTTAAGATTAGTAAAATTACACATGTCAAGCCCCATATCAGATTCACTGAATCAGAACATCCCGAGAAAAAAGTCCAAGCATATGTTTGGGCATTTTTTTTTTTCAGCTCCATGAATAATTCTAATGTCTAGTCATAGTTGAGAAAAACTGGAAAACCTTGTGGTGTAAGATTAAGCATTGTCTTCCACGTCATTTCTCTATATATAAATGAGTCACTAAATTTCTCAGACTTCCTTTCTTCAATAGAAATAATTCTCGTCAGTCTTATTTTCCAAACTTCTAATAATTTGCTACTTATATCTGAACTAGCTTCTACTCAACTTGAAATATGCTCACAATAAAAACTTAGGTCTTCAACAAAGTTTAATTCAGCGAAGAACATTTCATTTTTTATGTTATGACCTATGAATGAATGTATTTGCAATACAAAGCTTTTACTTACACTTTTATAGTAGAGTACTCCTATTCTATACTTGAAAATCATCAACTTTAAAATCTTTTTGAATATTTTTTTTCACCTGTAAAAGTTAATATAGTCTTCTAGTTTCTGGTCTAGCACATAAAAAATTTGGAAGTTGCCATTTCGTTCTAACAAGTGAAAGATTGAGCAAACTAAAAACCAGCAATTCATCTTAGATCCTTAAGACAAGTGAGGTCACACGGCAAATCATTGCCCCCAAAACTGCAGAGACAGGCCAATACAGAGCATCACAACGTTCCAAAATAAATCAACCAGCAGACACCTCCGCAGGAGCAGTGCCAGGGGAGGAAAACCTCAACCAAATTGATGAGTTGCTGGAGGCTTAAAGTAGACAAGTCTAAGAATCAGAAACTCCAGAGCGACCAAGTCATGGAGGAAGGGGTCTCCACACTTCAGTGAGTTTAACCTCCACAAGCTCCACCAGGTTCTCGCAGTATCTGAGAAGAATCCCCTCCTGCTTCCATCAGTGGGAGGGAAAAAGCAACCATTTCTGACAAAAGCCGGAGCATTCTGGTCTTAACAAGCTCTGCCCTCAGGAGAAGCGAACCAGAGCCAAAACTTCTGGGTTTATCAGAGCCCAACTGACCTAGGGGGAAAGGATATGCCCAATTCAAACCCACTCTAGCCATCCTAACTCATGAGACAGGGCGTAGGTATCATCGGTACAATAGTGAGATGCATCTGTGAAGTTCACAGTGGCAGGCTCACTGGAAAGAATAAGACAGAATCACAGGATTACAGAATGTTGTTCCCCCACATACACACCCCTTACCACCAAAAATGAATCTGGATACAGATATTACACCTTTCAAAAAAATTATATCAAAGTTAGATCACAGACTTAAATGTAAACGCAAAACTGTAAAACTACTAGGAGGTAAGAGGAGAAAACCTAGATGACCTTGGGTACAATGATGACTTTTAAAATACAACACCAAAGGCACCATCCATGAAAGAAATAATTGATAAGCTGGATCTTATTAAAATTAAAAACATCTAGTCTGCAAAATACAATGTCAAAAGAAAACAGGCCATTGAGTTTGAGAAAATATTTGCAAAGACACCCCTGATAAAAGATTGCTATCCAAAATATACAAAGAACTCTTAAAACTCAATAAGAAAACAAACCAACTAAATAATTGGTCAGACACCTTAACAAACACCTCACCAAAGAAAATATACAGATGGCAAATATGCATTTGAAAAGATGCTCTATATCGTGTGTCAGTGGGAAAATGTAAATTAAAACAAGATACCAGTAAAAATCTATTAGAATGGCCAAAATCCAAAACTGACATCAAATGAGATGATAATGTAAAGCAACAGTAATTCTAGTTCATTACTGGTGGGGCTGCAAAACAGTATGGCTACTGTGGATGACAGTTTGGCCGTTAGTTACAAAACCAAGCGTACCCTTACCATGTAATCTAGTAATCACACTCCTTGATATTTACTCATGGAGCTGAAAACATATCCACGTAGAAACCTGCACACAGATGATTATAACCATATATTTCATAACTGTTCAAACTTGGAAGCAACCCACATGTCCTTCAGTAGGAGAATAGATAAACTATAGTACTCCCAGACAATGGAATATCATTTCACACTAAAAAGAAATGAGCTATCAGCCATGAAAGAACAGGAAATTTAAATGCATATTACTAAATGAAATAATCCAATCTAGAAAAGCTCCATAATGTAAGATTCCAACTATACGACATTGTAGAAAAGACAAAATGATGGAGACAATAAAAAGATCACTGGTTACGAGTTAGGGAAGGGGGAGGGATGAACACGGAGAGCACAGAGATGTTTTTAGAGCTGTGAAAGTATTCTGTATGATACTACAATGGTGGGTATATATTATACATTTGTCAACATCCACAGAATGTACACCAAGAGTGAACCTGATATAAACAGGATTTGAATTATTATGATGTGTCAATAAAGAGTCACCAGCTGTAACAAATGCACCAATCTGGTCTATAATGGGGGTGGCTATGCCAAGTGGGAATGAGGTATATGAGAAATCTCTGTAGTTTCCGCTCAATTTTGCTGTGAACCCAAAACTGCTCTAAAAATTAAAGTCCATTAAAAAAAATATATTAAGAAAAGAAGCTAGCCACATCCTCATGATTATAAGGGTGGACATACTTAATTTTTATTGCTGACTCACAATTCTAACATTCTGTTAGTCTGCTATTTAAGCAAAACTACAACATGCACTATTTCGGCACTAAAAATTTAACAAAATGCTAAAATTAACCGTGAAAGATACGTAGGTCAACATTCAAAACTTCCTTAACACAACTCTAACAATTTACAATAAATATCCAAAGGTATTTGAAAAATTAGGTCAATTGACTGCTTTCTTTTCACATGAATGAAACAAACATCAAAACAAAAAAGTAATTGCAGCATCTAGGCTAATATGTGATTACAGTATTAACTGGATTAAAATATATCTCTAGCTACTTCTTCCACTATTATTTTGACTAAGAACTTATTATTTATAAACAAATTAGAATGGTTGAAATATATTCATTGTTATTATTTACTGTTTTGGAGTTAGGACTGTTTCTAAAGGGATCAAAATGAATTACATTTATTATTGCAGGCTATTCTTTAGAATGGATTTTGATATATAAATACTTTTAAATGAACCACTTGCTCAGTCTGCTATGAAATACAGTCACAAATAATAACGGTCTGGGTTAAAGATACAAAAAGAATGTACATTCTCACATATCAAGTAAAAGCCATCTTTTACCCCAGCAACCGTTCTCAGATGCTTAACGGCTAAGCTCTTTTCTCAAGTACGAAAAGTGAATTTTAAAAGAAAAATACAACACATTATGAAAAATATAGTACAAAGAAAGAATAGATGGAAAAAAAATCTGTTTCAACACTTTTTCTCCTTTCAAAAGACAAAAAGGAAAAGTACACAAAAGGAAAGCAATTTAGCAGAAAGTACTGCAATAGCTGATGCCACTAGATTTATAGTCACCTTTGGCAGAGAACCGCTGTGAAAAAAAAACAGAGGTACTGCTATTACAAGAAAAGATTATGTACTTTCAAGAAAGGGTAGGATTAATCACTCTTCAACAGACAACCTCACCAGGAAAAGCGTCTAAGTTGGAGATAGCACTTACTGAAAGAAAAACATGAGCAAAAGCTACTATAAAAATGTCCTTAACTTCAAAAATAAAATCTTATCATTTAACAATACCTACCATATAATTTCTATGAATATATATTTTGCAAAAACGGCATGTGTTAAGCAAACCTTAATTTTCAAGTGAAGATTATAAAACCAAAATTATCATGTGTTCTTAGTTAAAAATCTTTACAATCTCTCTTAAGAGAGTCTAAGTTATTATAGATCAATACTTTTTAAGTCATAGTAGCAATAAATATAAAATGATAAGCTCAGCATGTCATCTTTCATTTATTTGTCTTATATAGCAACGTCCAAAAGGACTAACACCAGTTAGAGAAATAAAATCAAGTAGATATCAGCCTTACTTACTGAATACAATTATATCTATATTTACTGTTCCCAGAAAATGATGCAGTAAGCAACTACAAATATTTTTCAAAAAGTGAACATAATTTCAGTTTCCAATTAAAGTACCACATACAGTCTTTCCAAAAGGGGGTATACAATATATCTGACTCTAAAGAAAATAACCATGTACCCAAATTTGCTTTTAAGAGCTTATTAAGTTTTTTTTTAATACATTATTTTTCAGGTTGTTTTCTTCCACAAATGAAAACAAATTATTTTTACTAACATCTGTAGACCTAAGAAATCTAAATATTTTAGCAAAATGCTTAGATACTATTAAAGATAATAGTGAATGTTTTTAATTATATCAACGTATCTCTATGTAATCATAAAATATTGAAAAAAAGCTACAAATGCAAATATATTTTTAATTAAAGTTAGGAACTAAAGGTCCTAAACAAGCTGAATATTTCAGTAACAGAACTAACCCCTGAACTGTCTCCAAAGAATGCCTAGTTAAGCAACTTTATTATCATACAAATTAGAATTCACCAGAAAAAATAATGCCTCTTGCACAACACGTACAAAAATAATTTGGGTATACAGTGGTACTATGTGTTATTAAGAATCACTGATCCTTTCTTAAAATATTGTTTCTATTTATGACTAAATGTCATATTTAAACTGATGCATAAGTGTAATTTATGAGACTATAAAAATATCAGTAGTAATTCCTTTCCAAACATTCCTTTCCACACACAATTTAAAAGCAAGGCAGCCTGATAAACTAAAGCAAGGACTGCCAAACTTTGGTTTGTGGGACAAATCCAGCCCACTGCCTGATTTTATAAATATAGTCTTATTGAAACATCTACACGCCTTCCATTACATATCGTCTATGGCTGCTTTTGTGATACATTGGCAGAGGTAAATAGCTGTGTCAGAGACTATAAAGCAAAAGTATCTACTATCTATCTCTTTACAGAAAAAGTTGCTGACTACTGAAGATTTAAATCTTCATTATTTCAAATACATGCACATACCCACTCTTCTTCTATATAATCTTTAGTAGAGAAAATATTAAGTTGATCATTTAAGAACCTGTATGTTCCCTTTTATAATTGTATACTGACTACTGCTCAGTTTCTGGACTCTTGATAAGGCTGAGAGAGAGAATATTGGCTGATTCTGATTTACATTTCTTTGGACCCCACTGCATATTCTCATATGCTGTAACATTTCTGATAGTTTATCCTAAAATCCCAATTGATAGTATAGCTATAATTTCTAAAAGGTTTAAATTTACACATGGATTTCAAATGCCGAATTACGAAAAAGATGGTTACATGGGTAGAAATGGGGATGGAATTAAAACAAAAATGCATCAGAGACTTCCGATCAAGATGTCAGAATAGGTAGATGCTGTGCTTGCCTGCTCTCATGCCACATCAAAATTACAGCTGAACTACAGAACAGCCATCATTGGGAGTCATCTGTGGTCTGGATGAACCTAAGTCCAACAACTGAAAACATACATAAGAGGCCACCTTGAGACTGGTAGGAGGAACAGACACATGGAAAGGGTTTGTCCCTCACCCATGTGTGGCGATTAAGAATTAGGAGGGATAGATATCTCAGCTGTAAAAGTGCCCCTAGAGGAGCCAAGGAACCTAGCTCCACACCAACCTCCCCAGCCCAGGATTCTAGTGCCATGAAGAGAAGCCCTCACAACTTCTGGCTGTGAAACCCAGAGGAGAATGTGGTTGAGTGAGATGAAGTCAGTGGAGTCCCAGGCATTCCTCTGAACGCGTGTGTGTGAACTTACTCGCTGATGAACTCAGTCTGGGCTCCAGCTCTGGGGAAGAAGCTCAAAAAGCACCAGGGATGTATGGGGAAGAGCTGAATTATCTGGTTTGGGGGCAAGGACTGGAGGGGCAGCTTTCTCCCAGGCAGAAATGCTGGAAGAATCCATTGTCTTTGTTGAGAACCTCTCCAGTCCCTGCATGCAAACACAGGTGCTCATATCTGAGTTGTCATCACCGTAACACTGGTCACCCCACCCTGCTGATTCTGAGACCCTGCCCACACAAAACTGGAGGCCCACTGAAGCATCATGCAGGGGCTGTTCCATACAAGTGTCCAGTCTTGGCTCATGCTAAGGATCTCCCTAAAACCTCTCTAAGGTTCACAAACAAGCAGCCTCTGCCTCAGCGTGCCCCGTACCTCTTGCTGAGAAGCCTCAAGGGAAGACTGTGCCACTGGGCCCCACAGGACATCTACTATATAAGGACACTCTACTCAGACTGGGACACACAGGAACCCTACCTAATACATAGAGAAAACACAAGGAGGCAGCCCAAATAGGGAAACAAAGAAACATGTCCCAAATGAAAAGCTCCAGAAAAATAACTAAACAAAATGGAGACAAGCAATCTATCAGATGCAGAGTTCAAAACACTGAATAAGGATGCTCAGTAAACTTAGGATTAGAGTAGATGAACTCAGTGAGAAATTTAACAAAGAGATAGAAAACAAAGATGAAGATAAAAAAAAAGAATCAGTCAGTGATAAAGAATACAATAACTGAAATGAATACATTAGAGGGAATCAACAGTAGAGTACATGAAGCAGAGGGTCGAATCAGTGATTTGAAAGATAGCAGAAAACATCCAATTAGAATTGTAACAAGAAAAAAAAAACAAAAACCAAAAACAAATGGAGCCTCTAGGACATCAAGCATACCAACATTCACATAATAGGGATACTAGAAGAGAGAACAGGAATTGAAAACCTATTTCAAGAAATGACAGAAAACTTACATCACCTGGTAAAGGAAACCTACTTACAAGCCCAGAAAATGCAGAAGAGTCCTAAATAAGATGAACCCAAACGGGCTCACAGCAGGACACATCAATTAAAATTCCAAAGATTAAAGACAGAGAGAAAATTTTAAAAGCAGCAAGAGAAAAGCAGTTACCTACAAGGGAGCCCCCATAAAACTGACAACTGATTTCTCAACAAAAACTTTGCAGGCCAGAAGGGATTGGCACAAAATATTCAAAGTGATGAAAAGCAAGAACCTGCAAGCAAAATTACCCAGCAAAGCTATCATTTAGAATCAAAGGACAAAAGAGTTTTCCAGACAAGAAAAAGCTAAAGGAGTTCTTCAATACTAAGCCAGTATTACAAGAAATGCTAGAGAGATTTCTTTAAGAAAAAAAAAAAAAATAGGCACAGTAAAATGGCAATAACTATATATCCATAGTTGGATCAAATGTTATAATTGAAAGACATAAAGTGGCTGAATAGATAAGAAAACAAGACCCTTACACATGCTGCCTAGAAGATACTCACTTTAGATTAAAAGACACACAGACTAAAAGTAAGGTGTGGAAAAAGATATTTCATGAAAATGAAAATGAAAAATAAAAGTGAGAGTAACAATACTTACATCAGACACAACAGACTTTAAAACAAAGGCTATAACAAGAGACAGAAAAAAATCTGGGTATTTATCTGAAGAAGCTCAAAATACTATTTCGAAGGAACATGTGAATCCATATGCTTTCTGCAGCATTATTTACAACAAGCCAAGGAATGGGGGCAACCTGGGTGTCCATCAGTAGATGAATGGATAAGGAAGAGGTGTACATATATATACAATGAAATATTATTTAACTATAAAAAATGAAATCCTGCTATCTGCAACATGGATGGACCTAGAGGGTATTGTGCAGAGCAGAGTAAGTTAGAGAAAGACAAATGCCACACGATTTCACTCACATGTAGAATCTAAAGAACAAAATAAACAGAAACAAATTCATACATACAGAGAACATTCTGATGGTTGTTGGATGGGAGGGGTGTTGGGAGGATGAATAAAAAGGGGAAGGAGTTAACAAGTACAAATTGATACTCACAAAATAGCCATAGGGATGTAAAGTATAGCATAGGGAATACAGTCAATAATATAGTAATAATTATGGTGTCAGATGGATACTAGATCTACTGGGGTGAACACTTCTTAAGTTATATAAATGTCTAATCACAATGTTGTAGCTCTGAAAATAATATCATATCATATGTCACAGTAATTGAAAAAAATTTTTAATTATTTTAAAAAATGCAAAAAAATATATCACAGACAAAGGCACTGGGCTATAAAGATAAGAATTAATTTAACAGGGAAAACAGTATTCTAGGCTTAAGGAGTCACTGATGCATGGCACATTGTGGAACATTGAGTAGTGAGGAGTAAACTGTCAACAATTCTTTCCCCTTCCTTTCCCACCTCAGTCTACCTTCCATCCAGAGATGAAAAAGGAAAAAAGTTTCACAGTAAACAGAGCTAGTGTCCAAAATTTCTTTATAAATGAAATAAAAGAAAATGAAAGATTAAAACAATTGAGGTGGTTAATCCAAAAGTGGATGACTGGTAGGTATGAAAATATTTAAAAGAATGAAAAGTTATTATATTAATACATGAAAAATCACTAACTTCTATATTATTACAAATAAAAGTTAAAAATGGCTTCAAATTAACATGCAAGTAATTATATAGAAACCTGAATGTCTTTACAGAAAGAAGTCTGAGTAATAAAATTGAAAGATATTATTTCTTCTCCTTAGAATGATTTACTTCACATGTGACTAAGGGAAGAGATGTAGTTTTATGAAATCTTTATTTCATAATAATCAACAGTTTTGTCTCCCAAGAACTTTTAATCATATGATTAAAAACCAGTATTATTTTCAAGAAACTACTAAAGTTCTATTATGTTTAAAACCTATCTTAATTAAAATCTATATAGGAAAATGCCCTTTTCTCTATTAGCATTATGTTATATTCTTAAACACATAGACATCTGTTTAGATCAAACCAAAAACATTTCATTAATCTGCAATCCTAAAATACTGAGTATACCTTCTGACAATATGCCAAATCAGGACAGAAAATTCTCATTTAAATAATACAAAACAAATCAATACTGGCACTCTAATTACTAATTTTCTTCTTGTAAATAATGTGTCACTTCCAATGCTTGAAGTTAGGCTGTGGTTGTCTTCATTTGCCTTTATCTTTTATTTAGCGATACCCTGACAGTCCAATTATTTACAAAAACATTGCCAGTTATTACTATACCAAGTTACTATACAGTTACCAAATTTAGTACTCATATTACACCAGCAATCCAAAGAGTATAGTCTCTATACTAAATCTCTAATATAAAAATTAGTAAAATCATATGATTAAAAACCAGTATTATTTTCAAGAAATTTTATTTTAATTTGGCACCCTGACCATTAACACCCAATAAAGTAAACTTTGTTAACAGTATTTTAAAATGCCTCCAGTTTCATATGTCATAATGAGACCTTATTATACAGTGGTACTCCTTATCTGTGGCTTCACTTTCCATGGTTTCAATTATCTGTAGTCAACCGTGGTCTGTAAATATTAAAGGAAAATTCTAGAAATAAACAATTCATAAATTTTAAATAGTGCTCCTTTCTGAGGAGCATGATAAAATCTTGGACCTAATGCCAGGTCACAGTGCCTACATTATTCACCTTACTTCATCACACATCATATAGGCACTGTATCATCTCACTCATATCATAACTTTGATAAAGTTACGTGAATGGTCTCTCAAAATATCACTTTTATTAAAGTATATTGTTATAATTGTTCTTTTATTATTAGTTGTTAATCTCTTCTTGTACTTAATTTATAAATTAAACTTTATAATAGGTATATACAGATAGGAGAAAACATTATATACAGGGTCTGGTATATCTATGGTTTCAGGTATCCACTGGGGGTCTTGGAACATATCCCCTGTGTATAAGCAGGGACTACTGTACAAAGAAAATGCAACAACCCACCACCTTAGTATTCAATGTGAGCTGCTGTTTCAATAAAAAAAAAAATATTTTCACATGTTTCCCCACCTTTTGTAAACAAAGGTTTACATCTGTGCTTCTACTCTCTTGGATTACGATGAATGCAGTCCATAGATATAAAGTAAAGGGACCTACAATAGGAAAGAGTCCAATACTTTATCCTTTTTAACAGGTATTCAAAGCAATCAGAAGGCCACTCCAGACACAGATGGTCCAGAGCATTCCCAAATCCATCACATAAAAAAAATTCTAAAATCCTTTTCTAAAATTCTAAAAAGAGCTGGAAGAACTCTTGGAAATCCCTCATCCCAATTTCCACATTTTACAGAAAAGAAAAACCAAAGACCAGAGACCTTGGTTGACTTATCTAAAATTAATCTGAACACTGGAATATAAATATTTAAATAATAATTCCTCAAAAACCCCTTTACCTTCTTCCTTCAGGATGACATCAGGTCATAATTTTAAAAACAAAAAAATAAATAAATAAATAAAAATAAAACAAAAATTATATTGAGAAACAAAGATAATACTAAGCAAAAATAAAACTCATTTAAAGCAGAAAAGCTTACCAAGCACAGACTTGATTCCCTGATAATTAACATATCCCTTTTCAGTTCCATTCAGATTCTATCACACATTGTTTCCCTCCACAAGAAATTCATTGCAAAATAACTGCTTCCAGGCGGACTTCATTTCTGGTGGTTTCAAAGGTAAATGTGCCTGTTCCTCCTGCTGCAGTAAGCCATGCTGAGAATCACAATCTGTAGCTGACAAGTACTCATTCTTCCTTTTATACAAAGTCCTCCTTAATGAAAAGCTATGGGTTGAGAAGTATAAGTATTACAAAGTCCTTGTTTCTCCTCTATAGCTACAACTCCAAATCACTAGAATTCTTCTCTGAACAAAAAGGATAGTGTGGGTAGTGTGGGAGAACAGATAAAAACTTCGCTAAATTCTAGCTAACTTGTTTTACTTCTAAATACTTTAAACAAAAATCATATTTTCAAATATTTTTCCAATATTATAATTGTTTTCTAAAATTAAATTAATAAGCAGCAAGTCAAACATTCTAATGTTATCTTACAAGTGCAATCATTAGACAATCATTTATCACCTGCTTTCTGTAACAAACTTTTACAAATCTTACTTTATTACATCTAAGTAGAAGTTTTGCAAACTTCTGGTTGAGAACACAATCATTTTAAAGACACACTTTTAAAAAAAAAGCAGTACTTTTTAAGACCTTTTATTCAAAAACTGCATCACAAAAATAAATGAACTTAAGGCCTTCCTACAGAGTGCCTAGTTAGATGCCTCTCAGCAATTTGCTGAAATAAATGAAGGACCTGAAAATTACAACCACAGGAAAAATACTCATCTTAATAACAGTATCACATACTTAGTATTCACTGAAACAATCTCTACATGGTCTTAAAAGCTATACATACACATTATTGCATTTAATCCTGACTCTAACTTCATGAGCTAGGTAGGGTTATTATTCCTTCTTCACTGATGAAGACTTGGGCTAAGTACAATGGTTCTCAACCAGAAGCTCCCAGAAGTCTATAGGGGTTTTTGGGTTGCCATTCTGACAGCAGAAGCAACCCTGGCATATAGAAGGTGGCAGCCAGGGATATTAAACAGCCTGCAATATGCCAGACAAACCCAGAGAATTACCTAGCCCCAAATGCTACCACTAATGAGGATAAATGGACACAGCCAAACAGGTAATAGTGACTTTAAAGTATTAGTTCAATTCAATAACAAATCCAGGAAATCACCAAGGACCACCCAAAAGGATATCAAATGTAAAAGTGTATCAAATTCTCATGCTATACTAATCTACGCTGTCTTCTCAAAATGACAATATGACAAAAGTAAAAGATGACATAATTCCAAACACATTACTCTGCTACCTCCATGGAGTTTATTTTCCCTCCATTTCTGCCTTGAAACGGCCTCAGTGCAATATTGTAAAACTTTATCATCATCTGTAGTTACTCCAAGATGTTATACAAGAGTTATCAAGTAATTCAGTTCCCCTGCCACTACCTGTTTTAGATCCATTTTACTACCTATAGGGATTGATAGCTGCATCTGAAGTTTCACTTATTCTATTTTTATCCATGACACCACTGCCCCATTAATCATCCTAAAAATCATATTGTCCTCCTGTCAGCATCTCCTTACACAACTACAATGGTTCTTCACTGAATAACACTCAGATAACGCAGGTAACATTCAAACTTCTCCACCAATTGGCTCCTTATTTCTCCCAACTCAGTTAAGATCACTATTCCTAGGAGTCTCTTGAGTATTCCTCTAAATTACCATAATTCCCTTTTCTCTGTTTTGCCTATACTGTTTGCCTAGAATAATTTTCCCACTCCTTCTCTGCCATTCAGAATTCTTATCTACTGATGTATAGAAATGTCATCAAATGTAATGAATTTACCTGTAATCTGACTTTGTGCAATGTCAGTAGACCCTTAAATAATTCTTTAATTTCAATTATATCTGTCTAATTCTAGTCCTTTAGTTAGGACTGGAAGTTTTTTGAAGGTAATAATAGCATTTTCATTTCTTTTGAATACTCACACAGAACAAAATAGTATAATTAATTGGAATCACAGACTTGTTTCCTGACAAAGTCATCTAATATAACACCATCATTTTAAAAGTAAAAAAAAAAAAAAAAAAAACTAATTCAAGGACACATAAATTTTAGTGGCAAGTCAAAGAACCTGAATTCAGGCCATAATTTATAATCTAATGTTAACACTTAATAAGTGCTTGTTAACTGAACTCCAAGGTACAAAATCGTTTTTAAGCCTGCAACGAGCAATATTACACTGCATTTGAAAAGATGGTCTATGCCTTATCAAAGTAGAGACTGACAATTATACTGTGTTTTCCACAGGTCAAAAAGACAGAAATTGAGGATATTTGATAATAATTTTGATAATAAAAACTCAAATATCTACAAGAATTCAGTAAATTTGAAGTTCTATTCTTCTTAGTCTTTGAAATATTCATACAAAAAATGACCTCAAAATATCTTAACAATAAGATCAGGGTAGCCCCTGGTTAAAACAGAGTATGAAGCAATTCAAAATTATACCAATGAATCAGGAATCTAGATAAGGACAACAGCAGCATGACTAGAAACACCTTCATTCTTCAGTTAAAACCCTTTTTCCCCCTTTCCCTTATCCATATGGAAACAGATAATTATTTTGTCCCAGTTTAATTTTTTAATTTTTTCAATTACAGTTGCCGTACAATGTTATGTTAGTTTCACGTGTACATAATGGTTAGACAGTTATATAACTCACAAAGTGATCACCCCGATAAGATCACCCATCTGACACCATATGTAGTTACTACAATATTATTGTATATATTGTCTATTAACCTATTAGTTTTGATACCTATTTTACTCATAAGAATCAAATTGTACCTATTTTTATGTTGCAAAAAGGGGAGAAATTAAGACAAATCACATCACTACTATATGACTTGTTATATAAAATATGCTTTTCTGTTTCCTATCAGTAAGTGCATTTCAACCTCATATTCTCTCCAGAAGCCAACATAAAGCATGTTTACAATGATATCATCAGTCACTGGCTATATATTAATGCAGTAAATACATTAAATTGATCTTGTCTCATTATTAGTTAGGTATTATTTAAGGATTCAGATTTTCACTAATTCTTGTCTACATATAAGAGGTATCAGAAGTAACTCTCCATCTAGATTTTTATTTTTAACCTCAAAGTAGATTAATATAGTTTAGTCCTCCAACATTTAGGAAGACCTATTAGTCAAATCAGGCATTTCAAATTCCAAGAGCCCAACTGTACTTCTAAATACATCTCTTACTTTCTGCTCCACAATTAAAGAAAATCTAGAAGTATATTTCTGCTCTAAAGACATCCTTTAAGACAAATGTATCACAGGCTATCAGAATCTGTTATGAAAAGAAACTAATTGCAAATAACAAAAAATATAAAAGAGCAGGGCAACAGAATTGACTTGTAAAAAGTCTGCATGTTATATCAATATGAAGCTGTGAAATTTTATAAATTTTAGTTACTTAGCTTTAAAAATAAAGAATAGATAAACCAATTTATTTCTTAAAAAACATGTGGAAAATAGATAAAAAGATCTTAGTCATTATAAATCAAAGCCATAATAAATAAAGCTCATAAGCTGATCTGCTACTGCAAACCAATTTATCACTCTGGAATGTTCATAAATCTCAAAAAAAGGGAAAGTAGAAATATATTTGGTAAACAGCTTTCTTGACTTCAATCTAAACATAGTAAGACAGGTTCTAAAAAAAATTTAGAGTACAATTATAAAGTATAATTACATATCTATTTATATTCATTTACTATTTAACTATTAAAGAATATGTATAAGCAAAGGTCACATACAAGTGATGATTTTGGACATTTGATCTTTGCTTTGATTTGGCAAGCAGCATTAGGCTTAACATTTTTATTCCTTCCTTTGTGCCGACTTGCTAATTACTCAAATGCATTAGGGTTTCTAAGGAAAATATTTTATAAAATTGGCCTTGCTAGTGGCACTCATTTATATTAAATTATAAAAGGGGCAGATTGGCTATTAAAATAAAAATAAGTTATTTACCATAAGAAAATTGAGACTATAATGGGAAAAATAGTAAAAATTCAACCCATTTAAAAGAAAATAAATCTAAAAGTAAAAAAAAAGCAAAATAATCTAAAAATAACTAATTTAATTCAACATTTTTTTTCTTTTAGCCCAATGATGTTATTCTTTTGTTGGGAACAAAAAAATCTGTTTTCAGTTCCAAATAGTTCATTTAGATACAACAATGCTCACTACTTGTCACTACACAGAGTTTTAGAGTTTTGTTGAACACTTAGTACCCACACTGGCAGAAATTAACTTTATTACTGTCTTCATAGGACTGAAATAGGAACCCTAACTAGAAGGTATTGACCATTGGGTTTAGGAATAAAAATATCTAAACAATCGAAGCCAAAAATATTCTTGTCTCAACTATTTAGATATTTGGGCAAAAGCCATTTAGACAAACAGTTCAGAAATTCACAGACTCGGATCTAGGCTGGTCAGATTTTACCATTTAACAGGCATGAGTGTACTATTGGTATTTACTATGAATTACAGGCTTAGTAACACAGTCGATGGCCTATCTGAAAACACATATCATTTTGAAGATTGCACACTAATATTAAATGAATCAAGGCATATCCTGAAATCATATATAGTACTTCTTTGAATGAAGATTTTAAAAAATTATAAGAAAAAAAAAAACAAGTCAAATGTTTTACTCGAAAGCAAGTTCCCCTCCCCCTTATCTGGAGCCGGATAAATGTAAAATGTGAGTGGTAAAGCAACACCACCCCTTTTTGTTTTTTTTTTTAACAATAGTAACGTCTATTGCCATCATCTGGTGATTTTTTTCCTATTTATTACCAACACATTACTTCAATAATATAAAAACAGATATTCTACAAATGACTGAAGCATTTTCTTCAAAAATCTTATGTTTTAGTTAAAATAAAGGGTATTTATGTTAAGATGGTTAAATGTCATAGTAAAAGCAAACAGAATTTTAAGTTAAATAGCTTAAAAGGGGAAATGAGAAATATTCTCTATGTTCAGACTAAAAAAATCTTGAAAACTGAGTAGGTATTTAGAAAATGTTTTTACAAAACTTCTATAGTTCATGCATAACTAGGAAAAATAATTCTCTGTACTAATACTTCACAGTACAGCTAACCAGTTCTTACATATACATAACAACAAATGCAGGCTATAAAAGGGAAAACATCAAGAATACATTTATCCAATTGCATTATTCTACGAAAATACTCTAAAACTTCTAAAAATAGTAATCTTCCATAAGTAGTTATATAAAATTAAGCCACCTGTCTTCTAATTTTTCTAGATAGAAAAGTCAGATAGCCAAATTCAAATTTAACCTCTAATTCATTAGAATAGGTCATAAGTTCAACATCAATGATGCACAATATTTTTAAAAAACAATTAAAATATGCCTGTGCAACTGTCTTTAAACCTCATACCCAACATATTCCAGTCAAGAGACTACTAGCATAAGCAGATATATATCCCTTAGAAACTTCTAGCTCCTTGCAAAGACAGTAGTTACTATAGCAAAACTTTAGAAATCTATGTGGATATATGGTTAGCTACTAAAAACTGAGATCTGAGAAACATCACAGCAACATATAATCTGTCTAATCAAGAGGAAAGCCAACACCACATGATTTCACATATCTACCTGATCATACATTTCTTTAGGATTAAACAAGAAGAGCAACTAATCAGCAACACAGATCTGGGAGAACATGACAAATAGTTAAAAAAAAAAATAATGAAATGAAAGGATACAGCCTTAGAGCACCAGTCTGAGTTCCCACTGCCAGGATCTTCTGTACAGGATCAAAGGCCAGGGCTGAGGGCTGATAGGGAAATCCATGGCGAACAGTCTAGGGACCGGCAAGTAACATCACACCAGGCAAGGCAGCAAACGATATTTAAAAACAGGAAAATCAATAAAAGCATTAGAATTTAGAACCAATTTTAATTGATGCAAAACACATATACATTCATTTATTGCTTAAAAAAAACTATGAAATCTACATTAACAAACAAAACTTATGTAGAACCTATATCACCAAAAAAAATCTATCCCAGTTTCACACTTTAATTTCTGCTTTTCTGTAATACTAGTATTCTAATAAAGAAATGTTCTTATTAATATTCTATACTCTTATGTCTGAAAACGAATTACTGAAGTTCACAGTAGTCAAAAATTCTGTAAACTCATGCTTTATTTCAAGTGTGATAAGTTCATCATTACTTTATTTGGATGTTCACTTCTAAGGAAATACTGTCATCTAACCTAGTCAAGGATTCAGTAAAGCAATTTTCAAACATCTACTAAGAGAGAAGATATTTTGTAATTCTAACAGAATAAGTGCATTCTGTTAATTTTATAATTATAACAGAATAAGTTATAATTACAAAATGTTGTAATTATAATAGAATAAGTACAGCACATATTTTTGCATTAATTAAATCCTTAATAATTTTAGGGCATTAGGGCAAAAAAGTGTAACTACACACTTTTAATAAACTAACGTATGAACGCGTGGTATTTATGAGAAAAGTAGTTATTAATACCAAGACAAGTTCGTATTTCTCACTGAGCAGCTGGTGAATTAATTCGCTGCATCATTCTTTCCGAATTAGACCGCTATGGCAATTGTGCCATTAACAGGCAAAAATCAGAGTACTAACTTTTTAACCAAATATAATGATGAAAGGACCCTGTGATTTCATATTTTAAGCCTCCTACCACATCCTAAGGGAAAACTGATGAGCAAATTATCTAGTTGAACAGGTTTGGCTTTTTGATAAGCAATACTCATACAGTTTCCAAGGGAAACTTCGAAGTTGGCGAATTACATTAAAATGCTTTCATATAAAAGCGATAAGGTTATTAAGACAACAAATTAAAGATCAGTATAATACGTTAGAAGCAACCTTGAATGATTGCTGCATGTGAAAAGGGGAGGAGGAAAAAAAATTAACGAAAAGGCGTAAGATGATGTCAATCTCCAAAATAACCCACCAAGCAAACGTTTGCTAGAGGAGGAGCGAGCCCTTTATTCGCGGTATGATTATTACTGGCGCTCGAGTCCCCTCGTACTCTCCCGTAAAGCCCAGGCTGCCCCCTAAAATGACCCTGGTTTTCGCGGGCTGCGCGCTCCATTCACCTTGCAGAGCTGAAAGTGCTCGGACTGGAGCGTTTCCTGGATCTCCGGCTCGCGGTTCCCAGAAGGGTGCTGCTGCGGCGGCTGCTGCTGCGAGGCCGAGGACGAGCCCGCGGTCAGGCCGTCCAGCACCTTCCTGATGTTGAATTTCCTCATGGTCTCGGCGGGGCTCCCCCGCAGCCCGGGAGGGGCGGCAAGGGGTGTCCCCGGGCTGGTGGCACGAGCCCGGGGCGAGGGCAGCAGCTTCCACCGAGGACCCGGAGGAGTGGCAGAGAGTTAGGAAGCGCGAGGGTGGGGAAGGAGGCAGCCGGGGCGAAGCAAAAGATAATCCAAACAGGAAATGCTGCGACGACGAAAGGGCAGCGGCCACCAGCAGCACCCCGCGCGGCGACCCCTCTTGCTCCGAGGCCGCCGCCGCTCTCCGCGGCTGCTGTGGCGCCGCTCCGGTCGCCGCCGCCTCGCTCCGCGGCCCGGCGGCACAGCAGTGGCGCGGCGCCCCGAGCCCGCTGCGCCCAGCCTCACCTGGCCGCGGGCGGACTCCGCGCCTCGCCGCCGCCCCGGCTCGCCGCCGCCGCCGCGCCCATGGCCCGCGGCCCCGCCGCCCGTCGCCCGCCCCGGCCCCGCAGGCTCTCGGCGCTTCCTCCCGCTCCTCCTGCCGGGGGGTCGCCGGCTCTCAGTCCGCGGCCGCCGCTCAGGGCCGCTGCCCGCCCGGCATGGCACGCAGGGCGCCCGGGCAGGGTCCCCGCGCTCTCCGCCGCGCTCGTCCGCCACTGGACCGGCCCGCCCTCGCTTCTTCAGAGCCCGGCCGCCTTCCGCAGGCGCCGGCGCCGCCCGCGCTCCCGCCGGGCCGCTCCCTCGCTCCTGACAGGGCGCCTCAGCGCACGGCACCAACGCCCGCCCCGAGCAGCAGCAGCAGCAGCAGCCGCCGCGGTTACAGCGCCGGCCGCGGCGGTGGCGGCAGCTGGGCCTCCGCGGAACGGGGCTGCTGAGCATGCGCACGCCCACTGCAACCACCCCCCCCCCTCCGCCCCCTCCTTCGCCCGAGCGGAGCTGGGGCTCAAATTATCCCCTGCGAAAATCTCAGACCACGGCTAAATTTCTTCCAGCCCTATCGCCCTGCTAGAGTATGCAGCTGCTTCTCCTGCAGCTGGGGTAGTAAAAATGTTGACGACTAACAAGCAGCAGGAAACCTTTCAAATTCGGTCACCAAAGCGGAGTTTTATGCTCTCACCCTTTAATGAGGTACACACTCTCCGGGCTGCTGGCTGCAATATTATAGTCGTTGATTTATTAATGTGCTTTGTTTTGGATAGATTTGGATTTGGTTTTTGAAAAAAAAAAGAAAGAAAATCTAGGCGGCGATTATGTCTGTGGCAAGAAGATGACAGACTTAAAAATGTACTAGGAAAGCAGATAAACCTAGAGAGGGAAAAAATGAATTATTTCCTGGGAAACTGTCGGTAGCATTAAAGCGTGGCCATGGCAGGTAGCTGCTAGAATGGAATTGACTGCCAAAGGGGAACCGCTCCAGGGCTGGGTGTCTGCCCCGACTGGTGACATGCCACCCCTAGACTCAGTCTGCACACTAGGCTAGGTGGGGATGAGGGCGGGAGGGAAGGTGGAAGTAAACACCTCGCTGTCACTCATTTCAGAACCTGTAATCCGCCTTTAATGCTGATTACCCAGTAAGTAATCCCCCAGGAGCTTCTCCACTCTCGCAAGGGGAAAAGAAGGAAGGATGATTAACTGTTTGCTCAGACCTTTTCGCTGCTTCCCTGACACAATCTCGCTTGGATGCTTAGAGACAAAGGTCTGATTTAAGTTTGGAAAAGAGAGAAAAAGAGAAAAATTCACGCTGCAGGTACTCTCCCGGAGAGTGCGTTCAACAAGATGGATGAGAAGCAGAGGTAGTTGATTAGAAAGAATGTTGGGAAATCTGAAAACTAGAAAGAAAAAGAAAACGAAAGGAAGGAATGGAAAAGCATAAAGACTAATTCGAATTCGTGGGGTGGGGTGGGGTGGGGAGGGAAGATACTCTCCCAGGTTAACTACTATCCTCCCCTGGACCCAACGACGAGCCACAGGAAAAGCTACAAAGCGTTTTCAGAACCGGTATCAGAAGTGCCCGCCCTCTTCTTTGTGATTGGTCACCTTCTGGCTGATGTATGTGACAGACCTTCAAGAACAGTCAGCAAAACAACTACGATTGGGGCTCAAGGATTTCGGGAAATGTAGTTTTCTCTGAAGCCTCTCCATCCGAGAACGATGTCCCACACTTGAATCCTACACAATTGTATTGTGGTTTCATATTTACTGAATTACTCAGTTAATTTGCTGGGTGCAAAAAACAATAAAACAAATATAAGGACTTTCTTAAGCTATTTCTATGTGCTTCTAAAATTTTTGTTTACTAATTTAGTTCTCTGAAAACTATTGAGTATGAGATCCTGTGCTGGGTACTGAAGGCGCAAAAATGCAATTCTTGCTTTCAACAAGCTCACCACAATCTAAACAGGGGAAGCATCACATGAATAAGTAATTGTAAAACAATGGGATGAGTTTATTGATACAATCATGCACAAAGAGGACTGAAGGGGAAAATTTAACCCTCCAGAGAAGGCCTGGAAATGGTGATACCAGAGCTGGGTCTAGATGAATAGGAATTGACCAGGTGAAGAGGAGGGAAAAGAGCACTGAAGGCAGGTGTGTGTGTATGGGGGGAAGGGAGAATCATAAGTACCTGGAGAGGATTTTTTTTAAAACACTAATTCCTCCATAGGGGATAATTTCCAAAACCAACAGGTTACTTTCCGACGGAATTTTATGATCCACCTTTTCATCCAGGTTGAAAATAAATCTGTTGGATCATTTGTCATCATTGGTTTCTTGATGAGAGGCCTTGTGGTGTAGTGGAAAAAAATCTGGGCTCTGCTATCTGCCAGATGAGAATTTCAATCTAAGCCTTCGTAATATGTACAATCTTGGGCAAATTCTTTACTTTTCCTAAGGGCCAGGTTCCTCTTGTGTGAAATGAGGTTAATACTACCTTCTTCCGAGGATTTTGTGAGGGTAAACTGGAAAAAAATGTAAAATTTGCACAACATTGGTTAGCACTCTAGATACCCAAAAATGTCAGTTTTCTCATTCTACTATCAGAGTTCTTGCGATGAAAGGCACTTCAAGAGATTTCAAATTCACTTTAGAATTTTTCTTTTGATTTCTGTACCTCACCCCTCTCATCAGATTATGAACTCATCCTGGCATTCCCAAAGTTTGGGTCTATAAAGGACACGTGGAATTAAAGATGAATGTGGAGAATATTGTTAATGTAAATTAGCTCTATGAATTTGCAATAATATCCTCTCCAAACTCAAGATCAGGACATATCCAAAATTCTATTATGTAAAAAACAATAATGCCCCAAATATCTACCTTTATGACAGCAAAGATAATCAATGCTCAAATTCATATTTCTTGCAAGTTGGTTTCAGTTAATCAATTAATTTTTAAATTAAGATTGAAAATTTTAAGAATTTAAATTAAAATTAATTAAAAATTTTAAATTTAGATTAAAATTAAAATTTTATAATTCACATTCATTTGAAAATTCAGCACATAGCAGATAGTTTTACACATAATAATCTCTCAACAAAGATTTATTTATTTTTTGTTTGTTCTTTTTAATAATGAATTCGTCTGTTGATTCAAAGCAATTTGATAGCTTTCAGCCTTTGGGTAGGTGACATTCTCCCAAATGGAATTCTTTCTTACCTGCTTATTGAAGAATGTACCAGGATCTGGTGACATAAAATATACAACAGAGACAAATTATAGATAGCTATATTACATTTAGCTGAGTCAGGACAGCTTGAAACGATACTTGATTAATACAATAAAAATTAAAACTAAAAGAAAGAATCGACACATGAAAAGAAAGGCAGCTCATTAAATTATTTGGCATGGAGAGACAAAGACCAAAGATAGAGAACTCATAATATTCATGAATCTGCCAATCCTCATTATCTTGTTTAAAGTTTACTAGGCTAACTAAGGCTCTGTTATTGATCTCATAGGGTCAGCTTAATGCTGATTGTGGAGAATAAAGTAGAAACTGAAAAATATCTTAGTGAGAAATTATGTTGGCAAAAACTTTCTGGAAAGTAGATCAAACCTATCTCACCTGCTAGCATTTATTTATATAGAATTAATTGCAGTTTATTGAGTCCCAAAGGCTGTATGCGTGACAATAATTGATTCACTACACCGTTTAAAAAATGTTAAATTTAATTTATTTGTAAATTTCAGGAGAGAAGTTAATTAGTTTGCCTAATTCAGGTCCCCTTTTCTGAATGAGTCCCCTACTCCCTGCTGAAATCCTGGGGCTTGGGCAACTGTGTTTTGATCAGGTGACCATGTGCCCTTGTCCAAACCAATTGGATCAGAGACAGACATCCGAATTAAGCTAAGCAAAAGATATTCTTCTGGGAGTTTGAAATTGAATTACAAAGATGCTAATTTGTCTGAACCAGGAAATCATACAGAGCTGGGATGGAAGCTGAGAGTGCTCATACCTAGATGAAACACGGGAGAACAAAACAAACTCACAAATTATAGAGAAGTGATTCTAAGAAGGTGAAGAGTAGTCTCCATTCTTGACTTTCCAGTTCCTAATCCTTATTCCTATTGAAAACTGGCTATACCATCTTTGCTTCTTTGTATTAAACAAGTTTAAATGGGTTTCTGGTTCTTGCAAATATTCTGACAGAAATGTAGATAAAGCCTGCCCCCAAGTATAAGAAACATAGAGATTATGTAGCCATCTTTCATTGCCACATTGCCCTTCTACCCACAATTCTCCCCCCCAAAAGCTACTGCAATAATCTAGCAAGGAGATGATGGTTTAGCCTGGAATTGTTAAAAGTAGTGCTTGTAGTGCAAAAGAGTCAAATTCTAGAGTATACTTTGATGGTGAAGCCAAGAGGATTTGCTAACTATACGGGAAGTATCAGAGAAAGAGACAAGGATGATGCCTCAGTATTCGGCCTGAGCACTTTGAAGGGTGGTGTTGCAATTTACCTTTCACATTTATGGCTCCTGGATAATTTCCAGTTACTATTTGTACCTGAGTGAACTTAACAAATATCATCAGCTAGATAAACAAACCTTGTCTGGGAACAAGCAGGATCCACTACATTGTGATCTTATTTGTCAAGCTCTGGCCTTTCTAGAAAAACAGATTAGGCAGATATTAGTGATAATTATTATTCCAAAGATTACCTCTGTTGGTTAAGAGTATTATTAAACTATGTCCAAAATGGGTAGATAAAGGGCAGTAAGTTAAAGTGAAGCAAAAATTCCAGAAGTGCAAAAGAAACCTTAGTAAAACAAATGAACACATAAATATAAAATATGAGGCATTAACTTAATATGATAAAGTAATTCTTAAATCAATTCTCATATATTTCAGATGCTACTTCTATAATGAAAACAATATTTGAAGTACTTGCATTAACATCTAAATAAAGTAATGATGAACTTATCACACTTGAAATAAAGCATGAATAAGTTTACAGAATTTTTGACTACTGTGAACCTCAGTAATTTGTTTTCAGACATAAGTGTATAGAATATTAACAAGAACATTTCTTTATTAGAAAACAAGTATTACAGAAAAGCCGAAATTAAAGTGTAAAACTGGGGTAGATTTTTTTTGGTGATATAGGTTCTATGTAAGTTTTGTTTCTTAATGTAGATTTCATAGTTTTTTTAAAGTAATAAGTGCATGTATATGTGTTTTGCATCCATTATAATTGGTTCTAAATTCTAATGCTTTTATTGATTTTTCTGTTTTTAAATATCATTTGCTGCCTTGGCTGGTGTGATGTCATATTTTAGGATTTAAATATTATTGTAAATATTTTGAGAAATTTGCTAAACTTTTTCCCAAAATTCAACTTGTCAAATAACTCCTCATAATTTGATCTGTGGACTGAAGAACTAATAACGATGTTTGTACTTTATTGTACTTTATGCAATTACTCACTGTGGAAATTGAATAAGGTTTGAAAAGCAGTTAAAGTTACTATTTTGTTTCACTCTCCCATCCCTCGCTGCTTCCTTCTACTCTACCCTGCCCGTTTCCTCTCCTCAGCCACCCTCCCCGCAAAAGAGAGGGAATAAATTGTATATCATAATACTTCTAAAAAGTATTCTCTTATACCAGGTCAAGCTTACCAAGCAAGGCCACACTTTTTTTTTTTTTTTAATTAAACACTGCTCAGCACACAAGTCAATAACTAAGTGCTAGATGCTGACAGAAAACTGAATGCCATTTTCCCCTCAGAGGGAGTTACTTGACATGAGAGCTAGTGTCAATTGTGGCTAATGTGTCATTGCCTTCCATGTCAGGCTCTGGGGTTAGACACAGAGTGTGTCACATCTCTTAGTCATCTGTCTGTAGAACTTTGAGATGCCAACTCTCTTCTTTTTTTTTTTTTTTTCTGGTTAACTCTAAAGACTACCACCTGAGAAATCCAAAAGGATCAAAACAAAAACCTTAATATAAGGACAGTGGGAGCAATCCTCTCTCCTAGGACCCATCAGAGCCAAGAAAATAGCACTCACAATGAAAACATGCATACTAATTAACTAATTAACTCTCTGAGGTTTTATGGAAAAGGCAGGTGTGCATAGTCTCAAAACAAGGGGTGGAGTTTCTCAAAATAGGACCAGGTATTTAGCTTTAAAATAAGAAGGGATTCATTGAATGTGTTTTTAGCAAATACCAAACACTTAGTCCAACAACCATGTGCCTAATAAGCTATATTATAGTATCTACTTACCCATAGCTTTGGATCAAACCTGTTTAAGTTTTTGGTAACCTCCGACCTTGTGATCATCTGCTCTTTTTATGTTACTCTGTTATTCTATTTTCACACATTCACAGTCTTCAGTTCTACCCACAGTGGCCACTGCACTGCTCCTGATTCTATGACCAATGGCATGAAATAAGTTACTTTGGGTATGTAATTTTGAATTAAATAAAATCCATTAAGTAACTATTAACATGTTAGTAGACCAAACTGTTATATAAAAATCTGTTTGAAAGATTGACTATTCCCCGCAAAAAACTAAACCTTTTATTCTCAACACAATAACACACGCACACACACACGCGCGCGTGCGCGCGCACAACCTAGATTCCAAAGCCTTAGAGAACAATTTAGATCTTTTCTGAATGATTTCTTAAGTAACCTTTGAAGGAATATAAAGCACTTAGCATAGGAAAACTTCTCCAGAATTCTCTTCAACTATATGTAAATCCCCTCACCCCACTCTGTCCTTCCTTGTGGCATTTTTTTCTCGGTCTCCAGCCCTCACTACTTAGAAAGCCCAGCTCATCACTCTCTCCAAACTCTTCTTTAAACCTCCCAGATATTTTTTATCTCTGTACTTTCTTATATAACACCATCTACTCCCTTCTGACACTCAACTAAAAAGAAAAAAAAGTGGGGGTGGGGAGAATCACCCAGAAGCACAAAAACTATTCTTCGCAAGGGAGGGGCAAAGAATATGACTATGAACACTTAGTAGTTTAGTTCTCATTTGTTCCTGGCCCATAAATACATCCAGAGAGATAATAATCATGATGTTGAAGATACAAAATGACTAAAGTCAAGCAAGGGAGAAACAGAAGAAGAGTGAAAGCCTAGTGGAATTTCCAAAATAGACAATCAAGAATCTGAATCTGGTGTTTATGTTTATCCGCCAGCAGGGTGATCATGAGCATTCCATTCCACAGACGTTTGCTCTGTGCCCATTGTGTGACAGGTATTTTGCTGGGTGTTGTAGAGAATACAAATATGATACGACTTGGTTGTGGCACTTAATAAGATGATAATGCAGTGATAAAGAAGCAAAATCCACAAAAGGAATGACAAGAATCAGTGCCAAATGCATCTTTTTATTCTCTTGAGGATCATTACCATATTTCATTTCAAATGTTCCATAGCGATGCTCTCCCATTGGGTATGTATGTATTCATTGTCACGGTACCTTGTCTCAGAGGATGGGCTCCCATGGAAGCAACACCTAAGGCTGGGAAACATAGAGAAGGGAGGAGGAAGGACACTAGAATCAGTCAATTTGCTATTATTCATCCAAAACCTCCTACCACTCCCACGAGGTTTCATCCAGACCAGCATGACCCAAATATTTCCACCAAGACAAGCTGGTTCAGCAGGCCCCAGATATGACTTCCCTTCTTTGGTTTCCTCATAACTGTAGAAAGGGTGTAACTTCAAGGTGTGGCTTCGTATTTGGAGTAAGTGGAGGTTCTCACATTTGCATAAGGGTTAATTCCTATTCTACCTCCAGCATGGAGCGATGTCCCCCTTTTGATTTCCTAGTGATAAAATAAGTGATGATTTCTTTCAGCCCAGGACAATTGGAAGAAAAGGAAGGACAGGACAATACTAGGCTTTTCTTTATCCCACATTATATTTTAGCAGTTGGAAAGACTGCACTTTTGAGAAGCCACTGGAAACAAGGTAATTTGAGACTATCAGTCAACTGAAAAACTTTTACTTAGAATCAATACATTGCAACACTATAAGGATTTTAGTGACATTGTGGGTCACATCTATTGCTGAGTAATAGTCTCTGTCTCTGTTCTGTTTCAAATGATTCATATTCAGTTTTCAGTCACAGGGTTTATTTCCTCTGATTTAATAAAGGGTTTGTCCAGTGTCCTGTATGAGTATTTAACCTTAGTAACCTTAGTTTGCCTAAAATTCAGTGTATGACATGAATGCATAAATTCCTCTGCAATAGTTGCTTCTTAATCTGTTCTTAAACTAGAACTGTTCTGCTTATTCATGATGAGAGAGTTTGTTAAATTCAGGAAATCGAGGAGGAAGTTCCATGATAGCATTATCATGGTCCACCAGCCTAGTGGTTCCCTTAAAAAGGCATCTCACTGCAGATGAAATTTAGAGCAGAGGTACCTGTCCTGTGATCATGTCGGTGTTAATGTACAATCCTACTTGAGTAATTCTACTTTAACTATTCAAATATGCAGATCTGATGTTTACCCTTTTGTGTTTCTATTTCTTATGTCATAGAACAGAGAGGCCTCAGACCACTGAGGCAGGCATACCTGGATTCTGCTACTAGCTTATAGCATCAGACAAGTCATTTACCAAAGATTTTATTTCCTCATGTATAAAATAGGTGTGCAAATGGCTACTTAATTAGAGTGTTGTAAGAGTAGAGGCAAAAAGTATAAAGTTCCCAGCATAAAAATCTGTCACATATATTGCAATTAAATCATAGCTATTCAAACATATCCTCCAATAGCTATAGCTCTGGGTGATTTTATTCTGTCCTTGTGACTTAAGTTATCTAAACATTGATTACTGCCAGATTTGTATGTCCAGTTCAAACTTTTCTCCTAAACTTCAGGTGTGATTGATGTGTACCTTGTTGACATCTCCACTTGGCCCTTCGAAAAGCATCTCAATATGATGTCCAAACTAAATTCTTCACTTTCTTGTAAAGTATACCTTACACCTACCATAATCTTCCTTTGTCTGTTAATGGTTCTGTCCTCCAGATGTTTAGGCCCACACGATTTAACTCATACCACCCACTCCCTTACCCTCTTCCCCACCCACCCACACACATTCATCTACACATACACCCGTCTACACACACACACACACACACACACACACACACACACAACACACACTGACAATCAGTTCCTTTCCTTAGCCTTATTTTTCTCCATAACAGCACTACCTGACACACTATACATTTATTTGTAAGGGACTTCATTTTTTTTCTCTGCTGTGTCCCTGGGTCATAGAACAGGCGATTGAAATAGAACGAATCATTGGGCTCTGGGCCAGAAGGCAATAGTTCCTTCTGGCTTCTAGTAAAAGCTAGTATAACCCTTTAGTGTGTCACTTACCATTTGAATTATAAGCAGTCTTTTTTTAAATGGGCAACAACAAAACATGCTGTCAAGATCAAATCAAATGGTAAATGCAAAAAGAAAAAACCTATAAAAATAGATAAGTAAATTTTATTTTAGTTGTTGCACTTTAATCTCTTTTAGAAAAAATATGAGAAGTACTTTACAAATGGAAGAACTTTCCCTAATTCAAAGTTCCTCTTTATGGTCATTTACTCTTTCAAAGTTTGTGTATAGAGGAAAAAAACCAGAAACCTTCAGGAATCCTTTGAAGATTCAATCTAATTGATTTCCCCTTTTCCTAATCATTTCTTACTAATCTAAGCATCCAAGGCAGAGATCGGGCAGAGGTCATCATTTGGTACTCGATTTTGTAATTTAAAACTAAAATTTATTAAATAATTTTAATTAATTAAACCTAGAGTATTACTATGGACCCACTTGTTTCTCTCAGTAATTTGATTTGTTAGGTATGATTTATACTTATAGGACATGTAAAGTGGAAAGATCATATGGGGGAATATTATTACCTAATGTTTATAACTTCTAGTTCTTTGTGGATTGATTTTAATATTTGCTGTTAGTAATTCTAAAGTGATCAAGTTTCAGGAAAGCACAGAGCTCTATTAAATTGCAAAGTCTCATCCCACGGAAAGCCTTGGCCTCTCCAGACATAGTGAAATGAGGGCTTCTTATACCTGGGTGGAGAAATGGGGTACTATTTGCCAGGAGGGTAGCTTTAGGGGTCAGAGAACTTGAAATGAGGGAGTAGGGCTAACCAAAAAATGAATGCCAAAGCAATTCTGGCAGAGTACAGCCCATTTTGCCTGCTGCCCCAAGCATAAATTGTTGTGTCCAATTAGCAAACATAAGATCTGAGATTTTCTTGGCTGCTGTACAACTCAGATTGCTGCTTTAGTGGCAGCCAAATAATTATCCAAGAGCATATTAGGGAGAGGGACAGAGATCCCCAAAAGAGCTTATTTGAAAGATTATTATTAAAGCAACAAACACAAAAATTATAGTAAGCAAGAAGTAAAACTTTCATCTTCAAATATTAAAATTGTTTTCTGAATTGAGACTTGCTTTTCATTTTTTTTAACCTAGTATAGAAAATTGGTCTTGTCACATCAAGTAAAAGCCATTTTAGTTATTTCAAGATACTTGTTTTCTGTCCCCCCTACTCCCCACCCACCCCCCTTCCCCCACTCACAAAGCTACCAAAGTAAAGAATGAGGAAGTATTGACTTCTCAGCCTCGTTTTAACTTGCCAGGTCTTCAGCACACGCAGTAAACCACAGTCTTTCAAAGGACAAAGGGAAGGTCTTGGGAAGTCAATTCAACTTCCTGCAGGTGACATTCAGCTGAGATGTAGGCCCAGACTCAACAGGTTTCTAACAGGGAATGCCCATGCCATATGCTTCCAACATAACATCACTTTGTCCAATTGTAAGTCCCAAACCAGGGGCAGAGACCTTTCTCCAGCCCTCTCATGCCCACTATCGGGCAGTGTTTATACTTGACTAGCTACACCAACTGAATAGGGGAATGTGCTTTCTTTTCTGGGAAGCTTGCAATATTCCTAACCCTCCCCTGGAACAGAAGGCACAGGTTTTCTACTTGTGGATCAACAAACTTACAGGCAGCAAAGGGAGAAAGAAGATACTTAAAGAGACAGGAATGTTTGTGGGATGCCCTTTCCCAACTCTCCACTCCACCTAAGAAAGGAGGCACAAGGCATAGGGCTCCCCACATTTATATCCAACTCTTTCTTCCCTTTTCCTGTCTCTGTGGAGTGGGTAGAGAGAGCAGATAGAACTATTTTTTTTTTAATTTATTTTTGTCTGCCTCTTAAATCTTTCTATTTAAAATTTAAGCTAAAAAATTAAGATGTCTTGTCAGATTACCAGCAAAGTTTTCACAATTTCTGAATGGGCCAAACAGGGACGTGCCTCAGAGTCTAAAGGTAGGAGGGTGGTTGGAGGGGTGGATAGTGAATGAGAGATAAATCATGCTGATTAATATCTGTTCTCTTATCCCACCATATTACATTATATTCCACATCCTTGTACTATTATTATTATTGTTATTGTTATTATTATTTTGGCATAAGTTTTTATAAAAAAATTTAGAAAGAATAAAGTCATCCATTTTATTTAAAAACATTATCATAAAACTCCTAAGAGTTATTCACTTTCACCATAGTTCTTTTCTCTATACTTTGAAAGTGTCACATTGCTTTTCTTCCTTTAGGGAAAAAGTGTTAATATCCAAATGATCTGAAGTCATGGATTCAAGGTAAGGCAAGAGTTGCTGTCAGCTGCATAACATCCTACTCCTTTTTGATAACAGACCAAGACACTGACATACATCATCAAAGACACCCCCGTCATCAACAGTGCAGTCACTTTTGCCTGAGAGCCCAGGTCTTTCACATAGAAACTCTGAAGAATGTAAGTTATCCACCTCACCAGGCCTTTATTGGTCTCCTCTGATTTTACCTAGGAAAGGGATAGATAGGGATAAATCTCAGAATTAAGGAAAATGACTGTGATTTTTTTATGCACTTCTCAATTTCTGTCTCCCATTCTATTTTTAAAATTCTTTAAAAATTTTTAATTGTAGTTGACTTACAACATTATATTAGTTTTAGATATTAAGAATAGTAATTAGACATTTATATAACTAATAAAGTGATCACCTTGATAAATCTAGTACCTATCTGATGATACCATACACAGTTATTTAAATATTATTGACACTATTCCCTAAACTATACTTTACATGCCCTTGACTATTTTGTAAGTACCAATTTGTACCTCTTAATCCCTTCCTTCCCTTCGCCCATCCTCCCAAAACCCCACCCATCTGGCAACCATCAGAACGTTCTCTGTATCTAGGATTTTGTTTCTGATTTGTTTGTTCATTTATTTTGTTCTTCAGATTTCACATGTAAATAAAACCATTCGGTATTTGTCTTTCTCAGACTTATTTCATTCAGCATAATACCCTCTAGGTCCATCCATGTCGTTGCGGATGGCAAGATTTCACTCTTTTTTTATGGCTGGTAGTCTTTCATTGTATATATGAACAATTTCTTCTTTATCCATTCATCTATTGATGGACACTTAGGTTGCTTCCATATCGTGGCTATTGTAAATAAGGCTGCAATGAACCTATAAATGTATGTGTCTTTTCAAATTAGTGTTTTGAATTTCTTCAGATAAATACCCAGAAGTGAAATTACTGGGTTCTTTGTTTCTTGTTATAGCCTTTGTTTTAAAGTCCATTTTCTCTGGTATAAGTATTGGTACCGCAGCTTTTCTTTTCTTTTGTTTTCATTTTCATGAAATACCTTTTTCCATTGCTTTACTTTAAGGCTGTGTGTGTTTTTTGATCTAAAGTGAGTCTCTTCAGCCACATTTACATTTAAAGTAATTGTTTATAGATATGTAGTTATTGCCATTCTAGTATGCACATATTTTTTATTTATTTTTTTCTTTTTTCTGAAAAAAAAAAAAGTCCCTTTAACATTTCTTGAAATACTGGTTTGGTATTGATGAACTCCTTTAGCTTTTCATTGTCTGGGAAGCTCTTTTTCTGTCCTTTGCTCCTAAATAATAGCTTTGCTGGGTAAAATAGTCTTGGCTGTAGGTCCTTACTTTCTATTATTTTGTGTCAATCCCTTCTGGCCTGTAAAGTTTCTGTCGAAAAATCATCTGACAATCTTATTCAGAAGTCCCTTGTAGGTAACTGATTTTTCTCTTTCTGCTTTTAAAATTCTCTCTCTGTCTTTAATCTTTGGTATTTTAATTTTGATGTGTCTTGGAGTAAACCTTCTTGAGTTGATCTTGTTTCGAACTCTCTGTACTTTCTGAGCACGTATGTCTATTTTCTTCACCAAATTAGGGAAGTTTCCCATCCTTATTACTTCAAATAGGTTTTCAGTTTCTTGCTCTCTTCTTCTGGTAACCCTAGGATATGAATGTTGGTATTCTTGATAGTTGTGAGTCCCCTTAAAATATCCTCATTTTTTTGTGGGGGGGGGATTTTTATTTCTTGTTGCTGTTCCGTTTAGGTGTTTTCTGCTACCTTATCTTTCAAATCACTGATTTGTCATTTGATTTTCTTCTTCATCTAACCTACTGTTGATTCCTTCTAATGTATTGTTTATTTCAATTATTATATTCTTTACGTATGACTAGTTCTTTTTCATGTTTTCTATCTCTATTTTTATGTGTGTTTTTTTTTTTTTTCTATCTCTGTTGACGTTCTTAACTGAGATCACGGAGCATCCTTATGACCACTATTTTGAACTCTGCATCTGATAGATTTCTTGTCTCCATTTGTTTAGTCCTTTTTCTGGAGTTTTGTTCTGTTGTTTTACTTGGGACATGGTTCTTTGTCTCCTCATTTTGGCTCCCTCCTTGTGTTTGTTTCTATGTATTAGGGAGAACTGCTATGTCTCCTGGTCTTGGTAGAGTGGCCTTATGTACTAGGTGTCTGTGGGGCCCAGTGGCAGAGTCTCCCTGATCACCTGAGCCAGGAGCTCCAGGTGTGTTGCTTGTATAGATTGTGTGTGCCCTTTTGCTGTAGTTGAGCCTTGGTTGTCATTGGTATGTCAATGGGAGGGAGTGACTCTTGAGCTGATTGGTTGGGAGGACTGGCTGTGACTACATTGGAGGAGCTGTTCTGCAGGGGCTGACCCTATAGGGCAGGATTTGCTTTAGTGGGGCTTTGGTGCCTGCCAAGTCTGTCCTTCAGGTGCATTGTTTTTGGAGATGGATGGGTGGTGCTCTGGTGTTGTCTGAAGCTGGCCACCAGGTATGTTAGTTCTGGCACCTCTTGAGAGGGGCTCTGGTGCAGGCCAAGGTCAGTCTCTGCCTGTGTTCTGCCCAGGGATACTTGGTATGAGCTATAAAATGATCTTCAAATGGTTGCCACTTGTGCTGGGCTTGGAGGTGCCTGGGAGAGGCTAAGCTGCGAACCAAGGCCAGGTGCCACTAATACTGGGCTTTGTGATGCTTAGCAAGAGGTATGGGTCATGATGAGGCCAGATGCTACTTGCTTGGGGTTTGTGAAACTTTGAGAGATTTTAGAAAAGCCTGCAGCATGAGCCAAGATAGGACATTTGTACAGAAAAGCCACTAGAAGCGACTTGGGTGGGCCTGCAATTTGTGTGGGGCTGGGTCTCCGGGAATCTCTAGGGTAAGGCAAAGTGTGTTAGCTAGGCAGATAAAGACTCAGATATGACCTCCACCTGGTATGCATGCTGGCAGAGGGGAGGGCTCAGCAAAGAAAGAGGGCTTCTGTCAGCACTTCTCTTTGGAAGAAAGCTGCCCCTCTAGTCCTCTATGTGAAGCCAGTGAAGTCAGGTCCTCCCTGTATGTCCCTGATGCCTTTTGAGATGCTGCTCCAGCGCTGGAGCTCAGAGAGAGTAAGTCTGAATATGGGTCCTTTTAGAGGAACTCCTGGGACTCCAGCAGCCCTCTGTCTCAGCCATAATCTCTACTGGTTTTCACAGCGAGAAGTTATGGGGACTTCTCTCCCTGGCACTGGGGAGCCTGATGTGTGGGAGACCCCCTCAAGGGATACCTCTGCAGCTGAGATATTCCTCCCGATTTTCAACGGCATCACGTGAGTATGATACCAGCCAATTCAATGTTTTCAATGGATAGTGGTATATATTAAAATTATTAGAAAAAGGAGTATATATTTATTTATTCTACTTATGCCATCTTATAATGTACTCTGTTTTAATGAATTTACTCTAAGTGTCATCTCTCCTAACTCTCTCCTGTGGCTTCTTCTGTATATACTTAGTTATAGGACTTCTGTTCTGCTAGACTTCAGGTGATACTCAATGATAGTTGTTCTATAGTTTAGTTATAATTTTGAGGTGGTCATGGGAGGCGGTGAGCATGATGTTTACCTACTCCACCATCTTCTCCCATTGCATTTTTTAAAACTATCATTTGAGTTATTGTTTTAAGACATTTGTCAAATTTTTGTATTAGTTTGTAACCTTGTGGAGATGATTAGAATTTAGAGATATCAATTACCAATTAAAATTTTAAGATTCTTAATCAAAGTTATAAGAAACATCAACAGCAAATATTCTATTGATTCATCTTGACTTTGTCTTCCCTTCTCAGTTTAATTAACCATTCTTCAGGAGTCTCTTATCTTTTTCTCAGGTTTTTATTGTTTCACTTCAATTTACTTGTCAAAGCTTTTATTTGATTTTTTTTTATCCAAACACTGGAAAAAATACCAGTACTCCTATTACCTTATCTCTGCCTTTCTGATTGTCCTTTGCTGTCAATAATTTTTTGCTTTTTTTTTTGATAAATGACTTTTCTAAATCAGTAATTTAAAAAAATTTGGATTGACTATTTACTGTTCACAATCCAAACAACTAAAAAACTCAACTAACCATAACAATCCTAAAATTTGGCATCATATCTGGTGGTAATAGTGATGTTGCTGTGATGCTGCTTATAGCTGATGTCCCCATTGTCAAAAATTTGATAATTATTTCTTGAAACATTTATGTATAGTGATATTTACTAAAATTATTAGAAAAAGGAATATATATTTATTTACTCTGCTTATGCCATCTTCTCTTGTACTATTTAATGAATCTACTCTGTCATCACAGCTAACTAAAAATTCTGTTAAGCTGGTTTCCCACCAGCTGTCATATCTCACCTTCATTGGCTCAATTCCTCTGTCCTATTTCACTCTGGTCTTTGGCTCAGGCTTCTGTTCTGGCCCCAAAGGAGACACTGCATAATTCTCTACTGTTAGCCCAGCTCTGGCCTTGCATTACCTTGGGTACAGCTTATGATATTTTTCTATTGACTCTAGCCATCACCACTATAACTAAGAGACACAGACTGGCCATATCAAACCTCTGAGACTCTGACACAGCTGAGTTCACTGGGATGTGATGGTGAGGAGGGGGATTAGACTCTATGATTTATAGAGTAATATTCAGTTAACTAAAACAGCCAGCATACCTAAACTCCTCCAAGACTTATATACTGGGATCAGAAGACAAACAATCTTTTACGATAATATAGATTTATTAAGCTAGTCAATTGTCCTATCTGTTGTTAGGTTTTATCCGAGTCTAAGTTCAGGCTCATCCCTTGCCAGGGGCCATACAAGGACAGATTCTATGACTGGCAGAGATGGGCCGGGTTGACTGAAAGGTTCTATTGACTTAGGACTTGGTAACCTGAGTATACGGGTTGATAAAGTGTGGGTTCAGGAATTCAGTCCTGCCTCACGCTCAGAAATACTTTCTCTGTCTGTTATCTAACTGCACTTCTAAAGAATTTCAAAAGCTCAGCATAACTAAATTCTAAGCTGATGCTAACATACTTTGTTATGCAAACAAGTAAAAGGATCAAGAAAAGAAAGAATAATGCTCAGCGACTGAACCTGAGAATCTTTCATTTGTATAGCACTTTACATTTAAAAAAAAAAGCATGTTATCCAGTTAATATTCACAACACCTGCATATATACTGTTGGATTTTAGAATTGAGGAAATAAAACTGAGGAAAGAAGAGGGACTTGTAAAGTCACACAGCCAATAAATGACAGAATCCTTTTTTCTGTATCACACTGCCCTCGTGAGTAACCTCAGTTGTAAAATGACAAACCACAAGAGTAAGAGGAGGATGTTTTGTTTGGGCTTTATTTTAAAAGTTAGTTTTTATCCTCTACCAATGTTGCCCATTCCCCTCACTGTTTCTTTTCCTGTGACTTCTTCTTCTAGGCCCAAACTAACTCAGCTCTGAAATTTTCTTAGTCTCCATCTGCCAAATTTTTCCCTCAATAAAAATCACTAAAGTTCAATTAATATGACTATCCTACAGTGTACTCTTACATTTTCTTTTGAGTATCTGAATTCAATAATTGAATTTTTCTACTGTTTCCTGTTCCTTGTTAATATTCAAAACAGGTTAAATAATCTTTTCTAGAATGTTTTCAGGGCCTAAAACTAAAAGTAGTGCTGGCTTCTTTAACCAGGAGGGGTACATCTTCACAGGGAATTGTGAGGTTTAGCTTATTTAGCACATGAAAAATGCTTAAAACAATGTCTTACACATACTATGTGCTTAGTAAAAATTGTTTTGTTATTATTACTATTATTTGGCATATAATAGAGTATGTGAAATGAATCCATCTCAGGTCAGATTGAGGAAGATTTAAAAATGTACTCAATTCTAAATGACAATTGTATGTTGTTATTCTGACTTGTACATTAAAAATTTAAATCACTGACTGTATTTGGGTGTTCTTTTAAAATAAACATTATTATTATTTTTTACAAGTAATAAAATAATTCTAGCCTGGTAAATATCTGTTTAGAAGCTATAGTTCATAACACCTGTTCAGGTTCTGTAGTTATTAGTAGTGAAGGTTGTTTGGTTGCAGTTATAAATGTCTTATTGTATCAACATTTTGTAGCAGAAATACTGTAGTATTAGAAATGTTCTAGATTCTTTTCATTCCTTTCTATTTTTTCAATCACTAAGGATATTTGGATGAAAATAAATTTTCTTGTTTTTCAGGAGTTTCTCTTCTCATGCAGCTTATTTCTTTCCCTTGAAACAGAAATGTATTTTTAATTCCAATATATGCATGTTTAAGTACATTGTCATTATACTTGAAAATTGGAAATTTACAACAATAGAAGTAACAATACTCAAACCTGAGAAGAATACATAATAAAACTATGATATAATCAAAATTTACTTCTATCTAATATGTCATAATATAGGATGGTTTTACATGTATTCATAACTTGTATAGTTCAATACAGTAGTTACTATTATTGAGTAAAGACATTATGTCAGTACTAGTAATTAAAAAGGCTTCCCATTGAATGTTTCAACTATTTTTACTACTCTTTACCTTTACTATATATATCTAACATAGTATCTCTCCCCCCAAAAAATGGTGCAGTTCTTTCATCAGATTATCCTCCTCCTTCCTACAAAGATTCTACGCTGTTTCTTTTATGTGGAGAATTCTATTCCAAATATCCAAGCTCAACATTCACCACATAGCTAAAATGTTTTTCCTCAGTGAAGTTTTTCTTGATGGTTGGAAAGGGAGGTTGTTTCTCTATATTTTCATTTGTCTCCACATTCAACTCTCTGAGCTCACCATTCCTCAAACTACATACTTTGTTTTTGATATTTATATTTTTGTTCATGTTGAATCACTTTAAGCCAGATAGTTACTGTTATAGCCATTGGTCATTTGATATTTGAACTTCTGTTCTCTATAATCTCTAGGATGATCGACAGAGTTTAATGATTTTTATTGAATGCCTACCAGAGAGCTCCATCAGTTATATTACTAATAATTTCTTTTGATGCTAGTCTCACAGAATAGATAATGGTTTATTTGTTTTTCTTAATTGGTTATGTTTAATTGAATGTGTACATATTGAGCTTCATTCTTGTTCTTTGCCTATATGAAGACACTAGCTAAGCACCTTCTTAGTGATCAGAGAGAAAACACATGCTCTATCCTGCCAGCATTCTCCAGAAAAGCAGCAAGGGGATGATGCCTTAGAAGAAAGGAAACTGCTTACCTTGGTTCAGTGCCAGCATCAGTCTTTTCCTGCTCTCTGGGAGAAGGTCAACTCTGAGCCGACAGGCCCTCTTCCCTCTGCAGGTTGTATGGTCCTTTGATGTGTATCCACATTACAAATCGAGGAGGGCTATAGATCCTGAAGGCACCAATTATATGCCAGTGAAAAGGAAATTCAAATATTCAGCTGTCATCTGAGCATTTCCACGTGGATGCCCAACACAGGCACTCTTAATTCAATATGTCTAAAATGAAGCTGCTCATCTCTTTCTTGGAATGTGATCCTTTTCTTATACTATAAGTCCTCATTTGATGTCATTCTTGGAAACTGTGACTTTAAGGGAAATGATGGGTAACAAAACCAATATTACCATAGACTAATTGATATCAACAAGAATTACGTTCTACTCCACATTCTTGGTTATAAAAACATCACCAAACTTCTAAATAAAGACCTCAAACACTCCTAATATTAAACATTGAAATAAATATGAGCTATTCATACATTTAAGAAAAAATAAATAAAAACAAGTAAGTTAATTCTTTTCCAATCAACATTTCCCCCCTCATCAACGTTATAATGAAATGGCATTGAAGGAAATGAACTGCTGTATTCTCTCTTTGGGAAAACTACATCCAGTGACCAAGCCAGGTGGCCTGGGCTGTTGTTCAAGAGTTTGTCTTCTCTCTTACCACCACATTCAATTAAATACCAGTTCCCAGGTTTCTATCTTTTCAATAGCTCTTGGTCCGTGTACCCCTCCTCCTCTCCTTATCACACCACTCACCCGAGTTTGAGCCTTTATTATTTTCATGTAGACTACTGCAATATTGACTTCACTGTCTTCTTGGTTTTAATATAGAATCTCTCCTTGCTACCTAGGAGATATTTTTCTAAAATGAACATGCAATCATGTCATGTCTTTATTCAAAGTTCTTCATGTCTCTTCACCTCCTGTCTCCAGCACAACATTTTTACTCTGTATTCTCACCATCTGGTCCCTGTCTAATTCTGCAGTTTATCTCTTGTCACTACACATATTACATTTTCCTATACAGAAATGTGGAACACCATTTTCTTTTCCCCAGTCCTGCTTTTGCTTATGTTTGGAACATGCCCTCCTTCTTTTCATCTTATTAGTCTCAAGTCCTGTCATTTGATGGCTCCCACAAAGAAACTGGGTACTTTGTCCCGTATCCACACTTTTTGTTTTGTATATTTTTATAGGATTGCCAAGCAACCCCAAGTTATATCATTCATTTTCCAGTCTACTATGTGGATGGCTTCCCTGGAGTTAATGGGGTACAAAACATGTATGTCAGTAGAGAGTGGCCCTAACTGCATGCCGGCCTCCCTGCTAGATGAGAGTCTCTTAAAAGGCAAAAATTTGCCCTTAATTGTTTTTATCTTCAGTAGCTAGTATCAGTGCCTTATCAGTGTTTTGTAAATTTTATATATATATATCTATATACATATATATGTATATAGATATATATATTCACTATTATATACACACACACACTCACACACACATACATATATGTATGTCTGTAGTGTTTGTGTGTGTATACACACACACACACACACAACTTCTCCCAATCTTGATATTAGAGTGGTATGTTTGTTACAATGGATAAATCTATATTAACACATCGTCATTACTCAGAGTCCATAGTTCACATTAAGGAGCCACTCTTGGTGTTGTACATTATACGTGTTTTGACGGAAGAATAATAACCTGTATCCACCACTGCAGTGTTGTACAGAATAGTTACAGTACACCTTTGTTTGGTTTCCTTTTAAATTTTTAATTCAAGGACTTATTACCTTTGATTTTTTTTCCCCTGATTTTTTTTTAAGTCAACAGTTGATACATTATACTTTTCTTGACTTTTTTTTTCTGTCCTCATTAGAAGATGACACCAGTACTGCCTTTGGAAACCTCTGTGATTGTGAGATGGACAATTCACCCATATTGTTCACTCTTTTGATTAGTGGCTCACCAAATCTCTGCCTTACAGAGCGTATGGCTGGTTAGGCCTCTCTACTTCCTGACTTATTTGATGAATGTAGGCAAAAGGGAGCACCTAGTTTTGCACATTTTTTAAGCTGACTTATCTATTACTTTCCTTATCTTTCCAAAATTGAATGTTCTTTTTAATACTGCTAATTGGCTTCTTTTTAATTATAAAAGTAATCGAGACTAATATTAGAAAGTTTTTAAAATAAAGATAAGATATACAAATGTAAATCTAAGTAACTTGTAATTACTCAGTGATAAAAAATGTGATAAAACTGCAGATGGAAAAGATTATTTCACATTCGCAAATGTAGTTTCACTACTATGGGCACCAAAATGCTGACCAAAAATATTGTTTTCAATCTGTGGTTGGTGGAATCCGCAGATGTGAAAGACAAACTGTAGCTAAGTTTTTCAAAGAGTCTCAGTTACATGCAGATTTCAAACAGCTGAGTTGATGTTCCTAACTTTTATGTTTTTCAAGGGATAGATGTATATAGGTATATATATATTTGAAATCTACTGTTTAATTTTGTATTCTGCTTTTTATGAAAATAATTTATAATATTTTATCGTATCTACCATGATTTATTTAACTAAATTCTATAATTGGACATTCAAACTTGTTTTATGTTTATATATTTGCCAGTGTGACTAATAGTTGTGGACATAAATTTTGATATGTGGTGTCGATTATTTCTTAAGGGCAGATTTCCAGAAGAGCATTCTAAGCGAGTAGATAGCCATACTACTGTATAGTATTTCTATCTACAATGCCTGAACAGTTTCTCTTGGAATATTTTAAGTCTTTAGTGTCTTTTTGTCATTCACAGAGCAGTAGGAAGGAGAAAGGAGAAAAGGCATCATCTTTAATAGTGCTACAGGGTTTGAGTTCAAACTCAAGTTCTTACAACTAGCTGTGGTAGATATAACCAAGATGTGTGGCACCTCTGGCACATTTTTATCTTATTTGAGATTACACTATACTTTTCTTACTCTTTGAAATTCCATGATTGAAAACTAATGACCCAGATGATTGCTAGATGATGATACAATCTCCCTGGCACAGGTTAAAACATGTTCTATCAAACAGCACAGAGTTAATGTAAACAAAATACTTTATAAACTTTCATATCTTTTTTTGTACATAGCTGATAGAAGCTCATAGATTCTCTTGCATTGGAAATATTTACCAAACTCAGAAAACAATCATTGCTAACTACTTGTGTCAGATTCAAAAGTTTTTCATTTGAGCTTCTAATTTTGGTATAATTTCTTACATAAAAGTTGCAAAAAATGTTACAAAGAATTTTATTATATCCTCCATCCAGATTCAATAGTTCTTAAAATTTTGCCCCATTTACTTTAGCATTTTTCTTTACCCATCTCATTTTTATGCACAAATACTTTAATATATATTTCCTGAAAACTACCTCTTACATAATGAAAGTATTTCCATCAAAATCAAACATATAACATGGTACAATATTACTATCTAATTTGTAGTTGTATTCAAATTTCACAAATTTTTTCAATAATGTCTTATATAATTTTTTTTGCTGTCTTACATACAATTCAGGATCACAGGTCACATTAATTGTCATGTTTCTTTAGTTTCCTTTAATCTAAAATAGTTCCTTAGTTTTTCTTTTTCTTTCATGACATTAAAGTTTTTGAAGAGTAAAGCCAGTAACTGCAAAATTTCAGTTTGAATTTTTTTAATGTTTCCTCACAATTAGCTTCAGGTTTGTATTTTTTTTAATTAAATTTAATTTAAAATATATTTTTCAATTACAGTAGGCATATGATATATTAATTTCAGGTGTACAATGCAATGATTAGACATTTATATAATTTACAAAGTCATCACACCAAGAAACCTAGTATCCATCTGGCACCATACATACTTCTTATAGTATTATCTACTATGTTTCTTATGCTATACTTTATATTCCCTAACAGTTTTGCAACTACTAACTTGTATTTCTTAATTTCTTCCCCTTTTTTACTCAACACCCCCAAATTCCCACCCATCTGGCAACTATCAAAAGGTTCTTTTTATTTATGAGTTTATTTCTGTTTTATTTTGTTATTTAGATTTCACATGTAAGTGAAATCATATGGCATTTGTCTTTCTCTAACTTAACTCCACTCAGCACAATACCCTCCAGGACCATCTATGTTGTTGTAGATGGCAATATTTCATTCTTTTTTATGGCTGAGTAATATTCTTTTATGTATATGTACCTCTTCCTTATCCATTCATCCATTGATGAACACCCAGGTTGCATCCATATTCTGTCTATTGTAAATAATGCTGCAAGGAACATGTGGATTCACATGTCCCTTTGAAGTCGTGTTTTGGATTTCTTCAGATAAATACCAAGAAATGGGATTACTGGATCCTTCTTTGCCTATTGTTATAGTTTTTGCTTTAAAGTCTTCTTTGTCTGGTACAAGTATTGCTGTTTGTTTCAATTTTCACAAAACATCTTTTTCCATCTCTTTATTTTCAGTCTGTGAGTCTTTTGATCTAAATTAAGTCTCTTGCAGGCTCACTTGTTTTCTTACTCATTCAGCCACCCTATATTTTGATTGGAATATCTAATTCATTTTCATTCAAAGTAATCGTTGATAGATATGCAGTTATCACCATTTTATTATTCGTATTTTTTTACTTTTCTCCTTCTTTTTCTTAAAGACATTTCTCCAACTTTTCTGTAATGCTGGCTTGGTGATGATGAACTCCTTTAGCTTTTTCTGGTCTGGGAAGCTCTTTTCCTGTCCTTCAATTCTAAATGATAGCTTTGCTGGGTAAAATAATTTTGCTTATAGGTTCTTGCTTTTCATCACTTTGAATATTTCATGTGAATTCCTCTTGACCTACAAAGTTTCTGTTGAGAAATCAACTGCCAGTCTTATGGGAACTCCCTTGTAGGTAACTACTTTTCTCTTGCTACTTTTAAGATTCTTTCTTTGTCTTTAACCTTTGACATTTTAATTATGGTGTGGGCTTCTTTTGGTTCATCTTGTTTGAGACTCTTATAGCTTCCTGGGCTTGTATGTCTATTTCCTTTACTAGGTTAGGGAAGTTTTCCATCCTTATTTCTTCAAATAAGTTTTCAATTCCTTGCTCTCTCAGTTCTTCTGGTACTCTTATGATGCAAATATTGTTACACTAGGTGTTGTCCCAGAGACCTCTTAAACTATCCTCATTTTTTTAAATTCTTTTTTTCTTGTTGTTGTCTGATTGATTGTCTTCTGCTATCTTATCTTCTAAGTCACTGATTCGATAATCTGCTTCATCTAATCTACTATTCATCCTAAAATATGATTTATTTCAGTCTTTGTATTTTTCATTTCTGACTGGTTCTTTTTATGTTTTTTATCTCCATTTTTGTCTTCCCTTTGTTAAAAATTTCACTGTGTTCATCTACTCTTCCCCTAAGTTCATTGAGCATCCTTATAACCAGTGTTTTGAACTCTGCATCTGGTAGATTGCTTGTCTCTATTTTGTTTAGTTTTTTTTTTTTTTTTTCCTGGAGCTTCATCTGTTCTTTTATTTGGAACATGTTTCTTTGTCTCTCCATTTTGGCTGCCTCCTTGTGTTTGTTACTATATATTAGGTGAGCTGCTAGATCTCCCTGTCTTAGTAGAATGACCTTATGTAGTAGGTATCCTCTGAGGCCCAGTGGCTTAGTCTCCCTTATTAACTGAAATGTGTTTTCTGTATGGGTGTGTGTGCCCTCCTGTTGCAGTTGAGCCTTTTATTGCTGTTTGCATGCCAAAGGGAGGGATGGACCCTTGAGCTGATTGGTTGTGATGATTGGCTGGTGAGAGGCTGGCTCTGTGGAGCAGGATTTGCTTTAGCGGGGCCCTGGTGCCTTCCCAGTCTTCCCTTTGGATGTTTCATTCTTAGATGTGGTCCTAGGTTGTGTTCGACCTGAACACCAGCCAGCCACCAGGAGAGCAGGCTGATGTTTCTCAGGAAAGGCTCTGGCTGCAGGCTAAGTTCAGCTGCAGACTGTACCCTGCCCAGGGTCCCCTGGCATGAGCCACCAAGCAATCTACAAATGACTGTCACCCATGCTGGGTTTGGAAGTGCCTTGAGAGGCTGAGCAAACTGAGACTGGCTTCCACTAGTGCCAGACTTGGGGCTACTCAGCAAGAGGTATGTGGCATGCCAAGGCCAGATGCTGCTTGTTTGTGTTTTGTGAACCTTTGAGAGATTTTAGGAAAGTCTGCTGTATGAACCAACACAGGCCATTTCTGTAGAAAATCCACAGGATGTAGATTGAGTGGGCCTACAAGCTAGGCGGGATGTGGTCTCAGGGAATCACCAGTACAGGGAGACCAATGTTAGCCAGGTTGATAGATACTTGGATGTGGCAGCCACTGCATCTGCTTGTTAGGTGAGGGGAGGGATCAACAAAAGAGCAGTGGCTTCTTCCAGCACTTATGTCTGGGGGAAAAAATGCTCCTCCAGCCCTTCCCCTGAAACTTCCTCATATATTTCTGTTGCCTTTTGAGCTTCTGTCTCATCCTTGGAGGTTAGAGCAAGTTTTTCAGTAGGTAAATCCATGCACTTGCTCTTTTAGAGGAATGCCTGGGACTCCCGAAACCCTGTTTCATTCAGCCACAATTTCTGTTGATTTTCACATCCAGATTTTGTGGGGCCTTCTCTTTCTGGCACTAGAACCCAGAGCAAGGGAGTCTGGTTTGGGACTGGGACCCCTCTCTCCTCCGAAGGTATCTCCTCAGCCAAGATACCACCACACATGATCTAGGACCAGCCTGTTTTGCATCTCTACCCCTCTTACCAGTCTTGAGGTGGCTTCTTCTGTGCATCCTTAGTTGTAGGACTTCTGTTCAGCTAGGCTTCAGACAATTCGCAATGATGGTTATTCTGTAGGTTAGTTGTAATTTTGATGTAGTCATGAGAGAAGGTAAGCATAGCATTTACCTATTCCACCATCTTGACTGAAATCCCAGGTTTGTAGTTTTGATTGTAATAGTGTAATGTTATGTGTTCCTAAGATATCATATCAAGAAACACATAATGTCAATTAGTCTTATTATTAATAATGTTAATCTTGATAACTTAAATAAATTTGTGTTTGTCAAGTTAATCTACTATAAAGTTGCTATTTTTTCTCTTTGTAATTAATAAGTAATTTGTGGTGATTACTCTAAAACTATGTAAATATCCTGTTCATGAAACTTTCATTCACAATTTTTAGTGTTCATTAAGCTGGATCCTTTGTCTTTTTTGACATGTTCTTATTTCAGTGTTTTCTTCCTTTCTGGCACAATAAAATGTTACAGGCTCATTTTTAGTTTCCTTGCTCTGACCCTGGACTCAACCACTCCTGTTAATGGAAAATGATATTTAGAAACAAAGATCTGGGTTTTAGATATGCTCATTGCCTTGCTGGTGTTTTCATTTCTAGGCCCATTTATTTGACACACCTAAGAAATGTGCACACACACGTTCTATACCTCTTTCTATAAAATTATACATGTACTGAGTGTATATATAAATATAATGACTTTGTACTAATACCTATAATTCCAATTCAATAGCACAAGGGTTGCAAAATATTTAAAAAGTAGAGTAGATGGGACTTAATATTAATTGGTTGTGGGAGAAAGGAGAGGAAGAATTCAAAGGAGACTATAAGTTGTAAATGCTAGTATGGCATTCCTAAGAGTTCAGTCTAAAATGTTCTGTTTACCAACTTTTCTTACTGTGTGTGCCAAACCTAATGAAGCCTAAGGTTGCATTACTTTTTAGCAGCTGTATCACAGTATTCCTGTATGTTGATTGTGTAGTCAAATAAAACTTGAGGTCTTTTTATAATAACTGTTCTTCAGCTAGGTCTCCTCCTGCTTATGAATTTAATTTTTTGCAACTACACTACATGTATTCCTGTGAAATTTTATCTCATTAGTATTGGACCATCATTCATCCCCTTCAAACACTTCTTAGTCCTGGTTTAGCTAACATACTAATTTCCTCTATGAATTATCTGTTATAAAAGGTTTTCTAATATACCTTGTATGTGCTTTGGCTGATCTCCCGGGCAAACAAAGCAGAAGGTCAAGGTTATAGCATGCTGTTGTCAGTGGGGGTGATAATCCTAGAATTATAACTGGAAACGGGATCATCCCTTACCATAATAACATAATTTTATATTATAAAGCAGACAATCAAAGGTCAGGGTACCAAATATTTTTACAAAGTATGTGTGTGTGTGTGTGTGTGTGGGGGGTGCAAAATAAGAAAAAAGACAAGGAAATACACCATATGGCTCTCACATAGCCTGAAAAAAACTATTACTATGTCGATTCTGTTCTTGGCTTTCTTTTTTTCTTACTTAAATGGGCAATCTAACCCACTTCCATGGCTCTAAACTCTCCAACTACTATCCCACAGCTGTTTCTTCTTCCATAGTATTAGAATTTTAGCTGTTTTTGTCAACTAAGCCAGGGATTGAATTGCCTAGCTCCATTGCAGTAGGTATGGACACATGTTGGTTCTACCATGATTAGGATTAGAATTGGCATGTAAAACTTCCTCCTCAATTGCTTAAGAAAAAAATCTCTGGCCTCAAACTTCCACTCTTTTTTTCAAGCAGAAAGACTAGGAAATCATGAATTGAACACGTGAAAACTACTACCAATCTGGGTCCCTGGAAAACTCCACGAGGGAGAGCTACCCATTGACTTAAAATATTTGTCCTGGAATTTCATGTGATTCATAAATACCTTACAAGGATCTGAGTGATTATATATTTTTTGTGTCTCTCCTGACTACCTTACACATATACACATATATTTAACTCTGCTTATAGATACTTTGACTTTTGTACCTCAAACCCAACATATTTCTCTTCAACTTTACTTCTTCCTTTAGACATTATCTTCACAGGTGACCAATGTAGAGAATTTGGAGTTATTATCGATTATTATCTTTCCATTTTGTTCACATTCAATCTGAACAACAACTTCCTGGTTTGTTCCTCACATATCCAGCTCTTCCTCTCTATTCGTTTGTGTCCTTGCCTTATCTCAGGCAAGGATCAATGCAACAACCCAACCATTGTTTTTTCTGTTTCTAGTCTTGCTTCCATTCATTTCATACCTGTCTATAGTTTCTATTACTACTAGTTGCAACAATCTCATCTGAAAAATAGGGATTCTAACAGTATCTAACTTATGAAGTTTTTTGAGAATTAGTTGAGATAATGCATGCCAACCATTTAATATGGTTTCAGAGATATAGCAGCACTCAAAAAAAATGTTAGTTAATATTATTAGTAGTAGTTTTATATCATAACTCTTCTTAAAATTTCTTAAAGGATTATAATTGTCTCTAGAATATAATCACATCCCTTAATGAGCCTGGCTAATACTCTGTAATCTGGTCTCTTCTAACTCTCCAGATTTTCTCTTATTTTTCTCTTCAAACTCTGGGCTTTATTCATATTGAAATACATATAGTTTACTCAAGATGCCAAACTCTTTTTACCTCTTATCTTTATACATGTTGATTCCATTACTTTAAATACTCTACATTATTGTCTTTCTCTAACTCTTATTATCTACTCATTATCACCCATTCATTCTTCAAATCTCATGTATATATCCTTCTGTGATGCTTACTGGTCTAATTTAAGTGCATGTTCTATATGCACTTAAACAAACTTAACATCTTAGGTTTTCCTTTATGGTGGCAACTGAGATAATCTATAAATGTTTGTTAAGGGTACATATGTTTTGGGTGTAAGCCTGTCCCATCCTCCTTTCTTGGTGGACTTTCCATCCTTTTTCGATGGGCTTTAGTGGCATTGTTTATAGATGAATTTTCACCCTGTTTATCATATCTGATTGAAACATGCCCAAAGACTGGGCTGAGTCAATTTTTTATAACTACTAAAACTTTTAATTAAGAGACAAAACTATGGCTGGTTGATATGTATGCTAGACTTGTAAAGCATCAAACTTAATACCAGAGTCCATGCCTTAGAAAGTAAAAAGGTAACAAAAAAGCCTACCGAGGCAGAACCACAGACAGAACATGGAAAAATAAGGATATGACTATGCCGAGAAGGTGAGTCTTTGGAAAGGAGAAAAAAAATGGAAGAGATACCATTCAACTTGACCAAGCAGGAGAACAGCTGTATCATGAATTTGAACTTGGATTCATTCATTCAAAAATGTCTGTGAATTACATTTACAGAAAAACTTTTTAAATGACAAAGAAACATGTCCTCATAGTACTTCAACCTTTCTTTTTTCTTTCTTTCTTTTTCTTTCTTTCTTTCTTTCTTTCTTTCTTTCTTTCTTTCTTTCTTTCTTTCTTTCTTTCTTTCTTTCTTTCTTTCTTTCTTTCTTCCTTCCTTCCTTCCTTCCTTCCTTCCTTCCTTCCTTCCTTCCTTCCTTCCTTCCTTCCTTTCTCTTTCTTTCTTTCTTTCTTTCTTTCTTTCTTTCTTTCTTTCTTTCTTCTTTCTAATTTTTACTTGCTTTTTAACTATATCAATTCATAATTAATAATAAAACCTAATGACACCAATTAATAAATTAGTTCCATAAGAATTGTGATGCTGGTCTTACTTTTATATATATTCATCTTGAAAAATTAAAAACTGTAATTGATGTTATTTTTTTTTTTGAGACTGAGGTTTTCTTGTAATTATTCCCTCTAGAATGGCAATGACCCAAAACTAGTAGCCATACATATGTCAATTCTTTCTACAGCCATCATAGAATAACTAAAACAAATAGCTGCAAAAGTGTTCTGTGTTTCAAATGGAGTTATTAGACAAGTCATAAATCAAAGAATTAGACTTCCAAAGGCCACTCTTACAATATTTTTGAGGACTCAAGGCCAATATTCCAGGGATTTTTTTTTAATGATTATTATGACGTTGTTTTAAACTTAATACAAGTTGGCTTTGTACCTCCATATCTTTTTTTTTTTACTTTAGTTTTGCATTCCAGAGTCATTTACTTCTGAAAAAATTAACAAATTCATAAAAGTTGTGAGATATAAAGACTAAACAGCCAGAAAGTGAAGTGTTATCTGAGGAACATTCTAGTAGAAAACATTGAGTGACTCATCAGAAGACTGATGCTCTAGACAAAGCTCCACCATTATTTATATAATTTTGGATAAACAGTTGACTGGAATTCCCCTTCCTTCAGTTTTCTTGTCTTTAAAGCAAGGATCATAATCTCTTTTCTGCTTATCTTGGAGTTTGAATAATCAAAAGTTCACTTTGAAATAGTCAAGTGTTCATACACAACATGGCCTTATTAATATTCTGTAGTAGAATATTGGCTAGGATTGACTGAGGTGATTCTAAGGTCAAGATTTTATACTGCTGGTCATAAGTTTTGTCTACAGAAGAAAGAATATTTCCTATTCCTAGAAAGATACAAATATCTACATTTGGAACCTGAAAAAGACACATTAAATTATTTACCTATAATATGGCAGCATACATCTATGTATGTATACATCTATGTATATACCTAGGTAATGTTTTTAGTAAAAAAAAAATTGCCACTGAATGTAAAAGGTTAATAAATAAAAATATTTAACAAGAAAGAAAGAAAGATACTTCCAATTATATGTTACAATTATTAAGAGCACAAGCTCTGGTCTTTGACCTGGAATGGACTTTGGAGAAAGACATTATTGATAAGAAGGTGAAGCAGACCAGGTGTAGAAATGCGGTCCCAAGTGTAGAGTTTCACAGCAAATCATCTCTTTGTATTATTTAACCACTCTAGATATGAAAAGATCTGGTTGCTTGAATTTGACTCCTGTGAAGTAGATTATTATTGGTCATAAATTCCAGCTAGATGTCAGCCAATCAGGGCATTTCTCTGCCCTTCATTTACCAACAAAATTTTAGATATAATTATTTTTAACCAATGTTTTGATTAGTCATGGGAGAACCAATCTAGTACAAATTTAGAAAACATTTAATCAAATCTACCCAGTTTATTTAAGGTCTTTTTTCAAATATCTGCAGAAAGCTATCATTGAAACCCAAAGTATGCCTTAATTTAATGATAAATAAAATGTATGACAATATTAGATGTGGATCTAGCTTTATATGACAATGTACAAGAAATGCATGGAAAAAGTAATAAAAACTTTATGTATAGTGAACACTATTTTATCAATATTCATTATCTTAGTTGGACTAGTGACAAAAGTTTGAAGGATAATTTTAATTTCCTTCATCTTTCTCGATTATTTTAAAATTAATTTTGACTATTGTTTTGAATATATTAATAATTTCCTAGAAGATATAAATATCATAAATAGTGAAGTGCAGGATATCTAGTTGACAAAAAGGAGTAGCTGTCATTGAGAAAACAACTTTATTTTAATGTGGCAATCATAATAATGAAATTTGCATAATTGAAATGTAATAATAGGAGATATTTCACTATAATAACAATACAATGACAATGTAATATTACATTAATTTTCAGAAAACAAGAGTAGATAGCTCTATTATCATGAAACATTGGGCATGCATCCTCGGGGATTCACCAATCATTACTGTTTTAAATTAAAACAGATTTTTTTTTTTTGTCCTTAAAATAGAATTTCAAAAAAATAAAAGTTGTTTGACCCACATAGTACATAGAGTGCCAAGTTTGTACCAAACAATGATGATGGGAAAGAGTGGCTACAGGACAAGAAATAGAGCCAAACTTAATTTATAATTCCAGAAGTTTATCTGTAGATCTGTATTTGAAATGCTATATCCTGACTTAAAGCATTTTAAAAGTTATCATGTTTCAAAATTTAATATATTATTTAAACTCTAACCTATATTAACATTTAATTTTAATTATGACTTCTTTTTAGGTTAAAGAATAATTTTAAAGAAAAAATTGCGTGAAACAAAAACATTATCTTCAGATGATAAATCTTACACTGTTTATTGATTGGGTTTGAAATGCCTTAGCCCTATAGGTGTTTTCTCTTTTCACAAACCCAACAAGATTAAATGCTAGCTGTACTTTTAAGTGCAGCAAAATACAGCACCTTATACCTAATACAAGCTAAGTGCTTTCACTGACTTTTGAGTAAGACTCATCCTTGGTCACTCCCCAGAATTCAAAGCCAGATGAGAAAATGATTCTATGAAAAATAATTGAGTTCAAATATGTAAAAGCACATTTAGAATTTCGAAAGCAACTATTTCTTAAAGCAGATTAACCATGGAAATTTCAGATTTTAAAGGATATCAATTTTTGAATAAATCAAGTAGGAATGTTTTTTCCTATTCCGATAATTCCACTCATATTAAAGTACATAACAGATCCTAGAAGTCAGTGATTCTCAAACTTTATAATAATTCTGAGTTGTATATTAATAATTCATGTAGCCAATTCTAAACTCCCTCCCCATTCAGTAGGCTTAGGGTGTACTTGGAAACTTGCAGTTTCATAGAACTCAGGTGATTTTGATGCAGGTGTCTCACCCATCATATTTAGGGAAAAACAGAGTTTGGAAATAGTTATGAGAGAAAAAGCAGTTAATGTAAGTTGCGCTTCTCTAATTTTAATAGACTTTGAGAAGCTTATAGATACATAGTTCAGGAAACAAATTATTTGTGTCAATTGACAATATGAGGCTTGGCTTCTGGCCTTTGCATACCCAGTTCACATTTAGGATATATATCACTTCTCTCTCTGAGGTTTGGTCTTTTGTTGTTAAGTGGAGGGGGTGGTAGTGATGCGTGGGCTCCATTATTTCTAATGTGCCTTCCGTATCATGCGCTTCGTTGTTTCTGCTTTTCTTGCCTCCTACTTTGGATTTCATAGGAGCACAAGGCCACCGCCCAGCAGCACTTGAGATTGGAACTGAGGTCGATGTTGTTCTCAGTCTTAATAAATTCAACCAGCATTATTTTTGAGAGTTCACGATTGTCTTCTCCTGCCTTGGGAAGGGAGAATTTAGGAGATTAGCATGGTGGGTCTGAGAAGTTTGTTTATTTATAAGAACATAGAAAATAAAAAAGGAAAGTTATACGATCTTTAAAAAGCAGAGTGTGTCTTGAGTTTCATTGGTGAGCAAATATGCTTGTGTCAGAAAATAAATTTTGAGTCATTATTTACTATTCTTAAAACATGATTATTTCAGTAAAATAGATGTCACGTGACCTTCTGTTTATTTCTAGACATTCAAAATAATTGGGGTACTTTTTAAAAAATAAAAACCTGAAAAATTTAATGTGAAAAAAAAAACTTAAATGAACTGGCATGGCAACTTATATCTAGCTTGAGTATCTGTCAATAAGTGTCATGCTTCACTAATCCATAAAAGAGGAAAATAAAAATCCTTTGATATTTCTGCATTTCAACTCTGGAACAGAACGTCCCTGATTTTAAAATGGATGACCTTCCAAAAAAGGGAAAATGAAAAGATAGTTTGACATACTATTAACTGCTAATATTTTTAGTATTTCAAAAAATTTGCTGTCTATACTCCACTCATTAAAATATGCAGTTATGACATTTCCACGAAGTATGGCATCTGGTGCTAAGGACAAAATAGTGGGAATTTACCACGGGCAGCCTGATTCTCCCACCTGTTCTGTGTGAGGAAGAATGTTTTCTGAGGCCACTTACAGCATCCGGAGCCATCTAATGCGAAATAGATTTGTAAAAGTTTGTTACTTTTTACCAACATTATGCTTTGTGAATAATAATAGCAAATAATTAGATAACAGTAAATTAGATATTATTTTAAGTACTATATATATGTACTGACACACTTGAACAGTATATTCATGTAACTGTCATGATAATTATCATTATCTTCATTTTACAGATGTGAAGCTGAACAATAAAGAAATTACATTTCTTGCCCAAGGCTACATAGCTGGTAAGTAAAAAAAGCAGAATTCAAACCCAGGCTTGTTCTTAACAAGTATATAAAATATCTCTTGACCTCAAATTAGTTAGCTTGCTGGGTAGCCATCCTGAGAGGCTGTATGGTTCCATCTATGTTGGCATTATTGAAAATATTCTTGGACTTCCTCAATGTGCATGATTGTTGATACATTACAAACCAATCCAAGCAGAGTGAAATACCCCCCAGCAGCTCAATCTGGCAATATAAAAAGGAAGTGAGCTGTCCCTCTGGCTAGACACAGCCCACAGACATGCTTGGTTTGGTCTGTGGTTTGGGCTTGGGCAGTATTTTACATTTTAATTAGTTACCAAAATAAACACAGTGGAACTTAAAAGGTTTATATACAGATTTGAATTTCTGCTGTCTCTCAGAAAATTGAAGCCTCTCTATTGGGTTTGTGTCTCCAGTTTCCCATAGTCCCCATCATCTGTGTCCCCAGAGACTAGAGCTGAGGTTCATTTACCTTTTGTCACTTCTCACTCATTCTACTTCATTTGTGTGTTCCCTGCCTGGCTCCTGTAGACCTTTGATTTTGTGACACTTGAAAAAAAAAAAAACATTGTTTTCAAAAGAGTGATGGAAACAAAATCATTACTGAAATTTGTAGAAGGGAATTTCAGAAGGGCAGCTTTTAGGTCAGAAGGAAATTTATTCATGGTGTATGTCTGTAAGAAGTTAGAGAATGAATACAGAGCATTTTTCTGAGCGTAAGAATGAAGGGGGCAGATTGAAAGCTTGGGACACATCATTCTGGCCTTCCCTAATTGTCTACATGCCCTCAAGCAAGTTCCTTAATGTTTATGTAGAATAGTATATTTTCCAAATTCTAGGTATTATTCACATTATAAAATGACAAGAAGAAATATTTTCATACTGTGGTTAATGTGTATGTACTATTCCAGAGAAGATAGATACAAAAATTAGCAAAATAAATAGGAAAAAATTTCCAAGACAATATTGCAAATCCTCTTCTCTCCAAGGATGAAATCATTGATTCATTAATAAACAAGATGCATCAAACAGAGTAACCACAAGAACAGACACTAATGTGGTCATGTCTGTTGAATAAGAAATGAACAACTGTGTTTCTCTAATGTGCTGCTGATATTTTTATCACGATTAGAAATGCGCTCACCAAGAACACTCTCTTTCAGAATTCTGTAACCAAATCTGCTTTGGACTGAGTCTTTAAAATGTTTGCCTTTGTCCATGATACATACTAATTCCTTTATGCTTTGGTTTTTTTTTTTTTTTTTCTGCACTGTCAGGATTCGTGCAGCCATAAACTGAAACCTCCAGTTATTAAGCTATTCGTATATCCATATCTTCATTCGAAAGACATTTACCAACTGATACTACATGCCAGGTTCTCAGCTTTAATATTGTAATTTACAACCTGAGACATGGAGCAATGGAGGATATTCAAATTATGGAAATGGAAGCTGCTTAATGTTATACTCATGTGATATTTTGTGGTAGGAATGGGGTTACTGATATTACTGACGTAATATTTCCTCACATTTGAGTTCCAAAATTAGTAGCAAACATCCCAGGTATGTATTGTTCTTGAAGTTTATGATCTATGCTAGGAGAAGTATCTCCACAATAGTTTAGTATCTTTGCATCATCAGTCAGCTGGCACTGTAGGGGAAGAGATGATGAGATTTTAAAGTACTCATTAGTATTCTTTTTCCCTCCTATCATTCTTCAACCTCTCTCGGAGCCTTTGGCATTCTATTTTATTCATTTGTCCAGTTCTTCAGCCCATATTGCTCACTTCTTTTCTCTTTCTTTCAATGTTACCCTTACTCAGTCAATTTAGGCAAATATTTAAAGTCAAATATACTGAGACTTCCTTAGAGAGATGATGTCAGTGAGTAAGTTTCGAGAAAATCTTCAATCCTTTCATCTTAAACTAAAAAGATTTTTAATCTATGATTCTGTTTACATCTCTTAAGTTTCCAAAATTTCCATTCAGACAGAGCTTGTAATTATTTATAAGCCTGCTTCCTTTACTTTCTAACGTTAAGCCAGAGTTAACAGATCTTGATCACTTGTACACTAAACAATTGCAACAGGTTCCAATTGAGACTACTAACCAGAATCCCATTCTTGCCCTAATGAAAGCAATTTGTATCAAGTAAGTCACCATGAAGACACAAGAGGAAAAAGGTTAATCTGCCAAATGGGAATCTAATTGAATTAAATAAAAACTGCAGTTTACTCTTTCCTCAGAATCCTGGGTGAAATTTAGAGAGACAAGCTACCTTGGCTAGAAGTATTTTTGGATTTTATTTTTTTTCCACTCTGTGGCTTAGTACAAGCTCATTTGAAATCTCTATTTTTATTTCACAGTCTAGTAGTTTCTCCTCAGATTCTGAATATATCAGGATGAAATGATTGGTGTGTGTGTGTGTGTGTGTGTGTGTGTGTGTGTGTGTTGGGGGATGGAGTCCTGAAGACAAGAAAATCAAGAGAGCTATAACGATCTCTTTTTGTCAGCCGTTCAACCAAAGAACACATGTTTTACTGAGTACTTTCCAAACTCCCAGACTCTGCTATTCGCTTAATAAGTTTGGCTGCATCAAATCTATCTCGTTGGAATTCTTAGAATGTGGAAATATATTTTTGTAGAGATTTATTTTCTTTTCCCTGAGAAAGAAAAGTTCAGATAACCGCCAGGAGATTGGCATCATCTTCAACATCTATGAGCATCTGGGATGAAGATATTACTCCAGGTCTTGGAAATACAAGAATACAGAGAACTATAAGGCACTCTTGCTCTTGCTCTCTCTCCCTGAAACCATCAGGAGATGGTTACGATTAATTTGAAGAGCAGGTCATGTGTATGTGCATATGTAGACAATTAAGGATATATTGGCAAGTGGTACAGACTATAATGATGTAGGAGAAAGCTGAAATGGAAAGTTTCATAGAGAAGTATTAACAATTTAAATTTGCTGACACAATACTCTGTGGTCTAATATTATCCAGAGGAATCACAACTATTATAAAGAAAGGAAGAAAGTCCTAGGGGCAGAAAACACATTTAATTTCTTTCCTTCCAATTTCTCTACTAGGGATCCGACTACTTTCTTTGGCCAGATTACCTGGGCTTAATCCTCTACCTGATGATGCTCTTTGCATTGCCCCAACTAATTGCTTTAAAACAATAGTCAGTAAACATTTTTGTAATGGAAGTCAGATAGTGGATAATTTAGGCTTTGTAAGTCATGTAGCTTTTGTCACAAGTACTCAATTACACAGTTATAACATGAAAACAGCCATAGACAATATGTAAAAACTGAGCCTAGTAAGATTCTAATAAAACTTTATTTATAAACACTAAATTAGAATTTCATATAATTTTTTTGCATCATGAAACAGTACTTATCACTGAGTTTTTTAAAACCACTTAAAATGTATAAGCCATTCTTAGCTTGTGGGCTACATAAAAATTGGCAGTAGACTGGAATTAGCCCATGGGCTATAGATTACTGACCTCTCATTAGAAGACTTCAGCATTTACTGGCCTTTGCCCTTACTCCAGTTCTATTCTGTATCCTCATCTATTTAATAGAAACTGGGTCCAATTGCTACATAAAATTTAGGTCACTTGAGCTCTTCAAGGTATAAAGTAATGTTTTATTTGCTAGTACATGATTGACATGACTTCAGACCAAAGGAAGTCTCCTTGACGTGTTAAGCATCAGAGACTGTAATCCAGGGAAAAGTCAAGCAACTCGAATGTAAGATGAGTCAGTCTCTATAACTAATAGTGAAGCCTGGGTCCTCTTCCTCTATCTGACCACCAGGCTTGTGCCCTTAGGCAGGAGACAAGAGAATTTCTCTTTTCAGAAAAGAAAATCAGCTGAAAGAAAAGACTCGGTGATACTGATATTTGTTGATTTCACAATGTAATTTCTTTAATGCTCCATATCATTTTGAAATAGAGAGGTAACTTATAAAAGTACCAGCTTTAATTACGGAAAGTGGGCGCCAGAAGAGAGCAACACTTGGAAATGGAGAGGGATGGAACAGAGAACGTACTGATTTTATTTTAAGCCTTGTAATAATTTTTGAATTTTAAAATTCTACATACACATATTTTTCATAAATATAATAATTTAATTTAACAGGAAACTAACTACCCTGGTGACTCTCAATGCTTGCAGAACAATTTTCCAACATCTATTTGGCACATCGCACAAGACATTTTGTAACTTGGGCAATAGCCCAACTTTTTGGCCCCTTTAAGATCAGCACACACCAGGTAAAGAACAATTATATCTAATTCACGTTTACATCCCTGTGTTCTTGCTCCTGTTGTTTTCTCCTGAATGTCCTTTTTCTTACTCTCTGCCTGGTGAACTACTTATCCATCAGAAAACCCCAGCTTAAATATTGCCTCCTATCTGTACCTTTCACAGACCCCATAGGAATCCTTAATTGGTTTATTATCTATGTACTCTTACATTTACACCATAGCACTTAGCATAGAGGATTATTTATTTATTGGATTCTCAAACTAGTTAGACTGTAAGTATCTCAAAGAAAGAATCAGTTCTGATTAATCTGTAAATCACCATTTTCTAGCATATAATAATAAGTGTTTAGGTAATATTCACTTAAAGATGTATTTGGATACAGTCAGATGCTTAAAGAAGGAAGAAGCGACTCAATTAGTGACCAACTGAATTTACAATGTAAAGGTAAAGGTCAAAGATGACTCTTATTTTTAAATAGTTGGTAACTAGGAGACCAGTGGTACCATTGATAGAAGAAAGGGGAAGAGCTTCTTTTGCAGCAAATATAAGAAGCTTGGTTTAATTATTTCTGAGCTGTTGCTCACAGTGAGTCATCTAATAAATATTTCTTATCAGAAGTTAGAGAAACCAGTTGAATTTCAAAAGAGAAGCTAAAGTTAAAAATATAGATTATATTGTCATTAGCATATTAGACCATCTGTGAATTTAGGAGATTTGACAAGATCACTGAGGTAGATAATTGCTTTAAAAAGTAATTCTCAACTTCAGGTGTGCTTGGGACTCTTTTGGACAGTTTGTGAAAATACGCATTCCTCTGACTCCATTTCCTAAGATTCTGATTCAGAAGGTCTTGGATGAGGCCCAGGAATCTGTATTTGAACAAGTACCTTTTGAGAATTCTCATATAGATAGCCCACATCTACACTTTGAGGAATTATTGACAGAATGGGTGAAGGAAAAGTTTGAACAGATTAATTTGGGAGAGATTTGGAAGGCTGGAGAGAGATGTGTACTCAAGGTCGGAGAGGGGTATAGATTGATACTTTGGCTGTGGTTTTGCTAGTACCTGCAGAGAACAGAAAATACTACATTTAGAATTTACCAGTTACTTTCTCTGTGTTAAAAATGAATTCTTCTGATTAGTGGTTTGAATTTAAACATGTCAAGCCACAGAACCTCCTAAACAGCTTACTATAAAGACTGAGAAGATATCTCATGTCATTTTTTACCCTATATTGAAATTCTACTGCTCTAAGTATCATACCTTTTTCTTCTACTTCCCAAATGCTTTTGCAGTAATACAATCAATTATATTTTCAGATGTAACACCTTTTAGTTAAGCAAATTATGTAAGAAGTCTTTACAGATAGGAGCATTGTTTTTCACTATATAAAACACTCCTTCGTGATGACTCATCCTTATGTGCAAAACTCAAAGAATCTATCATTTCCTGAATAAATTAGTATTGAAAAGTTTGCTTTTGCTGCCAACTCTGGAAATAAAGGCTTGCAAATGTTTTACTTAAGCAGTCTAAATTCCATTTTCACTGGAGCAGCTAGTTCTATAATGGAAACAAGTCCGACTAAAATGTTAATGCTGAAATAATAATTATTTATTAAATTATTCACTTAATTTAGTAAATTATAAACAAATAATGTTAACAGAACGTATGTTACAGTTAACTACTTCGTTGCAAAAAACAATATTAAGCATGAAAACTATCACTGCCTGCCTGCTCCACATGATAACAAACAAGGACTAACTAAATGAGAAAAAACAGTATTTATCCAGGGCTGCTTGCAGCAGAAATGTCAGCCACCATTGCTTGAGTTTGGCAGACACTCAAAGACAGGCAGAGGATGTGGAAAACTTTACACTTAAGAAAAGGGAAGGTTTTAGGTGTGCCTTTATTGGAGGCTGTTTGCACAGGGAGCTATAGGAGGGCTAACTAGAAGCGGGGCTTTCTATGTGATAGGTTAGGGGTGCATGTTTGGCTTTCTCTGGTTGGAAGCCAAGACAAAAGTTGGGAAACCTGTCAATTATTAATTAAGTCCTGGCCATTTGCATTTGTGCTGATTGCTGCAGGGGTGACTATTTGGCTTCCTGGACCAGTCGCTAGAGATAGTGATCTGACTTATTACCACTAGTCTGAGTGACACAAAACAGGTTGGCTTCTGGGGCTAGTTACTGCAGCTAATGGGTTGGTTTTCCAAGCTGCAGATTGTGTGTCAGAGTTCCATGTTCATAAATGTCTGGCCACTGTCTATATATTCAGTCTCACCTGCATATGCTATCTGTAATCTTTTGAGGCAAAATCAGAGTTAAAGTTGGAGAGATCTCTAAGACTTACTCTAGAGCAGAAAAGCTGAAGATAGATACATATGTTATTATTTATACTCTGCAAAAAAAAAAAAAAGAAAAAGAAATTAAAACCTATGTAAACAATACTAAGTAAGATGTTTAGCAAACAAGGATTGTTTAGCCAATGTTAGATGTGAATGTATATGTTTATATACAAAATATCCAGGACTTATATACAAAAGTCCTGGAATGTTTATATATATATATATATATATATATATATATATATACATACACACATATATATATAAATTGTTTATATATATGTTTATATATATATATATATATATATATAATCTCACATAATAGAAAACTCAAGACAATTACTGAGATACTGAAGAAATATTTACAGTTTAGCAGAGGGAGCAGCTCTTTGTGAAGATGGCCACATAAGTGTGAGATGCAGCCTTTGCATATGGATGGGAACAAGATGTGAACAAAAAGAGTGGGTCACTCTCGCCCTTGAACTTCATATTGCAGGGAGGTATTCTAAGAAGTTGAAATTTTGAATTTTCATTTTTAAATTCTACATTCACCTTTTAGATGTTTATGAAGGTATATTGCCAAGATAAGAAGAATAAAATATCTTTTATTTATCTATTTTCCCCTCAAGTTTTAGGGACCAGACTGATAGTGACTCTATTGCCCGAGAGCCTGGGGACGACTGAACTTTTAAGGGTCTATGACAGATGTTGTCCAGGTAGATCACTCAAACAGAAACTGTTTTTTCCTTTTCTCTTTCCCATACAACTGCTCACGCAATACAGTCTATCTGTAGCACTGTTAAAGGGCTGGATTAGAAACAACTGCTTCCTAACCCCTCATTTCTGGCTGAATGGGAAACATACTACATGAATCTGTATTTAATAGAGACACTTTTGTTTGTTTTAAAAAGACAAAAATGAAATGGAAATTAGATTAGAAGACAGGAACTTTCATTGTCCAATATTTTTTTCTTTTTTCTTTTTTGGAAACAATTTTAAACTTACTGAAAAGTTGCAAGTACAATACAAAGAACTTTTTCCTTCCCTGAACTGAGTGTAAGTTGCCCATCTGATACCTCAACAACACTGAATAATACCTTAGTGTGTATTTCTTACAAGCAAGGACATTGTTCTATGCAACCAAAATACAACCATCAAAACCAGGTAATGAACATTACTCTCTAATCTTAAAACGCTATTCAAATTGTATAGACTGTCTCAATAAAGAACCTATAATGCAAGGTGTGATTTGACTTCTGTCAATCTCGCTGGCCCTTCTCTTATCAACCCTCTGGTTCAGGAGGCTTATGCTGCCCAGTATTTCACATGCATGAAATTCTTCTGTCTCTGAGATCTTTACATATAACTGTTTCCTCTGCCTAATAGACTCCTTTGATGCTTCATCTGCTAAACCCTACTCTTGTTCCAGTTAAAACTAGTCATACCTCAGAGTGACTTCTTCAACTTCTCTAACCTAAATTACATCACCTGCAACCTTTCTTGTAAAACCTGTGTTTTTCTTTCATTGCATTCTTCATGGTGTGTAGTTATGTTTTCATTTGCAAGATAATTTGTGAAATATCTAATTGCTTTCTAAGTTCTGAAAGCAAGGATCATAATATTTTGCTCATTATCATACCCTGAGGGCCTAAAACAGTGTCTGACACATAGTAGATGCTCATTAAAAATTTAGTCAATGAATGAATGCATGAAAAAATAAATAAAGTATCATTATTTTGTATGATGTTTATGCAAATAAAAGTAATATTTTAATCAAAATTTCAACAGCTAGATCACAGAGATAAAAATTTTTGAAATTCAGGACTTTTCAAGAAAGAAAGATGATAGAATGTGTTTAAAAAAAAGAGACCAATTTATTTATTGTGCTCTAATATTAAAGGCAATAATTCCATCAGAAAAAAAGTACACATATATTTTTCTTTTTAAATATCTTTTATATGTTGGAGGATGTGGCTATGTATTATATTGCATATTGTTATAGTTTATTTCAAAGTAACAGAAGGTGAGACAATGTGTAGATTCTAGTAAGATACATTTAAGAATATTTTGCACAGACTTTATTATAATCAAAATTATTTGAGAAGCATCTTTAATTATATTACAGACATATTACTATAAAATGATCATTGTAAAAGTTATATGGGATTCAAATAAATATTATATGGTATATTATTGAGAAAAACAAAAGTAAACTTTATAAAATACTTTTAAAAGTAACTGAATTTAAAATTTTGACTCTTCTATAAAAATTAAAGAATATGTTTCATAAAAAATATTATCTTAATAAATGTCTTGGTAGAAATGTTTTTTAATGTATTATGAGTCTTTTAAAAATTTGGGTGACATTTCATTGAGTGTCATACATTTAACTAGAAACTACCAATACTAACTTACAGCAAATAGGAAGGGAATTTGATTTGTTCAACTCTTAAGAAGAAAATGGAAGTACTATTTCATTCTTGTTGTTTTTATGGTCTTTGGGTATATAATAAGAGGCTCTTTTCTGGCATAAGGACACATCTAGATGTATATAAAATTTGTGCTTGAAATATCTAATAATCCTATTAAGAAACATCAATTATAAATCCCATAAGAATAGATCTGTTTATATAGCCCTTATATAAACTTGTTTTATAAATAAATAAAACACTTGCTTTTAATAATGTGAAACAAGGGATCAAGGTAGAAAATAAATTTTTTCCCATACTCTCCCCAATGACAGAAAATAGAGAGCAGTTACTAGTTTCTGCGGTATGTAGAGTCATTACAACACACACAAAAACTGTTAGTGCTCATACCCAATTTTTTTTTTTATTTTGATGAACTGTATGTACTTGTTTACGTGGGCTGACTTTCATAATTGACTGATGAAATTAAAGCATATGTTATGTTTTGTACAAATATGCTTTTAGAAGTGCTAGGCTTCTCTATTTTTTCCCAAGAGTAACAAACTGAGTTCACATAGTGCAATACACATGTGCTAGAGGATTATGTAAGCCACATATACAAGTGAAAAAGTTTTAACCATCTTCATTAAAATAAGTAAAGAGGCAGATAAAATTTATTTTAATAACATGTTTTATTCAAACCACAATATGAAAATATTATCATTTCAACACATGATAAATGTAAAAAATTATCAATGAGAGAGAAAGAAAGAAAAAGGAGGAAGGAAGGAAGGAAGGAAAAAAAGGAAGAAAAGAAAGAAAGAAAAAGAAAGAAGAAAGAAATAAAAAGCAAGCAAGCAAGCAAGCAAGCAAGTAAGCAAGCAGCAGTTGGGCATGATTCCTTCAAAGCAGTAAGTCTTTCAAAGGTGAAGGGTAAGCATTAATTGTAGTTAAGAGCTCAAGACAAAAAGCAACTGTGTAACTTTGGTTTTCTACCAGTGTGAGTACCTCATAGAATAGGAAGTGATTAAGTGCTGGAACTTTTCTTATTCATCTTGTTATGGTCAGTGCCTGGTACATATTAGACACATGTATATAATTGTTGAATATGTGACTAAATGAATCAATGGCAGTATCATATCCTAAATACGTTTACTTTAAAAATTGAAGATACCTGGTTAGTCATTTCCATGTTAGGAGGATTTAGGCAGAGTATACTTCCGAGATAGGAAGAGCAGCTATGGTTGATGCCCTGCATCCATTAATACTTGTGAAATCATTTACAGAGATTAAGAAATGTAAATTTAAGACTATAATAATACAGCATTCATTTAAAAAGCAACATTTTAAAAAGGTGGCCATGAGGTACCTAACTTCAGAGGATCATAGCCAAGTCCCCCAACTAAATAATTTGGTTAAATCCTTCATAATGAAAATTTTTATTGAAAGAAAAAAATATGCCACTATATTTCTAGTTCATACATTATTTTATAATTTATTTCACTTTTTCTATTTGCTTTAAGCTTATGCATTAATTTCAGAAGCGTGTGACTTAAATGCTGAAAAGGATTGAGTTCTCCAAGAAGAAATACAATTCATAGTGTCTCAAAGAATCAAACTTGTCCTTGAATTTCAAGAATAAGTTAAGTATGTATTTCACATTAAAAAAAAGACTCAAAATGTTTCTACCTTATGCTTCTTATAACTTAAACTAACCAGATATCACTTTAATCTAAAAAAAATTTTTACTGAGTATGATCTTAAGGCATCTTTAAAAAGTTTTTCTTTCTTATAAAAAAATTTTTTTTATAATAAAACATTTATAAAATACTAGACAGGAGAAAGTAATAATCACCCATAATCTTACTATTTGGAGATACTTTAATATTTTCATATATTTTTTGGTCATTTTTAAGAATATAAATATGTATGGCTTATAAAAACTGTTATATTACATTTATAGCTTTATGTCCCAGTTAACATATTATGAGCATTTCATATTCATAAGTAATATTTGAAAATAAGATCCTAGTGACTGTATGAGCCCTAAAAATTGTTTGATATATGTAATGCAATGAAACATGTTATTTTTAACATTCTGCTTTTCATGGAAGAAAGTATTGACAATTATTAGTAGAAAGTAAGCCTTTACAACTTTCCTCTCCTTCCTCCAACACCCTGAGGCTTAATAATTTTAGATACAAAGTTTCAGAGGCATTGGTAAGTAGCTCTGAGCTAGAGAGGAGAATCGATTTTCTGTTTTGCTCTTGAAAAGAAAGAGGAGATAGGAAGGGAGGAGGAGGCCATTAATATGCAGAATGCAATGTGATGTGGATTTCTGTCTCTTCATTCATTCTTCTAACAGTCATCCCTGATGAATAAGATCATCAATAGACTCCAGTAAACTCAGAAATGCTCAGGTTGAGTGTTATTTTTATGAAAATGATGAGACTCGATTCAGTTTAAGTTTCAGTATAGGTTGACATGGATGAAATAAACAAAGCATAAATAGATACAGGGGCTGGAGACACAGTGGATCATGAGAAGTGACCCCTTGGGAATTCAAAGATATGCTAAGATGGTCCTGGGCCACCACCCACCATGTGGTAGGTAGCATCATTCTCTTTGATCCCAGGACTTTCTCTTTGGAATGGACATATTTATTTTTGGTTTTCCTCTATAGCTCTCCTCTCTTTTCTCACAGAGGAGCTATTTCATTCTCCATCTCTCTCCCCTCATATTCCTGTCTTTCAGACCCATCATCTTTGATTTTTCCATCTCAGTTGTTTATGTACTTTCTTTCTTTTTGCACCAACATTTTCACAGCTTGGAAAGCCTTCCTCTGACCATAGCATTCTGGCCAAAAAGGCTTCTGATTTCTCCAGTTTTGGTTGTAACTGAATCACGATGACATTGCTTACTGTGTTTCCTTCCTGGCCTCACGATGTACAACACATCCAATTAAACAAACTGAAAACAGACAATGCTTTCCAGACCTTGTGTCAATATTTTCATTTATATTTAGATTTGTCATTTGTCTCTACCACATCCCCTAAATTTATAATGATATTCAAGTTGAAAAATCTTCTTGGTTTGTAACACTTTGTGGGGCAATGGGGAGAAAATTTAAAAATTCACAGTGTCTTTAGATGAATTGGTCCCACAATCAGTGTAAATTCTTAGCCTCAATTTTATATTTTGTTTAGAAAAAGAAATTCTTAACGGTTCATTTCTCAGTGCTTATCATGAAGAGTTAAAGAGTTCTATTATATATTCTGATAAAAATTACCAGAATATAAAAATAACGGACTTCGCAAAATGTTCCATGTTTAATTTATTCCTCCTTGGTGATTATTCATCCCTGAAAATAGTGTTAGAAAGAGCAGTTTTGTACAGAGTAATCTAAGGTATGAGTCTATTGTGCAGGACTTAGTTTACATCATATCTCTTTCAAAAAGTTGTGGTCAATCTTATCAAAATGTTTAACCACTGTGAATGGTGAATTTCTCGTGCTTCATTTTAAGCAGACTTATAGTTATTTGGAAATGTGTTGTAAGGGAATTGCTAGTGTGAATAGCTGTGTAGAAACCATTTCTGGCTTCTAGAAAAGAAAAGAAAAACATAGAAAAAAAAGCTTACTTCAATCCACAGTTAGGTCTAGCTATTTTCTCTGGATATTTCTATTTATTTTACTAGAATATGTTAAACAAACATTTATCGAGTGGCTACTATGATCAAACACTGTGCTAGAAGCTGGAAATAAGTAAGAACAATAGCCTCCTTATGGTAAAATTGCAGGATTTATATTTATATGTATTGGACTGGCATCTTGGTGCTATCAATTCAGCATTTAATTTTTTTAACTGCACTTCCATTGCTATTTATGTCAGCTACCAGTAATGAAATAACTTGTAATATGACTTGGTGTATTATTTATACATTTTTTTGGCCTATCTACAAGAAACATATGAAAAAAAATCCTTCTTTTGGAAAATGCATCCACCCTATACTACTTGAATTAACTGGTCTTTGATTTTTAGGACCTACCTACCCCCCAAAAAAACCTAAGGTTTTTAATCTTTTATTAATTTTGTGAAAATATGGTATAATTGGTAGTACCAAGAATATAAAGATAAGTTAAGAAGAAATAATAATGTATAATAAAAGGTATTATACAGTGGTTTTCTGATAATGAATTTAAGGATTACTTATGAAATAATAGGATATCACACTTTAAATAGGAGGCTTAAATGGTTATGTTGTGTTGCATAAACAAATCCTGTGTCCTTGAGAGAGGACATTATTCACTTGTGAGTTACTTCAGTGATGTGAAAGGCTGAGAAGCACGAATTAAGCCGTATGCACAGAAACAATAAATTGAATTCGCCTCCTTCTATCCTATTTGAGCCAAATTATACAATTAGGCTCCCGACATTGAAGATGTTAGTCTGTTAGCCAAACAGTCAGTCTTTTGATGATAGTATATCTTATTTTTCAATGGCTTTAAGAAATAATTGGCCAAATTATCCAGAGAATAGTTTGAACTCTAGTTGTGGTTTGGATATTTATGCCAAAAAATAAAAAATGCAGTCTAGAATCTACTAGATTAGATTCACTTACAGATGTAATCCAAATATCACATGGTAGAAGAGGAAGCTTGTACCCTATTAAAAGAAGCATTGAATTCATAGAGTCTTCCCTATTCTAAAGGTCTTTTAAAGTATTTAGAGAAAAGAAGTAATTCTGAGCAAAAAAAATAGTCCCAGGGTTTCTTTTCCACAGACTTTGCATTTATTTTCTTATGTTAGTACCTTTTTAAAATGTGACACCTTATTTTTATATCACATTATATTTTGTCAACCTACTTTTACATATCATCTACTATGCTTCTTATGACAACCTCATGACAGAGACAGGTCATTGTTCCCCAAAATTTGCACAGTGAGCTGTTTATTAATAGAGTAAGAATTAGAACACATGTACCTTGGCTCCAAGTTTTGCATTCCTAAAATTGAATAATTCAGGCTGATCCTTTTTTTTTTAAATTTCTTACATTTCTTCTAGAGGAACAAGATAAAGACTTAATAAACTTTGTGGAATATACCAGTAACAACACAGAGTAGTACCTGAGATTTCCTTTCCCAACCTACCAAACTAAATTCTAAAAGTACCTTAAAATAGCACAAAATATCAGAGTCAATGTTTAAAAATAGCAGAAGAGTGATTCTGCTGGATTATAGAAATTTCCTAGCTCAAAACAAACACAAACACAAACAAACAAACAAACAAAAATCCCAACTGTATAAAAGCTTCTCTCTGGAATACCTGAGGTGACATCTTGAAACTTCTGAAGAAGGCAAAGATCAATCCTTGATCACTTCCTTCTCAACCTGTTTCATTGAAAATGAATCTAGAATATTTATGCTCTATTTCCTGCTGTTGCCCCACTGGGCACGGACATTCTCCACAGTGTAGAACTAGTATGTTCGTATGTGGAGATCTGGGGATGATGCTAGTAAAACCCAAGAGGGAGAGTTACACTTAGGACTAATCAAAATTTGATATAAGTGTTCCTACCTTTTGCATTCTTGCTGGTTTCATGTTCTCTCCCTCTCTTCCTACTTTTATGTCTTTCTCTAAGGAGAATTTATCTAGTTTTTGCAATGTGAGAAGAAAAAAAGGATGAGAAGGGCTCAGGAGGTTTAGCATTTTGGAAAAATTATAGGAGTAACTCTTGTGTATGGTGAAAGTGGATGCAAGGAAAAAAGATTCAAGAATTAAGAATTACTGAAAGTTTGCAGATGAGTTTCCAAAGATATGTTATGTTTGTGCCATCTTGTTCCTACCTAGTCCTAACATCCTAGCCTATCCACCTATCTTGAAAAGAGCTGCAGTGGGGGCTGAAGTAGGCAGGTGGCTGGGTGTCAAGGGGGTTCTCGGCTATTCTGGGTTGCTTGACAGGAAATGCAGAGGAATCTCCTTTTACACTGGGCCACAGCTTGCTGTCCAGCACTGGAAGGTGTGGGAGTAAGGAATGTGAATTCTGGGAAGATGGCATTTCAGAAATTTGTAGGTCCTTAGGAAGATAAATAGCAACCTAACTTGAGTGAGGCTTTACTTTCTCTGGCACTCCAACTGAAAAGAACCCAAACAGGTGGACTGATGTTTCACTACTTCTGATGCTGGGAGGCAGACAGAGAACAGGAAGCAGGGAAGATTTTCTCTGCTCTCTGAGAATGAAAAATGGAGAGATCAACTGTGATTAAGAGCATCAAAAGCCATGGTGGAAGAGAGAGTTCTTTAACCTTCCCATTTTCTTCCTTTTCCTGTCACCATCAAGCTCTATGTGTCCATTGCATTCCTAGACCTAGATGAGCCCACCCTGAGAGGAGAGAAGAAAGTGGGGTGGGAAAACTTCAAGTGGAGGAGTTTTGATGTGCATGCTCACATTTAATCCAGTCTCCAACCTAGGTGTTAGGTTTGCTTGTCTCAGTTTTACACATGTGGAAATAAACTCAGGGAAGTAAGGAAAGCTGCCATTACCACAGATCGCATCTACCTAACCCCTGACAAGTTGGTTGTCCCATACATGAGAAATGGAATGTTCCATACTTGTGGAGTGAGGTTGCTGGAGGAGAATGGAATTCTCTTATTAGCCAGTGGAGAAAGAAGTTGAGATGGGACCTTCTGAATCTTCTAGGAGAAGGAAGAGGAAGGACATTTGCATATGTTTGATATGTATGTATTTCAGTTTTCTCATTTTATTATCTGCCTCCACTAAATTATAAGCATCTCGAAGAACTGTATTCCTCTCATCATCTAGCACACTCCATAATTGTGGAAGAATAATTATTGAATTTGAGGACTGTTTATCAGCTATTATCACAACGTTATTTGGTACATATGGAAAGAGCTACTGAGAAAGTCATAGGCATTAGGATTCCCAAATTGCTGAACCGGGTTAAGTTTGTGGTTGTTGCTTTTTGAAATAGAGTGGGCAGGAAATACCGCTTAATGGAGTGGGGGCAGTAAGAGGGACGGGAATGGCACTTGTTGCTCCATTTAAAAATTAGCCCTTTCCAAATGTGATTAATTTGAATGACACCAAGAAATACAATGAACTGTTTTTGAGATGAATTAGGTAGAGATGATGTCCCCAAGATGGTGAATCATTTGCCTTTTAAAATTAAATGAGGATACATTCAAAAGTAATTTTAGAATAATGCTGCTGCTGCTCCTTGCAATGTTCATTCAGTAAGAAGAGAAGAAAGGAATTGCATCCAGCTCACAGTGACTTGGGTCTAACCTCCATAAATCTTTTAGAGTAAGCGTTAGGGTCAATGTCATTGATGGAAAAAATACTGAGAACGATACATTCTTGTCTGGTGTTTGGCCCTTAGGGCATTGCGCTTTGTATTTTTCATGATCTTTAATGTGCATCTGATAGCTTTCCTGTTACACTCTAAGCAACCTGGGATAATTCTTGTACCTCTTTTCCATACTTCACAGTGCTCTGCATATGGTTGGTGCTCAATATAACAACAATGTGACCATCAAAATCATCACATTAACCATGACACATTACTGCTCTCTAATTTTCAGAGCCCATTCAAATTTTTCCAGTTGTTCTAATAATGTCCCTTATAGCAAAAATGCAGGATAGAGAAGGACATTCATGAGCTGACATGTGTCAACTTTATTTAACTACTTCTTTCTCAATTTCTATTCTATGTGAAAATTAAACACTCTATGTAAAATAAACTGCAGCTTCAAACCAGGTGTTAATCCTAATGTAGAGGGTGTACACAATATGTTTAACCAGGCACACCCTTAAAAATCAGCCCTGTTTATGTTTGCAATGAACAAACAGGGTTGAGTCACCATGTATTAAAAATAATTTCAGTAAAAGTGTTCAAACAATCTTCAGGATGTTCTTTCTCAGGAAGCTTTCATTTTGAGGCTCCAAGTCTAATCATTACAGTATCACAGTGCTGACTAGAAAAAAATTCATCAGTCTCAAGAATAGATTGCTACAGGAGGCTGTCAGCCATCTGTGCACTGATTCTCCAGGGCAGTCAATGCCTGGGTAAGAAATGAGAATGAGTGATGGCTGGCAGGCCCTGGGCTTTGTCCTTCACCTTGTCCCTTCCCTCGGCTCCATCCTGTGAGGGGGCTTGAGGCTTTGTCACTAGACAGTACTGACTGGTGTTAAAATGTCTGCCTGTATATAAAATGAGAGGCTGAATACAGGCTGCCCCAGAATAAAGAAAGTTGATTGAGGCATAAGGGAGTGCTACTACAGGGTAAGAGGGGTTATGCTTGGCAATAAAGTAAAATTTGGGTGGAATGTGAGACAGGGTGACAGTTTATGTAAATCTCCCTGCCTCTAAGAATTAGAGATGACAGAATAGAGGACAACTTAACTTTCCTCAGTTCTAAAATATTGGGCAGACAGATTGAAGCTCAATTTTAAAATTACTCAACTAGTCTATGGCCATGCCACCCTGAACAAGCTTGATGTCTGATCTCAGAAGCTACGCAGGGTTGGATCTGATTAGTACTTGGATGGAAGACCACCTAGAAAGACCAGGTGCTGTAGATGTAAAAAATAAAATCAGATTATTCAACCAAATTTCTTTTTCAACGGTCTGCTAAGAGGGTAAAAAACTTTTATGAAAGTATATTTTTTTATTGAATTATATGTATAACTGCTCTTCTTCTTCTTTTTCTTTCTTCTTTCTTCTTTCTTCTTTTTTCTTTCTTCTTTTTTCTTTCTTCTTTCTTCTTTCTTCTTTCTTCTTTCTTCTTTCTTCTTTCTTCTTCTTCTTCTTAGAGTCATTATGTTAGGAACTGTTCTTGATTCTCAGTACTGGGCATCCAGGGATGAAAAACAATCCTTGTGCTCAAGAGTTCACAGAATTTGTCCACATGCCAATGTGACAGAAAATTAACTAGTGTAACAAGGGAAGAACTTGCATTTTTCAGAAGTGGCCTGGATATGGGCTTTGTAGTTGATGAACAGCTGTATTTCTAATTTTTTTTATTTCAGAATCATATTTTCTGTTTATTAATTTATCAAACTTATATTTACACTTATTTTTACTCTCTAAACCTAGTGTTTTCTGAATTTGGATTGGAGCACTCTAACTTCAATACTTAAAAAGGTTGTCTTCTCTCTCTAACATGTGCCCATTCTTTTCACTGTGTAGTGAATAGAGTCACTAGATAGTCACTCCCCAGAGAATGGCAAAAAGATGGGTGAACTGAGAATGGATCAAGAAAAGGGCTTTGTACCACTCTAACTACACTTGAGCCTGTTCTCCCAGGCCACTGAATGTCTGGCCATGTGTATATTGGGGTGGGAGTAATAGTATAAGAAGTAAAATTTTAGGTGAAGGAAGCTATGGAATAGGTGGAGAGGGGGTGGTTTCCTAGAAGAAAACCAGGTGCTATTACATTGTTATCATAAGTATGAGGAATTAAGAGTGAGCTCTAGAGTTCGACTCCCTGGGTCGAAATCTTGCTCTCTCATTACTAGCTACTCCTTGGGTAAATTATTCGATCTCTTTGAACTTTGTTTTTCTCCTAAGCAAAATTTAGTGGTTAGAAGATTAAATATATAAGGTCTTTAGCTCAGTGTGTGTTTACTAGCCAAGGAGGGGGAGGATGAGATGACAAAGGTGATGATAATGACAATGTGGTCCTAAGCATTATGTGAGGAATTCACAAGGCAGATGAGGTAGACATGGTCTCTAATCTCCTGGAATGTACAGATGAGGAGAGAGGTAACTACAATGCAATAAAAGAAGTGCTATAGTAGGGGAAGTAAAGACTAAACACTTTAATTGGAGATAAATAAGTGCAAGCCCAGAAAAGGAGAAGGGGTTAGGGTGTGAGAGAGCAGAAGAGCATACAGGAAGGTACAGAGGAACCAAGAGCACAGTGATCTGAAGGAACTAGGAGACATCCTGGAAGGTGAGAGTGGCAACTGCAGGATGGAGAGTTGCAAGGAATGAGTCTGCTATATGTCGAAAAAAGGACTGTCATGCAAGGTACAGATTTTGTACTATATTCTAGCAGGCTTGGGGAAACCCTATAAAATTTTAAGCAAAAAGCAGCAAAATTCACACATTTTTGAAAGCTTCCCTTCATGGCAATGCGAACCGCAGGAAGTGGGAGAGTGGGGATAGAAGGCCAGTTGAATTTTTGCACTAATCTAAGGGAGCAATTGAACTAGGGAGCGATACTCACTATGAGAAAAGCAAGCAATACGACAAATATTTAGAAGGTAGAATGAATAACATTTCACAATAGATTGTATGTTTGGAGAAAGGAAGAGAGAGTTTAGAAGGAGACATGTGATTCTGGTTTTGACAATGATGTGCATAGCCTTTATTTATCTATTAACATGTTTTTGGCTGCAAACAGTAGGAAACCCTGGGTTAGTGAGTTACATTAGTGGTTCTCAAAGTGCTTTACTTGGATGAGCAAGCAGTACTAGCATCACCTGGGAACATATTACAGATGGTTGTAATTAAAACCTCTGGGGGCAAGATTGAGCAATATCTATTTTAGAAGCTTTTCAAGTGATTCTGATGCACCACTGATTTGAACCATCATTCATGAGAAGAGCAACCTGAGGAATGGGGCTCTCATTACGTTTCTCTGGCGTTCTTTTGATTCTTTTATTGTAACCTGTGTTTGTCCTCAGGCAAGCTCCTATTAGACACACAAGACTCCTGAAACAGTTTTAACTGTCAGTCCAAGGCCAAAAACATTCAAATGTAGCAAAAGAGGCAGTCTCTTCCTGTGTCTTTTATTAAGAGGGAGGGACCTCTCCTAGAAGCATACCAACAGACTTCAACTCATGTCTCATTGGCCAGAATTCTATTGCATGTCCATGCAAACCCACTTACTGGCAAGGGAAATGGTTCTACTATTATATCAGCAGAATACTTGGGATGAAAGTTCTTTCAACCAACCTGGACATACCATCGCTTGAGCTCAATGGTCTCATAGAGAAGGGTGGAAATCTGAGTAAAATAGGGGTTTTATTAGAGAGGATAAAAGGGAAAGAATAGATTTGGGGTAGGCATACAACTATGTCTGCTACTGCTGTGGCACCAGTCACTGGGGTATAGAATACACGAAGAGAAACAGAAATTATGGGAATAATAACGAGTTTGAGTCTAGATAGGTTACATTTTGAAACCTGTCATACAAATGGAGATATTCAAAAGTCAGTTGGAGATGGAGATGTGAAGCTCTAGAGAAAATTCTTGGCTAAAGATTGTTTTTGAATTATAAATTTAGAACTGGCAATTGTAGCCAAAGAAATGGATATGAGGAATATATACAATTAAAAGAGGAGAACCACTCAAAACTCTTTGAAGAGAATAAGCATTTGAGTAAAGGATTATGAGATGGAGCAGAGCAGTGGGCTGAGAGGCATGATCCAGAAAAGAGAAAGAAAAACTAAGAGAGTATTATATTAAGGAAGCCAAAGAAAGAGGGCAAGAATGGTCAACTATTTCAAGTGCTACAGAAACTTCTGGCAAGATGAAGTTTGTGAAGTGTGAATTGTTTCAGTGGTGTCCTTGGAATAAAATCAGCAGTTTAGTGACTAGAGAATGAAGAATGAAGACAATAAAGCAGACAACCCTCTATAGACATAAGTCTGGACAATAGTTTTTTAAAGTGAGAACGAAGATGGGAGGAAGTTTCAAAATTATATTTAGATAGGACAGAACAAGTGTAACATTAAAAACTTTTTTTGCATTAATGGGGAAAGGCTTTATGATTTCAAAACTGAGCGAATTGCTACAGTGAAGAGAAGAGTTGAGGCATTTGTTGCCCATGAAGAGCTGGAATGAAATAGAAGGAGAGGAAGACTCCATGAATAAAAGAAGAGTTAAGAGAGGAGAGGGTGATACGGATATTTAAGAACTCCAGGAACATATTATGTAAATAATAGTGGACAATAAAATGTTCACTTATGTGGAAATTACTGTAATTGCAATAGGAAGTCAGATACGTGAGAGATTAAGGATTAACCCACTACTGCAAGAGATCGTCAGACTCTTAGGACAGCAGCTTTTGAAAGCCATGTGGTGCAATTTAAAGGACGATGGTAGTCCTCTAAGTGTAATCTAGGGGTTTGAGATGACTTTGTAGGAAAGGCTTGGCTCTGTATATACTTCTAAATTGCCCTCTATAATGATGCACAATCATTAACTAAATGCCTTTGTTGTCTGTTCCCCCAAAAGGTACCAAATTAAAGTAGCCTTTTAAATACTGAGTGATCCATCTGAAAGAGCACTTAGCCCATGTCATTCTAAAATATACTTTATTATTTAATTTAGAATTCTGTGTCTCTCAGAATAGTTCTGTTTATTTCATCTACCTGAGATTGCTGTGAAAACAAATATGAAAAATAGGATTTACAAAAGCCTCGTTTCAGTCAGAAAAGATTGAATTTCAAAATAAAACTACCTGAGAGATGAAAGAAAATGCAAAAATACCAGTGTAACAATTAGCAAATAACTTTGTTTTCCCATAAAGCATTTTCTGAGTTAGTTTTTGTTTTTTGTATACAGTCAAATTTAGATGCTTTGGTGTTTTCTCATTATGAACTCATTTGTTGTGTAGTAGAAATTTGTTTTATTTTGTTTTGTTTTGTTTTTAGTGTCAGCAAATAAAAGTACAGTCAGGAAAATATGTTTCTTCTTAGATTCTTCTTCTATCATCAATCATCCTTGATGAGAATTTAGTACAAAGTGAGTTTAACATTCTTATGTAGTCTCTTTCTAATAAAGGACCTTTGCTTTCATTTTAATGAGTTAACTTTACAAGTAGAATTTACTTTTAAGTTATGAGCTGCATATTCTGATTCGTTTCCTAATTTGAAAAATTGTAATATGGTCTTTTAGGTCCTGGATCTGCTGTTGAATAGTGCTTTTCTTAAGTAGATACCCAAGTACCTGTGAGCTTATATTTAATTGTTTTTTATATTTGCAGAAGATATTCTTACATCATTCCCTGTGGTAATATTTAATAGTTGAAATGTTGAAATGATTGATGTGCTTTAGTATATTTTAATTAATTCATTTCAATTTACTCTATTAATTTACTTATTTATTTTGTATGTTTTTTCTCTGTGAGTATGCAAGGTTGAGTTGTTATAAATTTACTGGTCAGTACTGATGAACTGAGTGTACCATATTAGTTCAATTTTGGTAAAGTTAATTTATGACGAATAGTGATGTATAGTGAAAATGGCATCCAAAAATAAAAACAACATCCTCTATAAAAACAACAAACTGGCAAAATAGTCAGAATCAACTTTTTCAGAATTCTGGAAATTAACCAAAGCTTTGTAGCAACTCTGGAAACATTTATTCAAGAAAAACTGCTGAATGAAAGGATGAGAGCTGGAGCTCTTTCAAAGCTCCATTCCCAAAGAATTAATATAATTTGATCTGTTAGATTATTCTCTGGAAGACCCAAGTGGAAAGGCTTTCCTTTATGTGACCTGACTCAGGCTTAGCCAATGCTAAAAGCATCTCCCCTGGGGCATTTATGGAAAGCATTTTCAAGCAAGTGTTTTAAAATCAGAATGCCTGAGGTGATGGTTAACAGTTGGCACAAACAAAGGACTAACCAAAAAGCTTTAAAGAAAAAGATGAGAAATGCAGTGTCCATGGGGGCTTTGGAAAGCTCTATGTTATTCCTGGGAATTGAGAAGTTTATGCACTTGTGCAATGCTGTGTACATACTCAGGAAGGACCGGAGAAGGCACTAAGCTCTCACCTATGGCTTACCTTGAAGCTCTGCACAAGCACTAAGTGGAAGTAAAGGCAGAATTGTAAACTGAATGTTGGAGGCATGCTCCAATCTGCACATATACAAAGCTCCTCAATACAGAATGAGAGATTTATTGGTTCTCGATATTTAAGAAATTTTTGCTTAATCACCAGCACATCACTAAGTTAGCTGAATAAAGATTACAGTGGCCACTCATGAAAAAGAATAGAAAGTTTACAGAATTAGTTCATAAGTGTCACTAAGCAAAAAACAAAAAACAAAAAAACAGTAACTGCTGACAGATTCAACCAAACATTTAAATAATTTTTAACACCAATCCTTCACATAACACCCCATTCCCAAAAAGAAGAAGAGGAGATAACATTTCCCAACTCCGTTTGTCTATGAGGCAAGTATTACCTTGATACTGAAACCAGACAAAGACAACATGGAAAAGCAAACTATGGACCAATATCCTTTATTAATATAGATGCCAACATCTTCAACAAAAATACTACTATACTGAATCTAAATATGTACATTATGACCACCTGAAATTCATTCAAGGAATGCAAGGGTGTTTTAACATATGAAAACAAATCAATGTAATAAACCAAAAAAAGAATAAAGAAAAAAATGGTTATCTCAATAAACCAAAATCAAAACAAAACAAACTTTTGGTAAAATCCTACATCATTTCAGAATAAAGCACTAAACAAACTAGGAATTGAAAGGAACTTCCTCAGCCTAATTAAGAGCATCTACAAAAAAATCTACAACTGGTATTATAGTCAAGAAAAAAAATGAATGCATTTTCTCTAAGATTAAGAACAAGACAAGAATGTCCACTTTCATCACATCTAAATTTAGCACTGTACTGAGGTTTGATCTAGGGCAATTAGGTAATGAAAAGACAAAAGGCATCCAAGTTGGAAAGGAAGGAGTAAAAGTCTCTATATTCGCTAATAATATTATCTTATATATAAAAAAATAAATACTAAGAGTCCACACACACACTTCGAGCTAATAAAAAAGTTCAACAAAGTGGACCAATACACACATTATATGTTTGTATACTAGCAAGAAAATTATTTGTTTGTATACTGAAAGAAAAACCCCTAAAATGAAATCAAGAAAACAATTCCATTTACCATCGTATTAGATAGAATAAAATACTAAGGAATAAATTTATCCAAAGAAGTGTAAGACTTGTACACTGAAAACCACAAGTTTTGTTGAAAGAAATTAAAAAAAAACTAAATAAATGGAAAAACACCCCATGTTTATGAGTCAGAAGATTTAATATTATTAAGATCTCCTACTCTCTAAACATATCTACAGATTTAACACAATCTCTATCAAAATTCCAGGCCCTTTTCCTGTAGCAATTCACAGGCTAAGCATAGAATTCACATGGAAGTGCAAGGGACCGAAAATAACCAAAACAATCTTGAAAAAGTCAAACAAAGTTGGAGGACTCACATTTCCTGATTTCAAAACTCACTGTGGAGCTATAATAATCAAACCAGTGAGATACTAGCATAATGGCAGACATATAGATTACATAATATTTAACTTGAAAATCCAAAAATAAAACCACACATCTGTGATCAATTGACTTTTGACAAGGACGCCAAGATAATTTAATGCAGGAAAGAATAGTGTTTTCAACAAATGATGCTTGGGGCATCTATATATTCATATACAAAAAAAAATTAAGTTAGACCTTATCTTACACAATCTACAAATATTAACTCAAAATGTATCAAAACTATTTGTAAGAGTTAAAATAATAGAACTCTTATGTAGAAAACATAGATTAAATATTCATGACATTAGTTTAAGTAATAGTTTAAAAAATGTGACCCAAAAAGCATAAGCCACAGAAGAAACAATAGATAAATTTGACTTTATCAAAATTAAAATTTTTGTGCTTCAAAATATATTATCAGGAGAGTGAAAAAATGACCTATATGATGGGATAAAACATTTGCACATCATCTAAACAGAATTCTGTATTTAGAATAGAAAAAAACACTTACAGCTCAACAACAAAAGACAAACACCCCAGTTAAAATATAGCCAAAGAATTTGAATAGATATTTCACCAATGAAGATATGAAGATAGAAAATGTTGCATATAAAAATATATTCAACATTATTAGTTGTCAGGGGAATGCACATCAAAACTAAAAATGAAATATGGCTTCATACCTACTATGATGATTATAATTTAAAAAAAGAAAAATAACAAGTGTTGTTGAGGATGATATGAAATTAGAACCCTATTAGTATATTCCTAATTGGAGTGTAAAACTGGAAAACACTTTGGCGTGTCCTTAAAATGTTGACCATAGTTACCACATATGACCCAGCATTTTCACTTCTAAATATGCATTCAAGAGAGTTGAAAACATATGTTCATACAAAAAGTTGTACAAGAATCTTTATAGCAGTATTATTTATTATAGTGAAAAAATTGAAACAACCTAAAATGCCTTTCAACTAACAAATGGATAAGCAAATTGCAGTATACCTAACAATTGAATATTGTTTAGCAATAAAAGGAAATAAAGTGATGATAAATACTATGATAATAGTGATGTATAGTATAGCATGGATGAATGTAAACATTAGGCTAAGAGAAAGAAGACACACACAGGCCACATATAGTTTGTTTCCATTTATGTAAAATGTCCAAAATATACAAACCTATGGAGAAAGAAAAGTCTATTAGTGGTTGCCAGGGGCTGAGGAAGGAGAATGAGGGGTTACTACTGACTAAACTTCTAGCCTTTATAATCATGTGAGTCAATTCCTTGTAATAAAGTTCTCTTTTTTTCTCTCTCTCTCATATATATAGATAATATTATATATATTATTTAGTATATATAATGTTATATTAAATAGTAAATATAATACCTATATAATACTATATAGTGATATAATATTATTTTAAATATAATATATTGATATATATTATACATTAATATAAACTAATGATATAAAAACCTATTGATTCTGCTTTTCTGGAGAACCCTAATACAAGTACTTTTCACTCTGCTGCTTGCATCACATTTGCTACTATCCATTGGCCAAAGCAAGTCACGTAGCCAAACCCAGAATCAATAGAGAACAATGTTGCCAGCTATTTTGCAAACCATTTACCAAAAATGGAAAAGTTTTTTTAAATCTGTTTTACATGGTATATTCCATTTATGTGAGTTATTTTCCCATGGGTGGTAATAATGTCTCCTTAAATCATTTTCAAGTATAGTTGCCTAAAACATTAAATACAATTAGGCTTATAAGCCTTTTTTTCTCAGTAATTAGAAATAGGTGAAGGTATGCTTAATTATGAAGTGTATCTGACAATGATCTGAGGAAAAAAATGGTAAACTTGCATGTTTTTAGCTTCTAGGTTGTTGATAGGTTTCAGGTTTACAGATTTTATTGTTCTACAATTACATAAGTAGTACCATAAGTGAATTTGATACTTGCTATTAACTACCATAACAGTAGCAGCAGCAGCAAGGACAATAACTATTATTAATTGGATGGTCTATATATTTCTGGCACAATTCTAAATGCTTTAATTGAATTAACTTATTTAATACCCACAAAAATCTCCTGAGATTGGTCCCATTATTCCCATTTTCAAGATGAGGAACTATTTGCACAAAAAGTTTAGTTAAAGAAGTGAGGTGAAAAGGACTTAGTAGGTTTCACTTGAGAACATGATGAAAATAATCTTTTTTTTAAAAATACTTCCATCTGTCCTAAAATTACCTCTGGAAATTCTCATGTGGAATAAATAAATGCCCAACAGATGATGCCTCAGATTTTTGTCCCATCTCAAGGACTCCAGTGGTGTTCCTGTCTCATCATGGTCTCCTCACACTTAGAGCTTCCTCTTTGCAATAATTTGCTTTCTGGAAAATGGGGGTTAAAGTTAGAAGGCAAAGGCACATTCTTTTTTTGAGAAAAAAAAATTCCTTTTCAGGTGCTAAGGTCAAAACATAACCTCCACTAGATTAAAGCTGTCATCAAGATGGGACACTCTCCATGAGCATACAAAGGAAAGGTCACTGCTCAAGAATAATGTCAGCAGCAGTAAAATCTTCTAAACATGGAGGAGTGTCATCAGTTCGAGGACGTGTCTTATTACTGTATGTTTTACCAGATAAACATGCACGTGTCTACCATATTTCTGAAATGAGAATGAAATGCAGTGAGATACCTTTACAGTGAGTTCCATTTGACATTGTTTAAATGTTTATGCCATTAGAAAAAGAATATTGGGGTTTCTCATTTTTACTCAATCTTAATCAAGTCATTTCTTGACTTTATGTATCTTCAAACTTACAGTTTCATTGAAGAAAATTATAACTAAATTTAGAAATAATCCACTAAAATGTGTTACTTTATGCATTAATTTATAAAATGTACCTTAATTTATTAGAATAAAATTTATATAAGATAATTCTGTACAGACTTCCTTTCTAGGGAAATGTATGTTCTTTATAAGGCTGCCACTAAAAATAAATATTTCAGGATGTGTCATTATAAATATATTAAGCCTTCCTGGTGTTAATAAAGTTCTATTAAGATGACTAATAATAAGGATAGATAATTGCATACTATTATAGTAGAAAAATTATTGAGACATATAAATGAGATTGCAGTTAAAAGCATAAAATAGAGAAAGTTCATTTTTGTTACGTAGAAATTCTGTAATGTCACTTCTGAAAAGATCAGAGTCAAGATTCATCTCTACTGGAGCATATGCTTCCTCCAAAGATAAAATACAGCATTGTGTTTTAAAGTTCACATGTATCAGAAGAATTAAAATAATCAAAATTTCCAAATATTTACATATTACTTACCTGGTATAACAAGAAATACTTTATTATTTTTTTTCCTAGTAAAGGCCACAGAAATAGAACTCAAATATCAAAGTAAGTGAAGAGTGACATGTGATATAACTACATAAGAGAAGCAAATGTAAGACTATATTTGTTAAATTCTACAAATAATACAAAGAGTTTTGCTTCATTTTCTTTCAAGCTAGGGAGAAAAATAAGGAAATTGTCAGAACAGAGATTCAAGTGGCACCAGTAGGCCAGGCAGACACATTTTTAAGATGTCAAGAAAATTATTGCAGAAGGGAAGTAACAGGCCTGAGGGGAAAGGCAGAAAGAGAGTAAAATAGAAGGTATAAGGGAGGGGGGAGACAGTGAGAGAGAAGAATAAAGTAGTTATCCATAAACAGAGAAGTAGAGAGGAAAGTTGGATTTTAAGAAGAGAAAAAAAGGACAGAAAAAGAAAAAGATGAACACTTGGAAAGAGATGTGGAGGTAAGAATCATATCCAGAAATATCCATTTCAAATTTATCCTGTGGGAAAGCCAAACTCAGTACTACATTTTAAAGGAATGTAATCTATCTATCTATCATCTATCTATCTATCTATCTATCTATCTATCTATCTATTTATCTATTTATCTCCTTTTGGGAGAGACTTTATAATTGCTTTTCATTCCTCACCCCACTTTGTTGAACAATACCATGACATAAAAAACATATTAGAAGAATAATAATTTTAAAAGTGTAAAGAGTTTAAATAGAAAGACATGATTTCACAGATCCTTGAGTCAAAGTGGTTAGCACAGGAATTAAATCTGTGGCATGGGGAGGGAATAAGTAGAGAATCACGACCCCTACCAAAAAAATACAGCTATTTGTGGAGTGAAAACGAGCAGATGTATAGTTTTTTGGCTATTATATTTAATAATAGAAAAAAAAGAAGTTTAATTAAAATTGCACAGGTAGACTTTGGTGAATTAAATAAAATTACCCTGTTTGGGAACTGAACAAAATACCACAGTTAATACTGTAACTTTGAGCTAAAGTTGCTAAAATTTTTTTAAGAATATTTCCAATCCTCTGTTTTGAATCCTGCACTCAGTAGGCTAATCTAGAACCGTCCTAAAAATGAGATTTTTGGACTAGAGATGATGCAAGTAGAGGAAAGAAAGATTTTGTATGCATCATAGTAGTCCAGTTTTATGAACTTCCCTTGGATGAGTCTATTAATGGGTTTGTATTTAGACACTAGATTTGGATCATTTTGTATGTAAGGATCCGTTTTAAGTTAAATCTGGTATGCTGGGAAAGCTAAGGTGTTAAGTGGATTGCTCGGTTTGCCCCCGGGGAAGACACATTTCTGAGGTTTGACTATAAGATAATGTCACATCTATAGAGATTGAAGGTGACCAGACATATGAAGCCAATTTTCAGGGTCTCTGTGCAATAAACAGGATACCTGTTTTAATTTCAAAAAGACCCAGCAGTTTCAAAATATGTTACCTCAATTTAAGTCCATATGTCATGTAATAAAATATACAATAGCGGTTGTCAAAAGTACTATGGTTGAAAGAGTTTGGTTACCACAAAATAGCTTACTTCCTTCTGTAATGTATATTTAGATGCATAAAAAGGCAACTCAGCTCAACACACATACACACACCAACTCATCCATAAGCCCTAACCTTTCATGGGCATAAAATTTTGTAGGACTTGTGAATTACTCAATATATTAAAGAATTATATTTTTCTGTATTGGCTTTTTCTACTTTTCTCAGAATCCGCACTCTGTAGAAATTTTGGTAGGGTGGAATTTGGGTTACGAGGAATTTACTATTTAAAGTTTCAATTTGGACACTATGCTTGTTCATTTTACCAGTCACTAGTGGAAGCCTTTTCTTACCAGCATACAAGGCAGGAGCACTGCACCAATCACCACCTTATCACATCACTTTATACTTTCGAGAAAAGAGAAGACTCACACTGAATAAAATAATGGCCCATATCCTCCACATGTTAATTAAAGTTGGCTTAGGGTGGTAAGGAGACATTCAGTTTTGGGGGAAGGCCCACTGGGTTTGAGAATAGATGCATTGGCTTTAAACTTAATGGCTTTGAGCACATAATATGGTAAAATTTCTCAGTCTCTCTCATTTGCATTTCCACCTGCCCCTTTGAAGTCCAAAGCCATTGTCATTAGGTGTTTTAGGACTTTGTGAGTAACCATAAAATTTTAAGTTATGTTTTCATTCATACCAGATTCTAGGTATGCAAGGCCTGAAAATAAAGTTAAGGAGATTTATGGCATGTGACATAGAATGTGCAGAGGAGAGATGAATAGGTGAATAATCACACACAAGCAACTCCTTCAGACACTATATAATGGGGAAGCTCAACAACTTGTTTCTACTATTTCTTTTTATCTCCTTGATTTATATTCACCTTCAAGCCCCCAAAAGTATAGGCTTGGCTTCACAGAACACTGATTGAGAAAGTTATATTTCTATGTTACATAGGGAGGAAAGAGGAAACTTTCTGGGAGTATGTAGAAAATAATTATGTTATTATAATAAATAATATATTATTATAATAAACAAGGAATTTCTTTTAAAACTTATGTTGTTTAAATACATCTTTTAGTTATCCCTGTAATAGCTTGGATTTGTACCTTTACATTTTTAAAAGAAAATAGTACCACATAAAATGTACAATGTCATGGTGAAGTTTGTTAGAAGATGATTTACTTAAAAAAAGGTAAAGTTATAAATTCTGACTTTGGAAAATAAAGAACTAAAGACAGGAGATATAAGCAGTATAAAATCTAATTTTTATTGGGAAAAATAGTCACGTGTGAATTTGTGTCACTACTAAGTCAATGTAATTTGGGACTGACCTCTAACTTTTTCTGATAGTTTTTCACTGTTTATAAAGGGCAGCTCGACCTTTGATCTATAAATCAAGGAGTGATGCATAATGGAGTGTTCAGAGTGTCAGGACTGCCTATGCAGTGCAAAAGTCACTGACATCTACAAGATTTCCTGTGGGCAAATTAAAGTGAGTGGTAAAGTTGAACATACCAGATCAAGTTCAAGGAGGTTCTGACTTTAAGAGATGCAACATGAGTTCAATAAAATATAAGAATTAGGGTTATTTGGAGCGATGATGAAAAACATTTAAGTTTTAATAAAGTCCTAAGAGTTGCTAAGTATAGCTTATACTAAATTGTCTACCAAAGAAAAAATAATACTTAATAATACTGGTTAACGTTTTTGTTTTTAGGCTTAATATAATAGTTTTTAATTTTTTTCTTTCTAAAATGTTTAAGATGTTTAAGTGCAGAGTTCTCATATATACCCCCTACCCATTTTTCTCTATTATTAATGTCTTGTATTTGTACATTCATATGGTGCATTTGTTATAATTAACGAATCAATATTGCTGTTATTTTTTCTGCCAAATTTTTCTTGAACTATAATAGACAATTAGTTGCTCATATTTACAGTGTACAATTCAATAAATTTTTTCAGTTATAGTTGGTGTTCAATAATATGTTAGTTTCAGTTGTACAGCATAGTTATTAGAGATCTATATAACTCACAAAATGATCACCTCAATTGATCTTGTATCCCTCCACCCTTTTACATATTTATTACAATATTGTTGATTATATTCCTTATGCTATACTTTATATCTCCATTACTATTTTGTAACTATCCATTTGTACTTCTTAATCCCCTTGCCCCTTTTCACCGATCCCGCAACTTTTCTTCTATCTAGTAACCCTCAAAATATTCTCTGCATCTTTTTGTTTTCATTTTCATGTGTTGTTTATTTTGTTCTTTAGATTCCACATGTATGTGAAATCATATGGTATTTGTCTTTCTCTATCTGACGTACTTCATTCAGCATAATACTCTCTAGGCCCATCACGTAATATCTTTTTCCATCTCCTTACTTTTAGTCCATGTGTGTCTTTTAATCTGAAGTGAGTCTTTTGTAGGCACCATATATAAGGTTCTTGTTTTCTTATCCATTCAGCCACCCTCTCTATGGATTGGAGCACTTAATTCTTTTTCATTTGAAATACTTATTAATGGATATGTAATTATTACCATTCTTTATTCACATTTTTGCTACATATTTTTCTTCTTCTTAAAGAAGTTCATCCAACATTTTCTGTAATGCTGACTTGGTGATGATGAGCTCTTTTAGCTTTTCCTTGTCTGGGAAGCTCTTTATCTGTCCTTTGACTCTAGATGATTGCTTTGCTGGGTAAAGTAATCTTGGTTGTAGATCCTGGGTTTTCTTCATTTCAAATATTTTGCACCAAGCCCTTCTGTCCTGCAAAGTTGCTTTTGAGAAATCATTTGCCAGTCTTATGAGAGTTCCCTTGTAGGTAACTAATAGTTTTTATCTTGCTGCTTTTAAGATCCTCTCTTTGTAGTTAAGGTTTGTCTTTTTAATTATGATGTATCTTGATGTGGGCCTCTTTGGGTTCATCTTGATTGGGACTCTGAGCTTCCTGGGGTTATATGTCTATTTCCTTCACCAGGTTAGAGAAGTTTTCTATCATTATTTCTTCAAATAGGTTTTCAACTTCTTGCTCTTTTTCTCCTTCTGGTACTCTATAATATAACTTATATGTTGTTATACCACAGGCTCCTTATCTTATCTTCTTTATTTTGGATTCTTTTTTCCTGTTGCTGTTCTGATTCGGTGTCCTCCACTACCCATCCTCTATATCAGTGATTTTATTCTCTGCTCCTTCCACCCTGTTGATTCCTTCTAATATACTCTTCTTCTCAGATATTACATTCTTCATTTCTGACTGGTTCCCTTTTATTATTTCCATCTCCATTTTAATGTTTTTATCTATTTTTTAATGTTCTTACTGAGTTCATCTATTCTTCCCCTAAGGTCATTGAGCATCTTTATAACCAGTGTTTTGAACTCTGCATCTGGTAGATTGCTTGACTCTATTATTCCCGGATCTCTGTTCTGTTCTTTCATATGGTTTCTGCTTCTTTGTCTCCCTATTTTGGCTGCCTTTCTATATCTGTTTCTGTGTACTAAGCAAAGCTCCTAAATCTCCCCATCAAGTTAAGACCTAGTCTATACCCTTCTGTGGCCACCTGGGGATTCTACAAGCAATCCCCAGATGGCCGTTACCTGTGCTGTGCTTACAGTTGCCTCAAGAGGTCATGCCAGAAACTGAAACCAGGTGCTACCAGTGTGGGGCTTAGCGCTTCTTACAAAGGGTCACAGGGCATGTTGAGGACCCCACTGGTTGTGGCTTGGGTAGGGCAGCAAGGTGGGAGGGGTGAAGTTTCAGGTAGTCTGGGCAGAGCAATCTCCGTTTTCCAGTTTGATGATGTCTCAGCTATGGTGGTGCCTGCTCCTGCATGCTGGAAGTGGGGAGGGCTTAACAAACAATGGATACCACCAGTACTTCCGCCTGGAAGAAAGCCTCACCTCTGGCCCTTGCCCTGAAGCCCAATAACCTGGTATCCCTCACCCACTATACCATTGGAACACCACCCTCCCTAAGCAGCTGACCCCATGCTTGAGCTCAGAACAAGTGAGTGCATCACCACGAAAGTTCAGTCATGGTTGCGACCCCTTTAAGAGAAATGACCGCCCTTGCTGGCTACATCAGCTACAGACTTATCTTTCTTAACTAAGTAGGACTGGGCTATCTCACATGTCTACCCTCTTCTACCATTGCATGGTATTTTCTTATTTTTCTCCCTAGTTGTAGTGTCTCTGTTCATGTAAACCCTAGGTAACTCTGCTTGCTGTTTGCTCTATTTCATCACATCTCTGGTGTGGTTGCAAGAGGAGATGTACAAAGCTTCTATGCTTTATGCCATCCTCCCATGACTATGTTATTTTAACTTAAGTCTATAATTTATTCTGTTTTTCTTATAATTTTACCTAATGTCCTTTTCCTGTTTGAGGATCTCATCCAGGATACTACATTATAAGTAGTCCTCATGTGTCCTTAGGCAACTCATGGCTGTGTTAGTAAATCAAATTTGTTTTTGATAACTTTGACAGTTTTGAGGAGTACTAGTCAAGTATTTTGTACAATATTCCTCAATTTGAGATATTTCTGATGTTTTCCTCATGATTAGACTAGGTTTATAGGTTTTTGGAAAAAGATCATACAGGTAAAGTACCATTTTTACTACACTGTATCAAGGGTACATACTATCAGCAAGACTTACCAAATTTTTCCAATGTAACATTACTTTTTCCACTCTTTTTATTACTGTGCTCTTTGGAAAGAAGTCACTATGTGCAACCCACACTGAAGGGGTAGAAATTTAATCTCCATCTCCTTGAGGTCAGAGTATCTACACTAATTTAGAATTCTTCTATGTGGGAAATTTGTCTATTCTCCCTTATTTATTTATTTATTTATTTATTTATTTATTTATTTATTTATTTATTTAATTCATTCTTCTCTATCAATATGGGCCCATAGATTTAATTTTTTTTTTGGACTATAAGCCAATACTACTTTACTTACTGTGTTGCTCAAACTTGACCATTGGGAGCTCCTTCAGTTGTTTACTATATCTCTCTGTAAACCCCATCATTTAAAAAATATTTCTTTACTTTTTGTCATTATAAGATACTCCAGATTCATCTTATATATTTTCTGCCCTAGTTCTAGAATCAGCCCTTTCTCCAAGGAGTCCTGATTCCTTCATTGGAAAATGATATTTAAAAAACCAGATTTGGGTGGTAGATGTGCTTTTTGCTACTGGGGTACCATTCCTTCTAGGTCTTCTCCACTGACAGAGCAAGGAATTATATGTGTGTATACCAACCTATTATATACATGTATCAATTGTTACTTCTATATGTAATCATCTATGTTTATACTAAGCTAAACATTAGTTCATTCTGATATTTCCCATTCTAATTCATTACCACATGGCTTATTCTAGCTTTCTCCCTTGCTTTCTGTAATATTTCACTCCAACAGTGAGAAAATTGGATCCCAACATACAGCATCCAATCACTTAACTGTTTAATTCCAGTATATAGGTATAGCAGTATCAAAATTTCCCTTATACCTATGAGAAACAACTCTATCACCTAGAACACAGTGTTTATGTAGAGTCTGTTTTGCCATTAGTCTTATAGACTGCATTCACTTCTAAAGTTACTTAACCCATCTTTTTCCCCTCACTTGCTTTAGTAAGGTCATTTCATACACTTGTAATACAGTTAGATTTATTATATATATTTGTGATACTGTTAGTTTTATCGCATTCTGTATTCTATCCTGGGTTACCCTGACCTTTAAAATATATATTTTAAAAAATTGCGTATAGTAAGGTTCACTCTATGCTAGGAAGTTCTATGGGTTTTGATATGTATAACATCATATGTCTATAATTAAAATAATATACAAAATAGTTTTACCATATGAGAAAAACACTTCATGTATTCAACCCTCACCTAACAACACTCCCTCCCCCCTGAACAAACCCCTGGCAACCATTGATCTTTTTATTATTGCCATAGTTTTGACTTTTCCAGATGTTATGTAATTATTTTTCTTTATTAAAGATAATTATTAACCTACATTTATTAGGTATTCACCAGGTGACCATTCCTATGCTATGTATTCTTTGGGTACCATATTTTTTTGGTTCTTAGACCATATGATGGAGGTATAATTATCATCCTTAATTATACAAATGGGGAAGCATAGAATGCCTAAGTACTACTCCTAAAGTCATATACAGCTAATAAGAGGATTTGTCAATTTAAAACAAGGGCTATTTGGCTCTGAAACCAGTGTCCAACCAATATGTTCTGTTGATAAATTCATACTCAGAATTGAGAAAATTAGAAACTGGATGTCTACTTCAGAATTCCTCCTTTTTTGGTACTTTTTGTGTGCAAAACAATGGGGCTCATTTACAACTTCAAACATGCATTACTTTAATAGAAAAAAAATATTCATACTGAACAGGAAGGCAGGGGAAAGAAGAAGGAAGGGAGGAAGGAAAGCATATCATATTCAGAAATAGAATTAGTGAATCTGTTAGATTCTGTGAAAAGCCATTCCTTTTTCCCCTCACCTCAAGATGCACAGGAGGGACCACTCTGCTGGCTCAGAACAACCAAGTACCACCACTCTGGATATGGTGAGTTCAGGCATATATTTGTTTATGACATTTTCCCTAAATGAGACTGTGGTGTTCAACATTAGTACATTTCATTCACATTCTCCATTTACTCAAGAACATAGTACATGTTTAAATTTTCAGTTCTGTATATCTTTGGTAATGTGGTTATTAATGTAGATCTCAACTATGATTCATACCATCTTTTGATGTTCATAAAAGCTCAGATTAGGATCTCCTATCATGCTTCCCATCAGACCCTCTAAAAGTGACCATTAGATGAATTATTGATTGTGATTAAAACATTTACTTGATATTTGAGAGTGTTTTAATGTAAATTTAACCAATGAACTGATGGGTAAATAATTCATATCTGGTTGTGTCTCAGTAGCTCAGAATAGAAGTAATTATATGATCACTAATAAATCAAATGTCATGTTTTTTGAAGAAAGAAAAGCAGTCTCTCCAGAAGAAATATTAACTTCCTTTTAGCATATGATGCCAACATATTAGAAAACACAAGATGTAAACCCAAGTGAAATTACTTGCATATCTTCCCTGTGAGGCTATAAAATCACAAGTGAAAGTTCAATTTAGCTATTTTTATTGTGAACTGTCTCTATTAACATGGTACGCTATGAAATAAAGTGTTGGGCATTGCCTTATTCATTATCAAGAAGTTCTTTTTACATTATAAGTTTGTTTGAAGATATTCATATTAGTTTCCCAGGGCTGATGTAACAAATTATCATAAACCAGCTGCCTTAAACAATAGGAATTTATCATCTCAGTTCTGGAGGGTAGATGTTCAAGATCAAAGTGTCACTAGGATTGGTTCTTTCTGATGGCTGTCACAAACAAACAAACAAACAAACAAACAAAAAACAAACAAAAAAAACCCTGTTTCAAGTGTCTTTTCTACATTCTGGTAATTTGTTGGCACTCTTTAACATTTCTTATTTTGTAGACGTTTCACTCCAATTTCTGCCTTTATCTTCACATGGAATTTTTCCTTGTATCTCTTCCTGTAGTCTTTGCTCTACACATGTCTGTCTCTGTGTCAAAATTTCCCCTCGGTATAGGACACCAGTTATGTTGGATTAGGGACCATTGTAATGACCTTATTTAAAATGAGAACTTCAATACATCTATTTTGGTATAATGCAATCCAACCTATAATAGTACTGCTGAGATTTATTTTGTTAATACTTAGCCAAAACCTCTAGCATGCTATAAATATATTCCTTTCTCTGGTCCTTCACATTCATTCTTCTCTCAAACAGAAGACCTCCTAGATAACTTTAGCCTGCTGGATGAATCTAGGGAGAAAACGAAGTCGGGATTTGTTTTGAGAAAGAAGCTGAGGTTACTTAAGGCTAACTAAAAACTCAAAACATCCACAAATTTCTGGGTATTTTATACTGAATCTGTCCCTTGACTCACATAAGAAGATGTAACCACTGAAAATGTTATCTATAACATATTAAGTGGTCATACTCTGCCTCATTAAAATACTAGCTAACCAAATTCAACAATATATTAAAAGGTTCATTTTCCATGATCTGTTGGATTTATTCTGCATATGCAAGGATATTTCAACACACAATCAATGTGACATATCACATTAATGAAATGAAGAATAAAAATCATCTCATTAGATGCAGAAAAAGCATTTGACAAAATTCAACATTGGTTTATGGTAAATACTCTCAATGAAGTGAGTATAGAGGGAATGCATCTCAACATAATAAAGACCATATATGACAAGCCCACAGCTGAGGTCATACTTAATAATGAAAAACTGAAAGATTTTTCTCTAAGATTAGGAACAAGACAAAGTTTCCCATGCTCACATTTCTGTTTAGTGTAGTGTTAGAAGTTCTATCCAGAGCAATTAATCAAGAAAAAGAAAGAAAAGTTATCCAAACTGAAAACAAAGTAAAGCTGTCACTATTTACAGCTGACATAATATTATATGCTGAAAATTCTAAAGATTGCACCAAAAAACTGTTAGAACTAATCATTAAATTTAGTAAATTTGCAAGATACAAAATTGATATATAAAAATCAGCAGTAACATGGATGGACCTTGACATAATCATGCTAAGTGAAATAAGCCAGACAGACAAAGTTGAAAATCACGATATCACTTATATGTGGGATATAAACCTAAAAGCAACAAACAAACAGGACAAACAAACAGAGGCTCACAAACATGGACAATAGGCTAGTGGTTACCAGAGGGTAAAGGGAGAGGAGGTAGGGGAAGGTAGATGGGGTAAAAGAGGTCAAATGTGTGGTGACAGAAAGAAATCTAACTATGAGCAGTGAACACACAATGCAATATCTATCTATCTATCTATCTATCTATCTATCTATCTATCTATCTATCTATCTATCTAACTATCATCTATCTATCCATGCCTTACTATTGAATTGAACACCTGAAACTTACTGGATTTCATTAACCAATGTCACCATAATAAAAGAAAAATCAGTTACATTTCTATGCCTTAATAATGAACTACCAGAAAGAGAAATCAAGATAACACTCCCATTTACAATTACATCAAAAAGAATAAAATACCTAGGAATAAGTTAAACCAAGGATATAAAATATCTATACACAGAAAACTATAAGACATTAATGAAAGAAATTGAGGAAAACACAAGTAAATGAAAAGATATTTCATGTTCATGGGTTAGAGGAATTAATATTGTTAAAATCCATACTATTCAAAGCAATCTACAGATTCAATGAAATCCTTATCAAAATTCAAATGGCATTCTTCATAGAAATAAAATAAATAGTTCTAAAATTTGTATGAAACCATTGAAGATCCTGAATGGCCTTGAAAAAGAATAGCAAAGCTGAAGGCATTGCATTCCCTGATTTCAAGTATATTACAAAACTATAGTTATCAAAAGAGTATGGTATTGGCATAAAAACAGACATGTGGAACAATGGAATAGAGAGCTCCAAAATAAGGTCATACCTACATGGACAATTAATTTATAACAGAGGAGCCAAGACTAAACAATGGGGAAAGAACTGTCATGGCAATAAATGACATTGAGAAAACTGAACAGCCACATGTAAAAGAATAAAATTTGACTCCTATCTTACATGATACACAAAAATCAATTCAAAATGGATTAAGTACTTTAACGTAAGACCTAAAACCATAACCATAAAACATAAGCAGTAAACTACTTGACATTGTTCTTGATGATATATATATATATATTTAATTTGATACCAAAAGCACAGGCAACAGTAGAAAAAGTAAGCAAATGGGTCTACATCAAAGTAAAAAGCTTCTGCACAGCAAAAGAAACCATCAACAAAATGAAAAGGCAACCTATTTCATAGGAGAAAATATTCACAAATCATATATTTCAAGGGGTTAATATAAAAAATATATTTAAAAAATAAACTCATATATTCTATTACAAAAAACAATCCAATTAAAAAATAGCAGAGAATCTGAATAGACGTTTTTTCAAAGAAGATAGTCCAATGGCCACCAGGTTAATGGAAAAATGCTCAATGTCATAATCATTAGTGAAATGTGAATCAAACTCACAATGAGATGTCAGTTCATACCTGTTAGAATGATTATTATCAAAGGGACAAGAAATCAGCGTTGACGAGGACATGGAGAAAAGGGAAGCCTTGTGCACTGATAGTGGACGTACAAATTGGTACAGCCACTTTGGAAGCAGTATGGAGTTTCCTCAAAAAATTAAAAATAGAACAACCATAGGATACGGGAATACCACTTTTAGGTATTTATCTGAAGAAAATGAAATCACTATTTCAAAGAAATATCTGCACCCCCATATTCATTGCAGCATTATTCACAATAACCAAGATGTAGAAACAAAATGTGATTCAGTTAATGAATAAAGATGAATGGTGAAAATAAATACAATGGGATGGTATTTAGCCATAATAAAGGAAATTCAGCCATTTTAACATCACGGATAATTCTTGAGGATATTACAATAAGTGAAATAAGTCTGACAGCGAAAGACAGATACTGTACAATCTCATTTATATGTGGAAACTTAAAAAAATCTAAATTCATAGAAACAGAGAGTAGATTGGTGGTTATCAGGAACTGGGAAGTAGGGAAATAGGAAAATGTTGGTCAAAGGGTACAAACTGTCAGTTATAAGATGGATATGTTCTGAGGTATGATGTACGGCATGAAGACTATAGTTAACAATACTATATGTGTACCTGAAAGTAGTAAGGGAGTCGATCTTAAATGTTCTCATCATTACATATAGGACACTATATGAGGTGATAGATGAATGCATTTGCATTATTATAGTAATAATTTTATTATATCTACATGTATCAAATTATCACTTTATATGCATACACTTACACAATGTTATATCTCAAAAAAGCTAAAAAATTTTTTTTAAAAAGCTGATGGAACATAGATATCCATGAGAAATGACACATACATTACATGTAAACATCAAAGATAATGTAAAAGTGTGAATGTTCTAATTATGAGTGATACTGAAGAATTGAATGATGGTCATGCAGTTAGTTCATCAAACTTACTATGTAGTGGAAACACAAACTTCGTGGATGAATTTGATTTAGAAAACTTTTCTCCATTCCAGGCACGTACTATGAGACAGGACATATTACTAGTAGCTGAGGTTTAAAAGATAAAAAAGATATGATCTGTGACCGTATGGTTCTCTGTAGAAAAGGCACTCATTAAAATGCTTTATAGTATATGGTAAATCATGAGAAAAAAGTTCTGGCTGGAGGAAAGAGGGATCAGATGAGTTTTAACAGCAAATAAGAGTTATTTGCTCTTAAATGCAGGTCTAGGTAGGTGGAGCATTATCAGAAAAGGCACAAAGATGTGAGCTGTAAAGTATGTCCATGGGAATCCACAATTTGACATTATCACTAAAATGTCAAATAAGAAATGGTGTATGGTAGATTCAAAAGTACTGATTAATGATTGAACGTGGGAGAAGAGGAGGGATACAGCATTTACTTATACTGCTGGATTTTATACTTTGTTTAGGATTTTTGTGTTTACATTTATGGGAGATACTGTTCCTTATTTTTCTTTTCTCATAGTGCTTTTGTTTAGCTATTTATTTTAATTAAATTACACTAGACTCATAAAATAATTTACTTAGACAATTCCTTCTTTTTTTTCAATTATTTAGAAGAGTTTGTAAGATTGGAATTATCCATTCTTAGATTTTGGTAGATTTATCTGTAGATTTGGTAGATTTAGGCCTGATGCTTTTTATCTATAAGAATTTTATATTTCTAATTCAATTTCTTTGGTGCTTCTAGGTCTATCCAAGTTTCTGTTTGTTCTTGATCAATTTTATTTGTCCCTTGTATTTATGCTTCCAAATGTGTTGACATGAAGTTCATTATATCCTATTTCCTTTTAGATCTCTGCTTTATCTTTGCGTTCCCTTTGTCATTTCAAATACCACTTTTGCCTTGCATCTATTTTCTTGAGCAATCTTGCAAGAGAATTGTCGATTTTATTTATCTTTCAAAGAACCAGTGTTGCTTGTTGATAGTCCCACCATATACTGCATTATATTTCTTAAGTTTTATTTTTTTTTCTTGTTTTCTTCCTTTAGTTTCTTTGTGTTTCTTCTGTTCTCTTTATATCATTTAGAGTTGAATGCTTAGATTATCTATTTTCAACCTTTCTTATTTTCTACTGTCTGGATACAGTTTCAATTTTACATTTATGTGGTTATTTGATTAATGACTTTCTTCCATTATAGACTATGTATTCCTTTAATTTGAGGAACATTTCATTTTTCTTCCTGTAACGTTCTATCCAACCTTTTGTCTGACTTGTCATAGTGGCTCAACAAATACATGCTGAAGGGATGAATGTTTAGTATGATTTGTAAACCGCAACACACTATACACATTAAATTATTAATACATTTTTGATCCAAAAATAGGATAGTAGCTTAGAGCATATTAGAATACCAATGCAACTGTCTAAGAAAAGTTATAGAATCAATATTTTTGGGAGATATTTTCATTTATAACCTAAGGGAGTAAAAATGTCTTCAGGCAAACACTTCTGAACTGCTGAGTGTTACAAAAACAGAAAAGTCAGTCGTCAAAGTATTTGTGAAGTCAAGCTGAATACTATATCATCTGCTTTCCTCCTCAGGGAATTTTATGTCAAGGAATCCTTGCTCAGTAGGATTCTGGTACAATTTTCAATTTTTACCACAGTGAGTAACAAGAAAGTATCCTTAATTTCTGTTAAAACATTATAAATATTTGGAATCAGTTCTAATTTTCTAAATTCAAATGCCAGCTGTGTTTTTAATTACCTGTGTGAATTCAGGCAAGTGACTTTAGCCCTCTGAGCTTCAATTCTCTAACCTGTAAAATGAGATCCCTCCCTGTATTATTGTGAGGATTAAATAAAATAATGGATATCAAGTGCCTGGCATGGCGTCTAACACATAGCAGGTACTCAGTAACTATTATTTGTTATCACTGTTATTGTTATTATCCATGAGAGCTTTTCCTAGAAGGGACTAATCTTATGCATCTTATACCTAACACCCAAAACATTGTAACTCCAATGTCCAGTTTAAGTGGGATTGCAGAATTGAGCTAAGATTCTCATATCGATGATAGTGGAAGCTAGACAAAACAAAACAAAACAAAAAAAGGAGCTGTGAAAGAAATTCAGGTTTTTAATTATTTAGCTGTGTACTTTAAATTCAGGTTTAAAAAATGTGATGATGAAAGAATCTTTCTAAATATTTCTTAACACAGGGAAGAGAATTTAAGCATTTAAATGGGGTCATTGGCAAAAATATTCAAGAGAAATAAGGATGAACATATGCAATAAAAAGTGGTCTTTACTATTGTCTTGTTAAAATAGATACATTTTCTGGAAAAGCATCTCATCTAAAATTTCTGTCATATATGCAACTGTGGGACATTTTTATAATTTCAGTAATAGGAAAACTGTACTGAAATATATTATCATGAGTTTATTCCTAACAGATAATGCCTAACATTACTTGACTTCTGGAATGACACAATGCATGGGATAATTAGCTGTTACAGTGAGACTCCTTTCTGCCTGGATCATGTGGATCTGTTACATCAGAAGATTGGTAGCAATGCTATTTCTATTGGAGAATATTCATTAAAAATATATATTAGAAAAGTGACTTTCAATAATGAAATAAATATAAAAATCTACATTAAAGCTAGGATCCAACATTTTTTGCACCAATTATCAATTATTATAGCAATTTAGGCTGAATAATACCAGCTCTTTTGCTACTCTGCTGAAGTCCTCTTTTTTGAGCCTACAGTGAACCTGTAATACTTATGAAAAGAGTTACCATAGCAACCTATATTGATGTCACAAGCTCAGGCTTCTGACTTCATTGCATAATGCAGTAGCAACTGGCTTTGCAGCAGAAACACCCTGCTAAAGAACAAGTATCTTGGTTCACAGCAAAGAGGACAAAGAAAAACAGCAAGTTATAGGGGGTTGAATGCTGGATTGTGAGTCAGATTGTCTGAGTTCTTATTTTAACCCTACTTCTCACTTGTTGCCATGTTTTGAGTTATTGTGTTTACATGTGTGCACTGAGGCTTGAAGCAAGAAATCCCCTATCTATGGGATAGACATAGAAGAAAAAAACTAAATATTTAATGTTTTAGCATTTGGTGGACATCTTAATAAAGCTAAAGCACCCTAAAAATAACTTGGAAAGAAAGGAATTGCTAATGCCTTGTAATAGGTATCTATAAAGCTCACAAAGATAAAGAGGACACTGAAACAAAAAGCATCTAGCTAGGTTTTTCTATTTTATTTTTGAAATAGTAATGGGTAAAAAAGAAGATTGAAGTCCTAATCTTAATTTTAGCAAGAATATAGAGAATGCTTACATAAATATGTTATATGATATAGCTATATTTACTTATAGGTTTTTTAATGTTCAAAGTAAAGTGAAAGATTAACCTATTATGGATATGATACTTCTTATGTTTATACTGTGTACATTAAATTATGAATGTTTCTTAATTTTACCATGTCAATGTTTATCCTCATTATGAAATAACTAAATATGTGACATGGCTTTGCTAATTTAAAATAAAATTTTAAAAAATCCTAATGATATCTTATTTTAGAACGGCCTAATCTTTCTATTGGAGTTTATAATCTGTTTATTATGTCAGTTGGTCTAGCTTTTATATTATACACTAAATTTCAAAACGAAGATACAAATACTTGAGAATTTAAAAAGACATTAAAATAAATTTTCTCACTACAAAGTAAGGTAGAAACATGATATAGATTTTTATTTTAGCTAAGGTAACAGGCTAGAACATTTTGCTAGAAGTGTGGCACTTTCCACCCCCTCTATCCATATGCTTCAAAATGATTCCAAGATATCAGCCAAAAATTAACATGCAACAAAACTTCATTAACCAAATTCCATGTTTTTTAAAAAAAACCTACAGAAAGACAAATAACTTGTCAAGTCTTAGGAAAATTTTAAGTTACTGTTGAAAATGTTGAAAAGGTAAAGTTATTTACCTTTGTGGTTTTGTTTTGTCATTTGTACGAGTCATTTGTACTAGTCTTAAAACTGCAAATTCTTTGAAAAACTAGAATTTAGTATACAGTGTTTAATAGAATACACATGAATGAAAATTAGTTCTTTCATTGTAGATGTTATATCTATCAAACTGGCTAATGTGATCTTTCTTTTATACTGGGAAAAATTTTTTCTGTGTGTTTATATGAGTTTAATTTAATGAATATTTGTTCACTATATTGACGTGAAAAAGGCCTGATTATAAATAGTAAAATTTTGTTTAAAAAAAAAGCAGGTTATTTTTTACTTTTTTTTCCTAGCTTAAGCAGAGAGAGCAAGTCATATTGATTACCTTCTGAATGTTACTTGGTTTCTTGTTCTAAATTCCATCATTTCCTAAGTATAACCCCTCTAAATAGCAGAGACCAAACATACACTGACAAATCACATCAAGTAATCATACCTATAAAAGGAGCTTTAAGTTTTTTTTTTTAATCCAATTGAGGTCTGATAGATTTAAATAACTTTCTCCAAGTTAATTGATGGAAGAATCCATACCTCAACCAAGTACTCATTCTACCACATCCCATTTTCCTATTTCTGCCATGATGGCTGTAACCTAGTCACCTCCTTGATATGTAGTCCTTTTTCTTTTAATATGTTATTTTCTTAGTTTTATTTTTTCCCCTTTGGCAAATACCACTAGAAATTGGGGACAAATTGTATTAGTCTTTTCAAAGAACCAACTTTTGGCTTTGTTTATTGCTTTTGTTTATTGCTTATTTGCTTTGTTTATCTCACTATTTTTTTAACTGCATAACAAACGATCCTCAAAACATACTGGTTTTAAAACCACCATTTTATTGTATCATGATTTTGCAGGTCAGGACTTCAAGCAGAGTTCGTCTGAGTTATTCTCTGCTTCGCGTGGTTTTGACTGAGTTTAGCTGGTGGTGTGCAATTGGTGGTCGGTCTGGTCTGGAGAGTCCAAGACAACTTCACTGGCATTCCTGATCCTTTGACAAGGAGAGCTAGAGGGCTATGCTCAGGTGGGTCTTTCCCTCTATTCACTTAGCACAGGGCCTCTCTGCATGGCTTCTCCAATAGGATGTTATGATTTACATACATTGCAGCTTGGAACTCTAAGAATGTTCCAAGAGCCAGAAAGTAGAAATTGCAAGTTATCTTAAAGACTAGAAATGACAGAGCATCACTTCTGCCATACTTGGTCAAAGCAGTCACAGAGTAAAGATTCAAGGGGAGGGGAAATAGCGCCTTCTCCTATCAATGGGATGAGTGTTAAAGAATTGGGGTTATCTTTATTTCATCACCTTGGTCTTGTGTTTTATTTCAGTAATCTATTCTTCTGCTTATTTCTTCCTTGGTTTTCTTTGTTTATATTCTATCATCCCCTCCCACAAATTCTCAAGTTGGATATTTAAATCATTCATTTTCACAATTCCTTCTAATATAAACACCTTAAATTATTTATTTCATTACATTTCAAAATTTTAGCTATATTGATATTTTGACTTGGTTCAGTTATAAGTATTTTCAATGTTTCATTATCATTTATTTTGTGACGTATGAGTTATTTGGAGGGATGGTTTAAAAATTTTAATGTTATCGTGTTTTAATAATGTATCTATGTGAAACTTAAAAGACATACCTATCAAATGCAATGAATGATTCTTATTTGGAGCCTGACTTGAACAAACTTAAAAGAATATATGAGCTATTCAGGGAAATTTGAACACTGACTGGATAGTTGAGGAATTTTATATATTCTTAAAAATATGTAATGGTATTATGTTTATATTAAAAGAGTTCTTTAATAGAGTTACACACAAATATTTATGGATCAATTTGCTTCAGAAAAAATTCAGATGTGGGTAGGTATATATATGATAAACAATTGGAAATGAGTTTAATAACCATTGAAGATAGATTTTAATAGATTTTTTCCTGCTTGAACTATCAATAATTGATAAACTTATGTTTTATTGATGATTTGTCAATTTATGTATTTCTTGAATGTTTTGCATTATATAAGTTGAAATAGGTTTATATTACATATTTAATTATTAAATTTTATCGGTAATTTGAAACTTTAACCTTTAGATAGTATCATTTCTTTTTCCTAATAATGTTGTTTATCTTAAAGACTATTCTTATAATATTAATATAGCTCTCCCAGCATTCTTTGGGCTATTATTTGTTGAATATATCTTTCAATCATTTTCTATATTTATATTTTAGGTGTTTCTCTTATATAAAGTATATAGTTGAATTTTTGTTTATCTAGCCTTAAAATTATTCTTTAACTGGCAAGTTTATTCTATATACATGAATATTATGATTAGTAACATATATTTGATTATTTCTATGATCTTAACCTGTGCTTTCTGTTTATCTGTTTTTTTCTATGCCTTTTCCCCCCCTATCTTTTCTCCTCTCCTCTCCTTTCCTTTTCTATCCACTCCTTTACTTTCTCCTCCCTCCACCTCTCTCCCTTTCATTCGTTCTTTCTCTTCCTTCCTTCTTTCTTTCCTCCCTCCCTCCCTCCCTCTCTCCCTTCCTTGCTTCCCTTTTTTCTTTTGAGTTCACTTGTTTTCTTATTCAATTTTCTCCTTTTACTGAATAGAAAAGACATATTCTATCTTATCTTCTTTTAATATTCTTAACATTTTAGGAGTGCCCATTAACTTAATAATGTCAAAATTTAATGAACCATTCACTCCCTCCCCTTTCTGAAAAATACAAAGCTACTGGAACAGTGACTCCAAACATCCCTCCAGATTGAGTGCTAATTCTCTTTAAGTTCTATCATTTTAATTTCCCAAATAAGACTGTTAATTGTTACTTTGCAAGACAAAGCTTATTTAGTTTTATCTACATGTTTACCAATTTATGCTCACCTTTCTTCTTAGATCTTCCTTCTGGGACCATTTATTTTTCTCCCAGAGATATTTTTTTGAGAAATTTCTTGTGAAAGTATACTGTTTCTCTCTCAGATTTTATTTAAAATGCTTTAAATATATTTAATTCACTCAATCCTGGAGAAATTTTGCCCAGTACAAAATAGTAGGTTAAAAGTTATTTTCTTAAAATAATTTCTTGAAGAAATTATTTCACTGCTCCTGGTTTTCACTGTTGCTCTTGAGAAGTCTGCTTTTAGATCAATTATCACTACTTTGTAGGTAATTTCCTCTGTATAATTACTTTTTAGATCTCTTAAGCTCTGTTGTTCCATACCTTTACTACTTCTGTAGGTATAGATTTTTTTTGTATGTATTTCCAGAACCTTTGTTCTGGAAAATTCTCAAACTTTGTTTTTGAATATTTTTTTCTCTATTTATCCTATTTTTATTTTATGAGATCTTCTCTTCTATTTTTCATGTCTATTCATCTCTTTCATATATTGATTGCCTTTTCTCTGCTTCATTCTGTGTAATTTCTTTAAGGCAATCTTCTAATTTCCTAATTCTCTCTTCAGCTCTAAGTTGTTCATTTACTCACTGAGAAACTTTCTAATTTTAATTATATTTTCATTCTAAAAGTTTTACTTTTAAAAGTTACTTGATCTTTTAAAAATAATTACATCTTGATTGTTTGTTTTTTTTGAATTTATTATTTATCTCAATACTTTATTTAGAGTTATTTTATATTTTATACTTGATAATTCCACAATTTTAAGTTATTGCAGAGGGAGGTTAAACATCTTGTTTATTTATTATTATTTTCTTTTTTTAAATTTATTTTTTGGTGATAGTAGTTATTGTTTATATTTTATGCTGATCCTACTCATGGTAAACTGTCTCCTTGTATGTTCAGTCAGTTTTTACAAAGATTTTATAATCTATGTGAATTCTTGGGACTGTAATTGAAAATGCTCCCTCTAGAGAGAACTGAGTTTGGTTTTCCTGGGTTCCCTGGTTGTTACTAACATAAGTTCATTTTCTTCCCCATCAGTGTCCTCATCCTAATGTTGGAGTTTCAGATTCTGCTCACTTAACTTTGAGGCAAAACCAGAGCTTAGTATCTCAAACCAGTATTTCCCTCAAAGTAACTCCAGAGTTTTCCTTTTGTGCTTCGTCTTTTCTCCATTTTCAACTCCTGGCTCTCACTCTCACCCACCCCCCACCTTCTTTCTCTTTGACTCTGCGTCCTTGACAGTTTCCCTTACCATTTTGTGGATCCAGAAGCATATTTTTATGACTGTGAACTATAATTTATCTAATAACTAGGTATATTTTAGCCTTTGTATTTTGTCATTCAAACCATTTGGACAGGTTAATTTCTCCAACCCTCTGTCGACTGATTTTAATTGTGCTTAATATTTCACTTAATTTGATTTCTAATGCCCCATATTTTTTTACAAATTGTCAAATTTTCATTTTTTCTTTAAAGACAAACATTCCATGTTTTCTTAGCTAGATACATATTTTGCCCTTAAAGTTTTTCTTTGGTCACTTTAATAGTTTTAGGAATACAGTTTTGTTGAAGTTTTGATAAAGTTACATTCTTCAAATTGTAAGTTCATGAATTCTGTTTCAAGAATAAGGCTTGAGGGTAAAATTCTGGTGAAAAATAGCGTAAAAAATGAAGATGAATTTAATATTGGTGGATTGATGAGGACAGGAGGCACTTAATGCTACATTTATCAAAAAAGTAAAAGTTAAACTTTTCTTGTAGAAGAGAAAATAACATGATGAAAACTTTTGGAGGATGATATTTATAAATAATGTGGATTGAGTTAGGAGCAGATCAAAATCAGGAAAGGTGAATAAGAACTCCCGTTTCAGTTAATCAGATATGACAAAAAGGCTGAATTAAATGATCAATAGGAGCCAAAAAGGAAAACCATTCTCTGAGAGACTTAAGTATTGGAAGCATCTAAGAAGAAGTTGAAAGAGAGAGATAGAAACAATATGCCAGTAATAATATAGGTTATGCTACTACTGTTGGTAATCCAAGGATGTAATCCTGAAAGTTTAATATAATTTTGATACCATTGAGAATAAATACAAATTGCTAAACATCTATAGTATTCTTAAAAAAGCATAATTTAAGATAGAAAAGCTTGGGTTTTCATACCGACTCTGCCACTTATTAATTGAATGACCTACAGAAATTTACTCAACCTTTGGACCTTAACTTCCTTGTATGTCAACTGCAGGTGATGATATGAGTCTTGTGGAATTATTTTTAATATTAAAATCTATAAAATGAGCTGAGGCTTGGATATGCTAGTATACAGAGTTAAGTGAATACCCAGCATCTGAGTTGCGTAGAGTCCATGGTCCATGTGTCCATTCAGAAAGAACTAGACTCCTTTCCATTATTAGGTCCATGCATGTGCAGACATGTATAATGGACCTCTGAGGATGCAGGGTGTCAAAAACAAGTGGTGATGCATAATGGCTATGAATTCACAGTAGAATCATAGACAAGGGTAAAAATCATGTGTAAAACAATTCTCCATTTGTGGACTTTCATAGAATCATGAAAAAAGGGAAAAAGACTTGAAGTCTTGCCATTTACTCAGCATAGGCTACAGAAGGAGAAATTGTTAAGGTGATATAAACAAGATTATGGGGTGCAAGAGATAAGCAGTTATAATCTTATTGTGTGGAAGTTCCAAAAAAAGTTAGATGTGACATTTTTCAGCTTTGCTTATTAGATCAGAATCAGAAATGGGGGAAAAATGATAATGTGGTCAGTTAATGTTGGAACTGGTACATTTATGCCTCTGCAGGAATTATAAAGGATTAGTTAAACACAGAAATAGAAGTATTTATTACAATAATTAACCACAAGATACTGGCTGGGTAGAGAGGCATAAAACAAGGAACTACAGGAAGGGAATGGAGAACTGCGATAAAGGTGGACTGGTGAGGAAGAAAAGAATATCCAGAAGTGAGGGCGCTGGCAAAATGAAAGAGAACAGGAGGTGTAATGATTAGGGAGAGGCATTTTAGAGAGGCTTCTGAAGGTGAAGCCATTAAGAGAGATGTGAGGTTTAAGGTGTGGTTTATTACTAGCTAAATGGAGTAGAGTAGAAGATTCTAGTATTGATACAATTGAGGAAGTGTTAGAGGATTTTTGTTTATGACTGCAGAAGAAGAACTGGGTGCATAGGAGTGAAAAAATCAAGGAAGAAAGTGGGATAAAGTGTCATTTTTCTTTTAACACAAACTCTATTAAGCTCCTACTATGTGTAGACACTATACCAGGTTCTGGGTTACATTGACAAAAAAATGAACACAGGTCCTCTCTCCCCTACTGAATGGAGCAATTAGATCATCATGGATTCCCTGCCACCACCTTCTTATGTCATAATTTTCTGTTAACTAGCTGCACCTCTTATCTTTCTATTTTCTAGTTTCCTAGAGAGGAATTCAATTTGATCAGCTCATCTTTTCAAACCAGGTCTGAAGTCTTGCTTACTGGCTTAGTCAGTGGCTTGGTAGCCTTCATGTTAGGTGTTCATCCCTGTTTAGTTCTCCCCCGGAAAGTGGGGAGTATTATCTGGTACAGACATAGCCATGTCTATTCAGCAGGGGCTGTGATGCATGCAGGTGTTTTAGCCTGACTATCCCAGAAAGCAGAGTCTCATGTAAGAATTTATGCTACTGTTTTTATTAAGGGAGACAGGAATGAGTATAAAAAGAATTGAAGTAAGTAAGGAGGAAGAAATGATTGGAGGGTGTGTTGCAGAACTACTTAGCACAAATATAAACTAATACGTTATGTTGAGGACTGTCCTATAAAAAGCATATCAACTGTATCTTAGAACCATAGTTGAAGAGAAAGGAGAAGTTTATTTTTCTGGTCAACCACTGGCTAAAACTTTACTCTACTGGGGTTTAAGTCTCTGGGATATCCAGACTGTGCACTAAGCAAGACCACTCACACCTCAGTGCCAACTAGGAAGGCCCAGGTTGGTAAAGAGTCACCCTTGAAGTAAGGCAATGCCAAGTTCTGCTTGAATGAGATCATTCCAAACCCATGCAGAGCTGGTTACTGCAAGCAGCTATTGAAAGAAAAGACTTATGAGGCTGAGAGATTGTGAATTGGTATATAAGAGGTGCTGGATACAGAAAGCAATGATGGATAAGCTACTTAAGGGCATGAGGGATCGGCCAGGAGTGGAGGAAGCAAAGGGCATCTCATCAGTTCCAAAGTTTTAAACACAATAATTCATATAAAGCCTGAAAGACATTTGCTGAGACTCTGCTGTCTGTAAGGAACTGAACCTATATCCAGTGGCGGTATAATTCTAAGCAAGAAGATTTATCATCAAACGGAAGAAAAAAATGTGTATAAATTTTCAATGCAAGATATCACATGTTAATATCATCATCTAGCACAAACACTTGTAAGACAAGCACAGAGGAGACTGTGTTGAATTATGCTTGGAGGAGTGTGAGAGTCTTTGTGGAAGATTAAATGTGGCTTTAATGATTAAAGTTAAAATTTTAATAATACAAAGGGTATTTCTTTATAAAATTATAACAAACTTTTAGAGCAACTTTAGCTCCAGATCTTTATTTTATTGAAATCACATTTTTATATTTTAGATATTTCATATTTAAAATATGAATTAAAAATTAGCCACTTAAAATGTATTTTTATTTTTTAGAAAATGAGTATTAATTTCTTTTATATTTAACACATGCTTCTAGGTTTATTTTGGAGATGGTATACCAGAATTCTTAATATATGTTCTTAAAATGGGGTTAATGTTAAAAATTGTGTGTGATCATAAATGTTTGTTGTCATTGGTTTAAAACTTTTTCTTCTTCACTGTAAAGAGTAAATTAGAGAATTGATGGAGAGTCAAATAGAGCTGCAGGAAAACAAAATATAGGTCTTGGATGGATTAGAGAGATTAAGTATTTAAAGTTGGTGGATAAAAATTAGATGCTGCAGCCAGGGAATGCTTTCTTGGTCTGAATTCTTTTTTCTGAAGTAAATAAAATAAGGTTGAAGAGATATTATAAATGGGACAGACAGAACCCAGACTCTGAGAGACAGAAAAAGAAAGCCTAACAAAAAAAGACAGGAATATATATAACTTGTGGGCTAGTCTAACCACAACAGTGACTTGATTTTGCACCCTGACCAAAGTTTTGTCTTAATTCCTTAAAAGGTGACTGCATCTATGATTATTTTCTTTGCAGAGTAGTTATCAGCCTTCATATGTGGTCTGAGTAGTAGGGTTCGCCACTAACCGCAAACTTATTTCAGTAACAGAAAAACAAAATATGACATACTTGCTTTTAATGAAAACATATTTAACATGTGTAAATAGAATCATATTGCTTTGCAAAATAAAGAAATATTTAAGGCAAATAAATGAATGGATAGATAGATAAATAAATAGGTAGCTAGTTAGGTAGGTAGGTAGATAGATAGATAGATAGATAGATAGATAGATAGATAGATAGATAGATAGTTCAGTCTATTCCACTGTTATGTCACTCAATGTGTGCATGGAGATGAGAATCTGCCCTTTCCTGAGTTGGTCTCAGATCTATTTACCTCTTATGGATTATGAGTATCTTGTTCATAATTGAAATATGAATAAGTGTAAAAATATACATGTGATCTTTTTGAGATAACGTGGATCTCAAACTCTAGTCAGCTAGTTCACTCAGGATCAAATGAAGAATCAGCAATCTGTCCCAATAATGGATGGAAACTGTCCTATGCTGGACTTATGGAGAGACTGACTATTCCAGTGCTACACCTTTGTAAGGGATTTTCAAGGATAAATTTGACCATATGAGATTTTCAGTTTTAATGTTGACTTCAGAACAAAAAAATAAGTTGTAGAGGATACAGAATTTTCAGATATGAAAAAGTATATGCCAAAAAAAGAGTAAGTGTTGGAATGGCTTAAGAAGAAAGGAATGTGGTATTATTGAGTCAATGTTCCAAAGAATCACCTTATTGTTACTTTCCCAGCAGCAAGAACGGTGAGCAGATCTACTAAAATGGGAAGGCACCGTCGTCATTTGCGGACCCAAAACTTGTAAGTGGAAACATTTTTTCCTTTCCCTTCCGGTTGTCTCATTTCTATGGCTTAGATCTTGCTCAGTCTTCATCTCTTTGTCCAGATGAAGGCATATGAGTACCAACTATGTTCTAGGCACTGGGCCAAGTGTTTTACGTAGTTTGCCACATTAAAAATTCATGACACTGTCAAGAATTATTATTATCCCCAATTTATAGATGAGGAACCCAAGGCTCTGAAGTCTAAGTGGTTTACTCAGATCATCAGTGAAGGTGGTGGGATTGGGATGCAGGTAGCTCTAAAGGACAAAATCTTGTCCTTTAATTTCAGACTCCTTGAACTTCTTAGGGTTTCTTAGGATTGATTCCAGTGCCCTTCAAAGGGCAGAGGAGTTCATTTCCTTCCTCCCTTATATGAGAAGTCTTTCCTAAGAGCCCATGAATTATAAGGCTGAAACCCTTTCCATAGCATTGCTCAAAGTGGAATTATGTGTCGGTATCACAGAGGAGGCTGTGCCGGCTGTGGCTCCACTATGCTTTTCTTGATATGTATGTATTTGGACTTCATCAAAATCTTGTGTCTTATAATTTTGGTAGCATTTAGGTAAAGCCTATATATGAAAGTGAATGGTTTAGTTTCCCTGATGGAAAGTTTAATTTAGTTCTCCAGTATGTTGCTTTTAGCTTGTTGTAGATATAATCGTTTACTTAATGAGGATACATCCTTCCTTTCAGAGTACAGACTTTAAAATGAATTTCCATACATTTACATAAATCCCCTGGGGACCACTATAATGTGAACAAAGAAAGAATTGCCCAGCTGTGCACTGATTTAATGGAATTATGAAGCTTTAGGGTGTGGGCTTTGAAAAAGATATCTAGGGGAAATTGTCCCTCTCACTGTTGGAGAAATAAACCGTTAAATGAATTTGCTCTCACTTAGATGGAAGATGATTTTAGAAACTAGCATCAGCCAAGGTTTTAAAAAAACTCAGCAAAAGCTTGTGAAAATGCTGTACATTTCAGAAATCACCTGTTATTTCTGAGAATGGATGTTAATATTTTATTATAGCATTTTTTTATGTAAAAGTTTTCATTTTAAAATAGTTTTGTTGAAAATGGAGAGAATTAGCAAATGTCCTGCATCTCATGCTGTCAACTTAAAACCCATAGCATCCTCAGATATACTTATCTTTAATGTTTATAGGGGTCCCCAACCTCATCTGGGCCCGAGTTTGCTAATGGTGGTCTGTACATTTTATACCTCAACCCCTTGTCAGTGATGTGAAAAAATCTAAGAAGATAACTTCTGAAGCTTAAGAATTTTACCATTTATTTAACTTACTTTGAATCTTTCTGTAATGGTGGTATCCTAATATGTGGTTTTGTACTTTGTGGCTGGTTCTATAGGTTGGTTAGAATAACAATAGCAAGAGGAAGACCTCATGATTTCCTTGGCCTGGAAACCTAGCATTGTGAATTATGTCCTTTTGAAGATAATACATCAGCATTAACCAGCTGTCTATAAATGCATATCTTTGGTTCAAAGAGGCTTATTCAAGAATAAGAATGGATCAATATTAATTTATATTCTGTATTGCAAAACAACCACTGGTAGTGAGTCAATAGGTTCATCTTTTTGTATAAATACCTAAATCAATCAATAACTATTTCGTAATATGTAGAACACAGTCTAGGAGCATGTAGCAAAGGAAGAAATATTTGTCCATAGCATCGAGTTCTTAGCATCTATACCAAAGCAACAATAACAGTATCTAACATGTTTTGTGCACACATCATGTGCCAATATTTTCTTTTTATCCTCTACTATAAACTTCACAATAACTTCATGACTTAAGGATTTCAATTATCCCATTTTATAGATGAAAAAAGAACAGTCATAGAAAGGGTAAATTACTTGCCCTACAGTGAGGGTGTGGGCTAGCCAGAGTGCCAGTAAGGATACTTTGACTCCAAATCTTATGCCCTTTTTAAAAAAATCTTATTTTTTTTTATCTTGGTAAGAGACACACATCATAAAGTTTATGCTTTAACCATTTTTTAAGTGTCCAGTTCAGTGGCACTAAGCACATTAGCATTGTTGCGCAACCATCACCACCATCCATCTCCAGAACAGTTTTCGTGTTCCCAAACTGAAACTCCATATCCGTGAAACAAACATTCCTTCCGCCCTCAAGCACTGTGCGATTATCATTCTAGTTTCTATTTCTATAAATTTGGCTATTCTAGGTACCTCATATAAGTGGAATCACATAGTATTTCTTTCTTTGTGTGTGGCTTATTTCTCTTAGAAAAATGTCAAGTTTCACCCATATGGTAGCATACACCAGAATTTCCTTCCTTTTTAAGACCGAATACTATTCCATTGTGTGCGTATACCACATTTGGTTTATCCATTCACCCATTCTTGTATCCCTGGGTTGCTTCTATTTTTGGGCTATTGCAAATAATGCTGTTATGACCATAGATGTTCGAATATCAGTTTGAATCCCTGCCTCCCATTCTTTTGATTATATATCAGAAGTGGAATTGCTAGAACCTGTAGTAATCCTATGCTTAATTTTTTGAGGAGCTACTGTACTGTTTTCCATAGTGGTTGCGCCATTTTACATCTCCATCAGCAATACACAAAGTTTGACATTTCTCCACATCCTTGCCAATATATATTTTTCTGATAGCTATCTTAATGGTATGTCATTGTGGTTTTAATTTGCATTCCTAATGATTAGTGGTATTGAACATCTTTTCATATGCTTATTGACCACTCATAGATCTTCCTTAGAGAAATGTATATTCAAGTTCTTCCTTCATTTTTACGTAGGGTTGTTTTGTTGTTAAGGTGTAGAAGTTATTTATATCATCTGGTTATTATTTCTTATCAGATAATGGTTTGCAAATATTTTCTCCTATTCTGTAGGTTGCCTTTCAGTATATTAATGGAGTCCTTTGATGCATGAAAGTTTTTAATTTTGATGAAGTGCAATTGCCGTATTTTCCCTTTTGTTGCCTGTGCTCAGACCATATTCTCTTAACCACTACACTGAAGAATACAACCTGGATTGCAACGTGCTTAATTATTTGGTACTGAGCATATCTCCTGATGATTGAAGAAAAGGGTTGGTGTTGTCAGGGAATGTGATAGGGAAGCAAAGCACTAGCACATTGTAGATGTGTTTAGCGCATGTTTCTTTATATGTCTGTTTTTGCATAAGAATTGCTTGAAAAAAATGATGTTGAGTCAATTATGTGGTATCTCCCTGCCCTTTCCTATGTATTTCCTGGGCATTAATTAAGGGAGGCGGAAGGGATAGGGAAAGGAGAGGAGGGTACCTGGCCATGAATAGAGATAGATCTGCCAGCTTCTCAGGCATAGACATATTGCCAGGATATTTTCTGGAAGAAGTTTTATTCAACCTAATTTAAAGAGGCAAAATAAAACCTTTCTGCAGTCTCATTCACTGCCTGCTATTGGGAGCTCACTTTTCCTTGGTGCTTAACCAAAAGAAAAAGTAAGAGAGAAAAACAATCTTTTCTCTTGCTTTTGTTCTCTGCCTGACGTAGCACTGTGTCCTCCTGGGTAGTATTGGGTGGAGTGGACAGGCAGAGAAGTGAGCCCAACATCGTGCTTCTTCATCTGAAGAAGGTGCTGTGACGGTGACTCATTCTGTTAGAGTGCTGTGCTTCTCACTGCATACCCCCACATTTCTCTCTTACTTTTTAAATTTGGGATGCGTGTAAGATAAAGTTTTGACCCCCTCATATTGTTTGTAAATTATTAAGTAAATAATAAGAAAGTTCTTCTCAGTTAAGTATACGAATAAGCCTCAGGTACTCACATAGGGGGCATACACTTGCTCTGGGCTCTTATCATTCTTTATGTTTAAAGGAAGCGTAAACAGTGTTTGCAAACATAATGGTGACTGCTTCAGATCTGTCAGAAAGTTTGAAGTTAAGAGGCACGCTTTTGTAAGGCCCTCTCTCCCCTCCCCTCCTCACACCAGAAGCCTTCACAGCCATGGCCTCAGTGTAATGGTTTCCTCCTCTTGCAATAGTTTGGGTAATAGGGGTGAGAGGAAGTTGTAAAGAAGATAGGAGAGAGAAGGAGGGACTTATGGGCCCACCTGACTGCATTCTACGTGACAGTCTCCGTCCAGATCTGGAGACTCGGAGGTCTAGGATAATCCTTCCCTGTGATCTCAGAGTCACAGTATCACGATCACCTCCAGACTCCATACCATTTCACTTCACCTTCCCAGGGCTACTAGAGCTTGGCTTTAATCCTCTGACACAAAGAGGCAATGCATGTCAAAGGCCAAGAAAAAAAAGACATTTTACAAGATAGCTTTAATAGTAGAATTTATTATTCATTATTATTCATTGTTTATACTGTGGGTTAGGTGCTTAAAGAGATAGATTTTATTACAATCCCCCCTTATTCACGGGGGGTATGTCTCAAGATCCCCAGTAGAGGCCTGAAAACCACTGATGGTGCTGAACTCCATATATTCTATGTCTCTTCCTACACATACATACCTATGATGAAGTTTAATTTACAAATTAGGCACAGTAAGAAATTAACAATAGCTAATAATAAAATAGAACAATTATAACAAGATACTGTGATAAAAGTTATATAAATGTGACATTAAGTAAAATAAAGATAACTTGCCCCGTGATACTGTGGCAGTTGGTCTGATAACCAAGAGGGCTACCAGGTGACTCACAGGACAGGCAGGTAGCTTACGCAGTGTGTGGATATGCAGGACAAAGAAATGATTCATGTCCCAGGCAGGATGGAGTAGGATGGTGAGAGATGTCATCACGCTACTCAGAATGGCGTGAAATTTAGAACTCATGAATTATTTATTAATGGAATTTTCTATTTAATATTTTCGGACTGCAGCTGCACATAGGTACCTGAAACCACTGAAAACAAAACTGCAAAAAAGGGGAAGCTACTGTCTTGCCTTTCGCTGCTTGAGGATTGGGGCTGAGGAGAAGCGAATTTGCTCATGGTAGCTCAACGTGTGGAAGGCAGAGTTTGCAGTCTGAGCAGATCTCAGTGGTTCCACAGCCCATCCTCCTCCAGCTCTGCTGGGGCAGTGACCTCTCCTTAATCTTCTCTCTGACGTTTGACCCTACTTCCTTTTAAACTCTCCTTATAGATTCCAGGAAACAAAATTAAAAAAAAAAAAAAAAGAAGGCTTTATATAAAATTTGCTAACTGAAATTAGCAACAATTATCACCTTGTTGAGGAGAGATGTGCTGTTCCTTCAGCATCTCAGAATGACAACATCAGGCCCGATTTAACCCAAGCTTTCGTCCATGGTCCTGTTCTCATGATAAATGAGCCAGGCACACACTCTTGTCGGGTGTAACTGTTATCTCATCCGCTAGCACAGTTTACTAAGGAGACGTTAGGTGCAATTTTTACACTGCTTATGAAAACCATTGGCGGAAAGAATTGCTGCACAGGTGGAGATAACATCATTTGGTGGCAATGAGGAAAATTTGCAAGAGAGAGTCAGTCAGTTGCTCCTGTTCACGCTGAGGCCTGAAGCAGAGTCTTGGCTTCTCATTCTGTGGCAGAAACTACTTCCTGACATATTTTTTTTCCTTTCTGCAGCCTAGTTTTGGCTTGTTCTTGTTTTTATTGGCAGAATTATTATTTTTTTGTAGTGTCAGTTTCATAACATAACCATTCTTCTGTCAAATCCAGTAATCAAGTGAATTAAAAGCATTATTTCTTGATTTTTAGAAAGAATTTGTTTATTGTGCCTTCCTTATTCTTGAATAGGGTTATTTGATGCAAAAAACCTATTAGGATTAGCCAGTGCCACTTGTAAATATAATTTACTCAATAATTTAGAAAATGTTATTTTCTTAAATATAGTGCTAATGTCAACAATTTTAATCCTTTTCAGATGATGTTTCCAAAATAGCAATAAAAGACTTGACTTTGCCCTTTGAAAACTATAGCAGAGGCACTTGGCAGCTTCTTTAGCATCAGTTTTTCATGCAAAAAACAAACAAACAAACAAATCCACAAAACTATAATCATGTAGACAATGTTCTACTTAGTAGCTGTCATCATAGTCTATTATTAGATTTAAAAAGGGCAACTACACAGCTATAGAAGTTTCTTAGAGGGTCAGTAGGCACCAGGGGGTGTGGCAGAGGATCTGTTGTCATGCTGTAAGGTATTTCTAAAGTTAGTACTGGAGGCACCATCATCAGCACCATCATCATCACCATCATCATCATCATCATCGTCCTCATCATCATAATCATATAGCAAATGTGTAACATCCCAAAATGATAGACACTATTTTGAGCAATTTACATTAAATCATTAATTTAATTCTCACAGAAACCCTAGGAAGTAGAAACCATTACCATCCCCATTTTACAGGTGAGGATTCTGGAGTTCAGAGAGGTTAAGTAGCTTGCCTAAAATTGCCCAGCTAATAAGTGAGAGAACCAGAATACATACCCAAGTAGCCTGGCTCCAGAATTTGTGCACTTAACCACTACATTATATGGCAATATGTATTGTGGTCATACTATGTGTCATCTATTATGCTAGGCACTAAGACTGGAGAGAGAAGAATTCCTCAAGGGACTTATAGTCTAGTGCATATAGATACAAATCTGCTTCTATCCTCAGAGGTAATTTAAAAAATTTCTGATGGCAGGGAAAAGATTTCTCAACTGCCAATGATTTGTGTAGCCATTAACAAAGAAACACCGTTCTTTATGACAGAAGTGGTACAACGATGCCCTTTACCCAGAGAGCAAAGCGGTAACAACTGCACCAATAGCCATTTACTTAGTGCTTCTGTAAAGTAGGCATTGTACTAGATCCTCACACACAGACTCATGGAATACTTACAACTGTATGAACTGGGCCTAACTGGAACGGATCCCAACCCTCAATCCCGCTCCTGCATTTTTGCTGTTGGGCCAGTCTTGTTGGACTTATTTTCAAGCAGCATTCTTGCTCTGTGTCTCCAGTCACGGGGAGGTGAAGGATATTCCATTGTTGGTTTCACAGTTTCACCTGTAAAACATCTCTTCTCACACATAATTCAGAAATCACACCCCAAACTCAAGCTAGTTTGTTTTTATGGATTTCATGGGGAGAAAAAGTCTCCTAATTTCCACACTCCCCTGATCTTGTTATTTTCATTATCACACTTCCCTGCATTTTCTAGTTTCAATTAGGACTGCAAACAATGAACCAAAGCTGTGTGAGAGTCTCTCCTCAGTGCCTTCCTGGGTGTGGTTCTTCATCTGGTTGATGAGACCAAGAAGCTCATCAGGCCTCTTGCCATTTATTAGATGTGCAGACTTAAAAACAGGGCAATCTTTGGACAGTTTTGAGGTAAATATGTAAAGTGAACTTCAGAAAAAATTTAAGGTTTGCCTATTGATCCCCTTTCCAGTTTTAGCAACTAGAATTGTGAAACACCGAGATACCCTATGTGAGATAAGGATGAAAAATCCTTATCTAGAACACTCCCACATCTACAAAGATCCATCTTTGGCTGCTGTAAATATTCTATAACAGGATTTGATAACATGAACAATAAAGTTTGAGGAATGTTTTATTCTCTCAGTATCTGTCTCCCTACAACATAAACAAGCATGTGCCCACATACATACACTTGCAAAAGAATGCACGAGGAACAGAATCAAGGGAGAGTAGACGACATGGGATATTCATGTTTTAATTCATACTTTTGTGTGTTGGCATTTTAAAAAATAAGTATAAATTTCTTTGGAAGTATATAAGTACTTTTAATATAAAGAAGTAATTAGATAGTTCTAAAGTAACCGAAAGAAAACTTATACTCCCTTTGTTGAGAGTAAAGATATTCTCTGGGTATATTAGCCATTACCTCTCAGAGGCCTAACCTCGACTTGAACAAATGTTCTCATTTGCATAACCAAGTATTAAAATAATTAACACATTAAAGCAACCATTATTTACCTGACAAATATATGACAAAATAGTCTTTGAGTGATTTTATAATTATACTTTTTTTTGATGCTGTGCTTTTGGCTGCCAAAAGACAGATGTACCAATTTAATACATATTTTTTATGATTTTTACATGTAAGCAAAGACTGAAAGTGGGTTATTTTTAAAAGTTTATCATTTTATTGTGAAATAACTCCACAATGGATATAATAAGAGCATTTTTGATGGGACAATATTCTACAGCAGCATCATGTTCTTTTATACAAATATCACAAGTGTCTGGATCATTTACGGAATCTGAAAGGAAAAAAAAATAACCTTAAGTCTTTGGAATCTTTTGATCAGATTTGTTTTTCACTATAATATAAATGTAAGAACACATATGATATATTTTTTTAAATAAAAGCAATTCTCATCCATTAAAAAAATTCTGGTTTACCCCTGATTATGTTAGATACAGCTTTAGCTGGGAAGAAAGTGAAGTTTGTCTTCACAGCATCTGTTCACCTTTATTTTCCTTTTGGATAGTTACCCTTTCTGATTCTAGGATATTTATGAATTCATGTTCTCTTTTTGGAATGCCTCTGATAACCTCATCTCCACTTAGATGTTCACATCCGATAGCATGTTGCCCTCCTGCCAAAGAATATGTTTGTAATCAAAGGATTAAATCTCTAATGGTTGAACATTAAACTCCTGAATAGAAAACAGAAGACCATTTGGGAGATCATTTCCCAGTCCCTCAAATAATGGAATGAACATGTATTAGAGTGTGTTTTACTGACCTTAAATCTTCCCATAAAATATGTTTTGCTAGTACTATTAGAGAAAGAATATAGATTGGATGGATCTTCTATGTATTTTACTCCAGTATGAAATATTTTGATATTCTCTCTTTGTTACATTTTATGTTTGTTAATATTATCATAATTTTAAAGTTCAGATTTTAGCCTGTGATGATTTACAATGAATTTGAATTTAATTAAAAAGAAGGTAGCTCAAACAATATTTTGTTTCAATATCTTAGTATTTAAAACATCCAAAAACGTAGAATTACTGAAGAATCTCTGAAACATTACATTGTATAAATAATAATAAAAATATTTATTGAGCACTTAGAAAATACCGGACACTGTATTAAGTTCTTTTTAGAGATTATGTTTTTTAATGTTTGCAAGAACCCTGTGTGATAGCAACAGACTTCTCCTTTTTACAGAAGACGAAGCTGAAGCTGAGAAAACCCCCAAATTAGTACAACATTCAAAACTGGGAAGTGGCAGAATCAGAATTTGAGCTTGGTTTTGTTTCGCTCTACAGTTCTTCTCTCCTCATCATTACATTCTAGATCTCATGACATAATGCGCTCATCCTTGGTAAGTGCCAGCTGTGTACCAAGAGCTGCCATTAGAGACGCATACACCTTCCCCCACTCACTTAATCATGTTTAACTGGCCTGCCCAATTTTGCACAGCTGAGGAGTAGCAAAGCCAGGCCTCAGATCCAGCACTGAGTAGCATTTCTACCACATGACACTAATCTCTCAATCAAGCCAAGTGTGGTATAAAATAAGGAAAATTCTAGAGGTAGGGCCTTTGGTGACAGTTCACCCAGAACTGTCTAGATTAGTCTAGATTCCCTTTAAAATGAAGAGAAGCATATAATTCACTATTTTGCACTTATTGAGTAAGGCATTAATTTAAAATTATAATAAAACTTTATAGTTGCCATGCATAATTTCTAGGTTACATAATATCTAGCCTATATTTTGGAGCACTTAGGACAAGTTATTTTGGCTTGCTTGAGAGAACTCACAAATTAAAACTTTCATTGATTAAAGTCAGTTACTCAATATTAAAGTTTAGCTGTTTAAGGTATTTTGAATAATGGATGAGAAGCAGAAATGTTCTTATGTAATGACATAATGAGTGAAAAGTTGTGGTGCAAGGAAATGGAGAAGTATTTAAGAAAGGAAATATAATTTTTTTTTTTTTTTTTTTTTTTTTACTAAGGAACTAGGCGAGTATAGCTATAGATTTGACAAATATTAAAACTGGAGCAGATTGATGACCAAAGATATCTTGGAGTGGGAGGCTTCATTTTGATAACACTGATTTTCAAACTGAAAGACTCTGATTCCCAAGGGCTTCGCACAATTTTGTTTTAAGGCTCCACTTTTTCTTTGTATTTTGCCTTCGTTGTCTGCAATTATATACTACCATTCTTCTAGCAGCTTCAAGAGAGTCCTCCCATCACCCCAACCTTTCCCAAGCAGGAATCTCTGTACCACACTGCTTTCTCTAGTAAAGATTTCTCCATCAGCCAAAGCCAAGCTTTGAGAACTCTCAGAAGTGAGGAGAAGTGAAGTTTGGGGTGAGGGTGTCTCTTTCTGGGAAAAGAAGCACCACCTTTGTGTGTATGATATCGTTTGTAGTGATTTTTAAAGCAATCACACTTCCTAATACAGTTTTAAAATGTAATGACCATTGTATTAATTTCTAGGGCTGCCATAAAAAAAAGACCAGAAATTGGGTGGCTTACAACAATAGAAATGTATACTCTCGCAGCACCGGAGGCTAGTAGGTGGTCAGCAAGGCTAGCCATTCTGAAGTCTCTAGGGAGAAATCCTTTCTCACCTTTTCCAGTTTCTGGGGGTCCCTGGCAATCCTTGGTGTTCCTTGGTCTGTAATGGCACCACTCCAATCTCTAACCCTGTCTTCAGAGCTTCACATGGTCTCATTCCCTGTGTATCTGTGTGCTCCCCTTGTATGGGAACACCAGTCACTGGATTTAGGGCCCATCTTAATGCCCTATGACTTCATCTTAAATAGATATGTCTGCAAAGACCCTGTTTCTCAACAAGGTCACAATCTGAAACTGCATGTGTACATAAATTTTGGGGGCACACTAATTAACCCACCACAGAGGGTTAGTCTATGTCAGTCATTGGCTTGGCCCTTGGAATATAATAATGAGCAAAAACCACAATATATTGAAAGATGTGCTCTTTGAGAGCATATAGTAAAGGACATTGATCATGTCAAAAAAATGAAAAAGCCATCCTGGATAGTAAGGATTGAGATGAAATATGAAAGTCGAGTTAGGGGGTAGATAAGTAGATGAAGAAGGGAGAGAAGAGTGTGTGAGACAGAGGGAATAGCAGGTGTAATTGACCTATGGTGGGAAGGAGCACATTCAAGGAACCAAAATACAGCCACTATAGCTTGTATTCCTCATACTTTATAGCAGTAAAAATAAGAATATGCCCAAACCCTGGTCTTTAAATTTAATATACTTCTAAAAGTAGAGCAGGGTACTTGGGAGAAATGTCTGATTCTTGGTTCAGAGAAAGATGTATACTAGATATCTATCTATCTAATATACCAAAAAGTGTACTTTTTATTATACTAAAAAATAAAGAAATCAATAGACTACTTGGCTTCTGTCAAAAGGATATAGGAGCAAATTTCAAGAGGCTCTTAAAAGATTGGACACTTTGAGTATCAATGGAAAATTATTAAAATACACTGAAACACATCATACTAAAATTCATGAGAATAAAATGATATTGAAAAACTCACTTTTAAAAGTTGGTGGCTGCTAGAAAACTAATTTATTATTCTGAAAACTAGTGAATAAGAGGAAAGAATCAAATATTTACTTCTGTTGCATGACAAATGACAAAGGAATGACAAAATATCATATTTTAAACTCCTCATAAAATAATGGATCTAGGCATTGATCATTGATAACCATTAATATCACTCAAAGGGAAGCAACTGAATATTATGTACTTCTACATTTTACCCCAAATTTAAACCTGAATTAAATCATGCTTCTAGATATAACTACAGTTTGAACACATTAAATAATGTGATACAGATGTAGTCAACAAAATCTTAAAATATGATAAACTCTACAGGAATAAATTATCATTTCTTTAACAATGATTGCCAATATAAAAACAAGTGAGGGGAGACTTGACAATTAAAAGAGATAAAGGACCTATCCAACAATGTAATATATGAATCTTATTTGGATCCATATCCAAATCAGCTCAATGGTTTAACAAAAATACAGTGTCTTATATAAAAAGAGAAGTTCAAACACAGTCTAGATATTCAATAACATTAGAGAATATTTCTTTTGGGGGCAAGAATAACATCTTGATTATGTTTTTAAAAAGAGCTCTTATCTTTTTGAAATGCATACTGAGGTATTTATGAATAAAATAAAGTAATAGCAAGGATTTGCCTCGAAATATTCCCATTGTTGTGGAGAAGGGAAGAAGCAGATGGTAGAACAGATTAAACAAGCAAAACCCTGAGTCAAAGGGTTTTGTAGCTGGGTGACAGGTGCATGGGGAAAATCATATTTCACTTTTTTTTTTGAATTGTCTACTTTTTTCAATGAAAAGTAAAAGGAGGAAAAAACAGTTAGAAAATAGAAAAGAACACTCCTTTGTGAATTCTCACTTCTCTTCTGTGTCATCATAACTGTTTTTGTGCTCTAACCCTGGGTAGTGCTGGCTTCTTCTAGAGTGGTTACCAAGGTAACAATTCTGTAGTGTCTCCAGGCAGGGGACAGGGTAGAGTTACAAAGTCAAGATCCCCTGAGGTCTTTTAAGTGTTGAATTACCAAGTACCACAGGAAACTGTGAATGAAGACCAAAACCACAGGATACTGAAGAAAGCTGTGTGACCTTTCTTTTTTCTTTCTTTTTCTTGTTTTCTTTTTTAGCTACTTACCAAGGGAAAGATAAACTCTGGAGAGCATGAGGATGGTGGACTATATTTCTTTTTTCCTTTAACATAGCAAATTGAAACTAAAAAATAACAACTTAAACAATGACCACTTGATTTTTAAAAAGTATGTGTAGACACTACTTTTGAGGAAACAATGTTTGTTTAGAACACTGCTTCTATTTTTTTGAATGCTTATTTTCTGAAATTAATTGCTACTTGAAACTTTAGTCAAGTTAGATGCATTCTTAAATCATTTGAGTTCCTTTCACATTGTCTGAGTTAGATTTGTCGTCATTTTAGAGTCTATCAGAAATGTCTTTTGAAGAAAAAATTTCTTATGGCTTATATTACTCTTAAAAGCACAGAGGGAATACAGTGAATATGTCAATATCCCCTTATTAGTACAATTTTAGGTACATGTGACAATCATAAAAATGAACAAAATCAAGATACACTATTAATAAGTATGCCTTAATAAAATACAACTTGTGGAAATCAGTAAAGAAAGTGAATACAGACAATACCCAAATTTATTTCCAGCTTTAGACTTTCTCTTGAGCTCTAAAATGACAAATTGACTTCTGGACATTTCCATCTGAATGACCTTCCTACAAACAACTAAAAATCAATAAGCTTAATTGAGTTCAATTTAACATTTATTTATTGAAGCCCTTTCAAGAGATATATTAGAAGCTGAGGACACAAAGATAACTAAGATTTAGCCTCTGATCCAAAGAGGTCGTAAAAATCACAATTATAGTTTCATCAGAACTTTTACTTTCTTCTGAGTTCCATGCCCGAGTTGAAGGCAACACACAGTTCCCAAAGCCAGAAGCATTTGAATCATCTTTGACACATTTTTTCTCACAACTGGCATTCAATTCATTTCCAAGTCTTTTTTATTCTACTTCTAAAAATTCTCTAATTCTGTACCCTCCCCTGCAGCCCTGCTGTTACTGATAGTTTTGCACTTTGTCATCTTTCTCCTGGACTATTGCAATAGCCTCCTAATTGGTTTCTCTGCTTTTAAATTGTTCCCCTTCCTCCCTGCCCAAACACTCAACAACCAGAGTGGCTTCATAAAAACAAAGATTGGATCATATTGCTATTTTGTTTTAAAAGCTTTTCTAAATGCCTTGTGTACCTTTGAACACTACAAGGCTTTCTGAAGGGACAACAAGCCTGTCTCACAAGCAGGTGATACAAGGGAGAGAATAGCACCACATGGAAGCATGTGAAGACCTCATACTCTAAGAAAAAGGGACAGAACTACTCAGCTCCAGCCCAGTGGAGTGCTGGAGGGCTGGGCCCAGTTTTGCCAAAACTTTTATAATCTTTTTTTTTTTTTATCAGAAACTAGAAATCCTAATTTTTATTGAAGTCTCTTGGGTTTAAAATATTGCCTCATATTTTGAAACCACTTCACAAGACAAATTATATCTTATAGGCCAGTTTGTGATCCCTGATTTTTTGCTTTGAACTCCGAACTCCACATCATTTATTAGTATGGTGAATTCCTATTTAGTTAGGACATAGATCAAATGTCCCTTAATCTGTGATCCTTCTCTAATCCTTATCAGAATTAATAGCTCACTAGTCTAAACTTCCATAAACCTCAACTGAAGTCAAATTTAATACTAAAAAACTCTAGCATGCTTGATTTAAATGGTAAAGTTTTTCATTATTTAATAGAATGAAAGTTTACTGAGGACCAAAATCTGTTGTCAGAAGAAATGAGAAATTTTTGACTTTCTCATCTTAGTAAAAAACTATTTTGTAACAAATTAGTAATTGATAGATGGTCATGGGGATGAGGAGCATGGCATAGGGAATGCAGTTAGCATTAATGTATTGACTAGGTGGAGAGCCAGAGGAGAGAAAGAATAATTAGGGAGATCATTTTATAAACTATATAAATGTCTAACCAAGGTACTATATACCTGAAACTAATAATAAAATAAAATTTAAAATTATATATATTATATAAAAAATAATGTAACAAACAAAAACTTCAGAATAAATAGCGCTTTGGAAAAACAAGAATTTGAAATGGGGGAAAGGGATTCCATTTAAGATCATAGAGTGAATCTGTTTCAAACACTGCCCTCTTCACCAAATGTACTGTAATGGAAGGTAAAACATAAAAAGAGAAAGTAAAGAGAAATAGTTGGACTTATAAATAAGATAGATATTGCCATTCAGCAAAATTGCCATAAACATAAAGGTGGGGTGAGATGGTAGGCAAGGGCGGACTGGCTTTTTTTTTGTTCCCAGTGAGGATTCCAGCTTCTGCAGAGTGGAAGAGGCCAACTGCACTGGATGCAACACAGAGAAACACAGCCGGGCTCACTGCTCTGTTGGATGAGGGAGGAACAAATGCAAATATTTCAGACATACATAGATTAAAAGAGTTTATTTTGCCAATGACTAAACAAAAATCTAGCAGAAGTTGTAGTTAAAGGAAAATAAACCCAGAAGTTAGGCATGGGGTATAGAAAACAATGAGCATAAAAACTGACAAAAATATGTTGGTAGACTTAACTATTTAATATAAAAATAACTATACTTTAAAAGGATAAAACTAAAACATTTAAAGACCAGATGGTAGAAACTGCTTTGCTTTTCTTTAGGTAGATAAAAAATAGTCAGAAAGAGCAAGAAAGTACGGAATTATTGTTGATTTTTTAAAAAAAAGTACAGATAAGTTTGCACAATAAAATTTAATGGCAAGTGTCTACAGCCATGTCACCCTAAACAAGCCCCATCTCATCTGATCTTGGAAGCTAAGCAGGGTCAGGTCTGGTTAGTACTTGGATGGGAGACCACGTAGGAAGACCAGGTGCTGTAGGCATAAAAAATAAAAAATAAGGGTTTGTAAACTGACAAGGTCCTTGCAACCAGTGATGTCAACCAAGGGTTGCCTCACCTAAAAAAAACAAAATTTAATGGTACACAATTAGAGACATGATCAATAGCATATACATTAACAGAAGAAGAATGAGGAGAATAAAATATTACATATGCAATGGAACACAGTAAAGAAGATAGAGAAACAATCAAAGAATAAAGACGATAAACAGAAAACAAAAAATGAAATGATACACATAATATCAAATACATGAGTGTTTATAATAGATGCAAATAGACCAAAGTTTTCTATTTAAATAGTTTTTAGAATAAATAGCTTTTTTATCTATGAGATATGTGTAAAATAAAACTATATAAAGACATCTTACAACTACCAACCTAAATAAAGCTGGTATAGCAATAATATTAGTCAACAACAGAATTTAAAATAAGACCAATAGTTAAACAGAATGACTTGAAATAATGATAAAACGAACATTCCACCAAGAAGGTAGAATTATGAACTTGTATACATCTAATGATATAGCCTTGTCTTGGACAACATAAAGTATAAATTTACTTAAAAGAAGAAATTGACAGATCTATAATCATACTGGATTATTCATATATACCTCAATTATAAATAGATTAAGCATGTCAACAATTAATGAGAATTAAGAAAATATGACAAGTTTGCTCCATTCAGGTAATTATACAGATATGTACAAAAAATCTTATATCCAATTTTAAAAAATACGTATCCTTTTCAAGTTTACATTGAACATTTATAAAATCTGACCACTAATTAAGTCATAGTACAAAGAAATCTCTACAAAATTTAAAAAATTAGTATAACAAACTAGAACCTTTAAACATAATGCATTTATAACAAGAGAAAATAATTTAAATATATTTGGAGACTTAAAAGTTTACTTTAAATTTATACAGTTTAGAAAGGAAATTCTAATAAAAATTATAAAATATTTAGAACTGAACTACAACATTCCCTATATGTAGCAGAAATGCAGCTACATTTTATAATTTTGCTTTTAAATTTTTAAAAGCTTTCACCTATGTAGAAGTAATAGGGCATAAAGGTTAAGGTACAGCTCTTAGTTTTTTCCAAATGACTATTTTTCAAATTATACACACACCATTTATTGATTATAGATGTAACATTTTTATATGCACTATTTTCTCATGTAGTTGGGTCTTTTGCTGAATTCAGTGTTATGCTCTGTTGGTAAAAGAGTACCAGGTTAATTTAGCATTAATTTAGCTTTGTGATATGTTTTAATGGGCTACTTTCGTCTTACTATTCTTTGTAAGAATTGTCTGGAATGTGTATTTTTCCTGATTAACTTTTATATTATTTTGTATGGTTTCATAAAAAAGTATAATTAAATTTTAAATTTGCATAGAATTTTTGGTTATTTTAGGAATAATTGATATTTTTACAATACCATACTTTCCTATCCAAGAAGAAAGGCTGTATTTTGATAACTTTAAGTTCTTTCTCATGGTCTTCAGTGATATTTTAATCATTTTAATGTTTTTCTTAGATAGGTCTTATGTAGTTTTTGTTAGTTAATGCCTAGATTTTTTATCTTTTTAATTATTTTTATTACTGGCATCTTTTCTCCTTTTTTCTTTGCCTTTAGACAATGAATCTATTGTTTACTGATTTTGTAGTTAGGCACATTATTGAATTCTCTAATTTTTTTCTAATCTTTTTCAGTTGCTTCTCTTAGATTCTCTAGGATTATAATAATGCTATATGAAAACATTGAAAAATGTCCTTCTCCTGTCTTCTATTTTTAGCTCTTATTTATTGCTTATCCCTTACTGCATTAACTAGTTACCTGTAGAAAATGTGACATGAAGTTATATAGTAGTAATGGTGTTGAGATCCTTCTTTTGCTCCTGATGTTAGTGAGAATTCTTCTACTTTTTCACCATTAAGGACCTCCCTCAGCCAATCAATAAACAAAGAAAGCAAAGAAAGAATAATAATTAGAAAATAGAAAATGCAAAAACAAAATTAAGATCAAATTTATCTATCATACATGTAAATAGTATTAGCTCTTTTGTCATAAATTGGTTTTCAGGTTGGATGGAAAACCAAACTAAGTGATCTATACAAAGGATGTATTCAAAACCAAGTAATTCAGAAAGGTTAAAAAGGCAGACAAGGAAATAGGAGGTAAATGCTAAGCAAAAAAAAAAAAAAAAAATGGAGTAATGATATTAATATCAGTACATCACAGCAAAAGTGTTAAACGAGACAAGGAAATATAGTTAAGAATAATAAAGGGTAAAAATCACAAAAATAATAAAGGGTAAAAATGGATGTGATGGGTTTAAATTTCATGCAATAAATACCAAAGTGAGAAACCAAAACTGATACTTCACCCCGCCACCATTGTGAAATGTGTACACCCTGCACCACCATTGGAGAAAAAACACCTTCCATTTGAGATAAACCACAAGAAAAACAAGAACACTTGAGTCCCCTCCAGAAATAAAGCCTTGAGGCCCTTTCCTGTAAAAGTTGCTGACTTCATGAGACAGCAGTGTTATCTCTGGCATCTGAAGACAGGCAGCAATTCTTGCAAATAGAATAATCAAGTAAGGGAAAATGGCCTTTCACCATTAGTTGAGAATGATAAACAGATAAAAAATAACTTTGTGTTTTTACTACTTTAAAGATTGGCCACATCCTTTCTTCAAGAGACCCAGTTCTCCTGAGGGGTGGACTCCCCTATGAACATAGCAAATAGAAATACTTTTCTCAATGCTCAAATGTTTCTTTGAATTTTCCTTTACTACAACTTCAAGGTATATCAAGCATAAAAAGCAGAAAATGTAACAGAAACACATTTGGACAAAAATATACAAGTGTGTTCAGAATTGGACAAAAACAGTGATGATGACATTAATTCAACTTTTTTGACCCATAACAAATTAGGGAGGCAAAAATTAAAAAGGCATATAACATTTGAAAAGTATGATTAATCTATATTCAAAAAGCATAATATACTTTTCTTTATTACTTATCACCTTTGTCACTGTTGATTGCCCACGAAGAAAGACAAAGATATTCGTGCACTTATCCACTTTCTGCCACTCTCTCCACATTTTGCTTGTTTGTATTATTATTATTAAATTAATATTTATGACATTTTCCTCCAAAGCCATTTTCCCATATATTCATTTACTACTTACTTATCACTAATCTCTTTGTCATTGATTCTATAATCATCTCTTATTTGGCTCTCAAAACAATTTCCTTTTTTTCAAGAAGTCATTATCAGTTCTCTCTCCTCAAAGTTCTCTGCTGTTTGGAAGTATCTGTCTGAGGCTAAAAAGGGCCATTATTGAGACTTTAGGCTCTTGCAAGCAGACAGCTCAGGTTTGAAGTTTAGTGATATGACCTTGAGCAAGTAACTATGCTCATGTTTCCTTAGTCTTAAGGGAGGGACACCTATATGTGCTGTTTATTTTGTTTGTTGGCCCTACCCTACCCTACTCCACCCATGTCCAGATTCACTGTAGACTCTGCTCTTCCTCATTAAGTAACCAGAAAGCTGACCTCTACTCTCTGCATCATCTGTGTTCCCTGGCCCCTGACTTCCAACAGGATTTGGCCAATAGGAGGGATTTGTAGGAAATCAGAGAGAGGACAAGAAAAGTGGGTATTTTGTCCTTGCTTTCTCTGTGCTAGACCCCGTGTCAGGACTGTTATTACATATTGTCTCCATTAAACTGTAAGATCCACGAGACTATGTCCATCTAGTTAGTTGCTCTCTCCCTGGTTCCTGTAGTTTAATAGCTGTTTAATAAATATTTGCTGAGTGAATAATTGTGTACTGGTGACTCTCAACTGGGAGCTAAACTTTTAGACTCTGGAGTCTGGGTTCCACTGCTTTCTACCTGTTGGACCTATAAGAACTTATGACCTGATACTTTCCCTCCATCAGCATTCATTTCCACTTGTGCAGGGGTCACTGCAGGTCCAACTCTCCTATCCATGGATCCAAAATACAAAGTGCTCAGAAAGCCCTAAGTTTTTGTAAGTTTGGCACAAACTCATTTACTTGCAAAATGTGGCCTGATTTGAATTGATATAAATGATTTATAGAATGTATTTTTCCAATTTAGTGTGAACATTTATAGATTTCACTGCAAAATACTAATATTTTGAATACAGGGTGCTTCTCTAGAACCCCTGGATTTTATTTTATAGGGCACATATGCCTGATTCTCTTTCTAAGATCTGAAAAAAAATCCAAATTTCAAGACACATATGGCTTCAGATTTTTTAAACATAGAATTGTGGACCAGTAATAAGACCTATGTTATTGGGTTGTATGGATTTAATGAATGGGTCAAGTGTTAGTGCCTGCCACACAGTGAACAATAAATATTAGCTGTCAGTATTCTAAGACCTTTGTTTTCTCTGATGCTTCTGGGAGTGAGTTCTTTCTAACTCTTTCCTATCATATTTCAGACCTGTTTGTATTGTTTAAAGATGATCATGGGTCCTGAGCAAGGTGTATTATAATTATTTTTTATTGTGTCAGGGACAAGGGAGAGGAGGACAGCTCATCTGGATTGTGGAAAGTTATTTTTTGTGAGCCTGGTGTCTGTTCTCACTACTTTAAGTTTGTTCCAAAGCCCTGCCCAGAGTTCATTACAACTACATGAAGTTATGTTCAAGGCCTGAGGGGGGTGGCCATCCTGGAAACTATTCTTTGTGTAGAGATAGGTTGTACCTTCTTCATCTACTTCTCCTCAATTGCTATCTATAGTACCAAAAAATAAGATAAAACTCATGGGCTGGACCTATAACCTCGTCTTCTGCTTGAAAAGAGGGGGATTCTTTGTGGTCTCTTTACCCTGGACCTCTTGCACCTTCAAAGAAGCTTGTTTTATGTCTCTTCTGTTCATATTTTCTTTGTTTTTAGTCTTCTGTTTTGCTAGATTCATATATTTTGTTGGATATAATTAGCCCTAGGTCATTGTGAATAACCTGCCTTCTTTTTGCGGCTTTGTTTTTAGCTAGAAAAACAAACAAACAAACAAACAAACAAACAAAACAAGACACAAAATAGATAGTGTGCTCTAGAGATTTTTTCTGATTCTGGAGAGACACAGATAGATTTTTATCTTTGTTGGATTTTCTACACCTTTTTCTTCTTCCTACGTTGGAATCAATTGGATATATATATATATATATATATCTTTTTTTTTTCTTTCACTGTTAGTAGCTATACTAGTTTCTGAAATCTTCTTCTCTGTCTCTCTCTGTCTCCGTCTCTTTCTCCCTGTCTGTCTCCCTCTGTCCATCCCTCTCCCTCTCTCCTCAGCTTATGCTTTTCACAGAGTAGGCATAAGGCTCTGTTTTTTCTTATGTTTGACTACTACTGGTTTATTTTTATGTCTTATTTTACTTAAATTTTGTAAATTTCTTTAATTGTGGTGGGAGAGAATCTGTGATAGTTTAACTCTGCCAATTACTCTGAAAATCTCATCTACTACATTATCTTTAATAATATAAAGGTACATTGTCCTTAAGTCATTTTGTAGGAATTAATAGATAAGGGTAATTAGACATAGGGCACTTAATTTCTGTATGCAGAAGGTAGTAAAATCAAAAAGCCCATAGATTTGAGCCCTACAAAGTGCCACAGTGAGAAACCTCCATCAATTAAGGCAGACCAATCATTGATGCCATACATTCATTCATTCTACACATATTTTTGGAGTACCTACAGTGAGCTGGGGACCTGAAGGCAGAGCAGAAAAATGAAAGAAACTGAAATTTTTGCTTTCGTGTAACAAGTTCTGTAGGAGAGAAACAATAAAATTTAAGCAAGTATATTATGTAGCTTATTAAAATCTATAAGAGCTATGAAATAAAATAAATCAAGAAAGGCTAATAGAGCCAGAGGCAGGGGAAGGGGTGTGATTTTCTCTATTTGTGGAAGGCCTCACTGAGAGGGTGACATTTGAGAAAAGATTTGAAAGATTCCAGGAATCGAGTTCTGCATATTTGTGAGTGGGGGTGGGGCATCCCAAGCAAAGAGAACAGCAAGATAACATTTTCTTCCCCATATTTTTCTTCTCTTTTCTTCTGGACATAGAAGATAAAATTCCTTTGATGACTGGGCTGCTCAGAAAATTATTTCAATTCTTCACTCTGTCTCCATTTATAATATAGCCTGAAGGGGCTGCATACTTTAAAGCAATTACTAACATTTGTAATCAAATTTAAGTATCTTTTTTGGCGATATACAAGAATGAATATGCATAAATTGGTAACTGTTAGAAAATATATGTTCTAATAAATTTACTTTGTACTTATCATTCAAATTAGTATATGTTAGGGGCCTCACTGATTACAGCAGAAACAAGCAACCAAAACTTACAGATCTGCCAGATTCTTTCAAGGAAAAGTTTGTTCCTTGTTTCTATTTGTTTTATTTTATTTTATTTATTTTTAAATTTATTTTTTAAATTACAATTGACATTCAAATTATTTTATATTAGTATCAAGTGGACAATATAGTGGTTAGACATTTATATAATTTACAAAGTGATCCCCCCAGTTAGTCTAGTACCCACCAGGCATTATACACAGTTATTACAATATTATTGACTATATTCCTCATGCTGTACTTTACATCCTCATGACTATGTTGTAATTACCAATTTGTACTTAATCCCTTCGCCTTTTTCACCCAGCCACCCAATCCCCTGCCCATCTGGCAATCATCAGTTTGTTCTCTGTATTTATGAGTTTGTTTCTGTTTTGTCCTTTTTTTTGTTGTTGTTCTTTAGATTCTACATATAATCAGATCATATGGTATTTGTCTTTCTCTGTCTGATTTATTTCACTTAGCATAATACCTACCTACGTTGTCACAAATTGTAAGATTTATTTTTTTTCTATTTGTATATCATTCCCTCTTTTCATAAATAGTGGGTTTGAGCTATGATTTCCTTTTTAGTGTCTTTATTGAGCTCTACTTTCTGAAGCAGAATATGATCTAAAAGGAACAAAATTTCTGCTTCAATGAGCTGGATAGTTTTATCAGGTGCTTTCGATCTGAAAGTAAATTGTACTCTGGAAAATATATGCTTCTTGCTTGTGTGTTTTTTTTTTTTTTGAGAAAGGATTTAACAAATAATTTTCAACATATGCCTATTCTATTTGAAAAAGATATAATAAAACAGCATTTGGTATTTAGGATAATGAGCTAAAAATAGCTGAGAGACTGTACTCTCATTTGGGGGAAAAATCACTATGAAATGATTTTTTTTCTTCTCATTCTGAGCATTACATAAAGCAAAACTAATTCACAGCAACTCAAGTATATTCTCAAAGAGAAATCTCAAGTCACTCTCAGCTTAGGACCCTGGAGACCTCATTATGCTGCCATTACAAACGGACCTGCAGCAAGTTGTTTACGCCTTTCTGCTTGTGAGTTAAGCAAATGGCATTGCTATGCGGATACGTTACCTTGTTGCTGGCGCATATACAAATATGCCCAGAGTATCTCACTTTATGGAATTAATGCATTCTTGAAAAATTGTGTTCTGATTTAATTGTATCTTGGAAGTTTTACATCAGTGATACTCCAAGGGCATACTCCCTGAGCAGGCTTATCAGGATCATGGAGGTTTATAAGCCTTTTTAAAAATTTCTATGTACCGAACCCCCCGCCCCCCCATGCTGCTATATTCTTTGAAGGAGAATGAGGGTTCTCCCCCTCTTCCCTTCCAGGGAAAGTAAGAATCTTCACTGTGGAGGATTACAGTTCTTGTATGGAGAATAGAATAGCCCTCAGAAACATCAGAGGGGAGACAAGGTTGAGAACTAAGAGGAAGCTTCCCTTTCTGTATCCTTCAAAAGCGAGTATGCACTTCAATCTCATGGCACTTTCCATGGTGCATGTTAATTCTTTGTTCATATGTCTCCACCTCTTCCTAGAAGCATCTTGAAGATAAGAGTGGCAATTGCTTATTTTGTAATGCCTTGTACACAGCAGCTCCTCGATAAATATTAATTGGACAGATGCATGAATGATCTTAAGGATACAACATTTGAGGGATCAAAATAGTATAAAGTTATCTTAGTCCTTAAGGGATTTAAAATCTAATTATCAGAATAAAATATATACATGCAAGGAGAGCTAAAGCACAGCAGTGTTCTAAGGAGAGTAAACTCTATTAAATGAGAGACCATTTTATTTGGCTGAGCACCTTGATGGATTTGCATATGCAAATGAAATTTCAATGCTGATCTTCAGTATAAGGACTAGAGGAAATTGAATTGTTTTACCAAACAGAATGAAGAAAATTAGATTTTCAAGAGGTGTTCCAGAAGGGAGGGGGCAGCAATTGAGGATGACAGAAGGGGATAGGTGAAAGGAGAGAGAGAGAAGCCAGTGAGTTGAAGTGAAGCTGATGAATAAATGGTCACTGTGAATCCCCAGATTTTAATATTTTCTCTTTTTTGGATTGTTCTGATGTAGACCCCTGCTGTGTCTCCCCAGTTATTCAGTAATGACTGTCCAATGCAGATCTGTGACTAGATATACAGATACCTACCTCGTAGAATACACACACACACACACACACACACACACACACACACACACAGTTCTGAATGAATATGGTGCAAAACAACAACTGACTAGATATTTCTGTAACTGTGAGACATTTTTTTCTGTTTTCCAAATGTTTGGTTAAGTCTATTATTTATATAAAATATTAAATGAGTGGGATTTATTTGCTCTTTATTGGTTTTATTTCATAGACATCAGGGAAAGAGTCAGAGTTCCATGTCTAGAATGACCAGGGGCAGAATAGAAACACTAATTATAGGAGTGGAAGATGGTCCACATACCAGGTTAATTGCACAGAAGAAAGGATGCAGAGCTGGAGGTGACTAAGAGCATAAAAGTCCTACAGGAATTCACCAGACGTTTGTGGCATGTTAAAGATAGGCAAAGTGGGTTTGAGACACATTTAAGTAGATCTTAATGGATAGGGAGATTCTAGCTGACATCTGAGTTACAGATACATAAAAAAAAATCTAAATCACAATGTAATATATTATAAATGTCAGATGAATGACAGATAGAATAAATAGTAGAGAAGTTCAAAGTACAGGAAGTCATTTGAGCTGAGGCAAAATTTAAAATCTTTTTTTTCAAGGAATTAGGATTAAACTGGAATCTTGTAAAAGAGTAAATTTCTAATCATTTATTTGTTCAATAAATGCCTACTCCCTTTATTCTAAATATATTTATTTGGCTCCTAGAATTTGTCAGGCACTATGCTAGACTGTCTAGATATAAAGATTATTAAGACATGATCTTTGTCTTCAAGGAACACAAACCTGAGGGTGAAAACCATTTTCTAAGCAAGTAACAATAATTTCTTATAACGTGATAAGCCCTACAATGGCATAAGAATAAAATTCTGAAAGGACACACTTGGGAACAATTCTTTCTGTTTGGGTTATATTAGAGAAAATTTCACTAAAAACTTGATATTTAAACTGTGTTGAAGGTAGCATAGACTATAATAGGTCAAGATTAAGAAAGAGTAATTTACTCATTGGCCAGGACATGGAAGCAACTGAAGTGTCCTATGGCTTAAAAAGCTGTGGTACATATATACAATGGAAAATTACTCAGCCATAAGAAGAGATAATATACTGCCATTTGCGACAACATGGATAGACCTCGAGATAATCATGCTAAGCAAAATAAGCTAGACAGAAAAAGTTGAAAATCACATGATATCGCTTATATGTGGGATATAAACCTAAAAGTAACAAATGAACAGGACAAACAAACAGAGACTCATGGATATGGTCTATAGACTAGTGGTTACCAAGAGGATAGCGGGTGAAGAGGAAGGGAGAGGTAGATGAGGTAATGGGGGTCAAATATAGGGGTGTAGCGGGAGAGTGAAGTAGGTAAATGGGATCAAATATATGATAGCTGAAGGAAACTGAACTTTAGGTGGTAATCACACAATAGAATATACAGATGTCAAATTATAATGTACACCTAAAAATTATATAATTGTATTAGCAATATTACCCCAGTAAACTTAATTTAAAAAAAAAGATGATTTAATCGATGGGAATCATGTGAGCAAAGCTAGGAGATCTGAAGTACATGTGTGTGTAAAATATGGTGAAGTTCAATGTGGCTGAAAGAAATGTGTTGGGAGCAAGCTGGAATGTTACCTTCGGGCAAGAAAGTAAAAGGTTCAATGGCATTATTTATAGATGGGAGACTTCACAGGTTTCTTAGCTGGGGAGCACAATCAGATTTCTTTTAGATTATTGAATTCGGGAGGAGAATGACAACAAAAGAGAATTAAATAGCCAATGTTTGTGTGGTATTTATTTTGTTCTAGGTACATTCAAAGTGTTTGACACATATTAACTACTCACAGCAATGCTAAGAGGTAGGTCCTATTATTAACCCCATTTTATAGATGAGAAAACTATATAGGTCACATAGTAAAAAAGTGTACTTTTAAATGCTACACCAAGTGCCTTTTGAAGTTATAAAACAAGGCAAAAATGCAAGGTAGAACTAATGAGATTTTAAAATAGGACAATGGTAAAATAGAGCTGGAACCAAAAACTACTACAGCAGCATGGAAGAAAGAGATGACAAAGGCAAATCAATTTCTTGTTTAGATTGCTGGATAAACGTTATTAACCAAGAGAGACATACCAATTTACTCAGGAAAGAAGAAAAATGTAGCTTTTCAGTGAATCATGATTTTTATGCTCTCAGTAAGCATCTAACCAAATGGCAACATTGACACATACTACAATTTCAGCATGGATGGTCAAGCTCAAATTCATGAAAAGAATAAAATGCTGATGTAGCAACTGCTGGATTAAATTTAAATCTGTAATACACAGTGCCAAAAATTCAAATACAAAAGAGATTTTCAATTGGTCAATTAATCACTCCATTGTTTGGTGTCATATAACAAGAAAATCTGGAAGACTGAATGAATTCTACTTTTTATATAGTTTTTTGCCATTATGTAGCTGCCACATTTAAGAAATGAAGCTAGCCTCTGAGAAATATATGCACAGAAGCAGGCAATAATTATATCTGTGGCTGTTTCTGGATTGTAAAAACATTCTTAGCCCCTGGCATGTGCATATAGATTGCTGAATTTCATAAAATAAAAATAATAATGCTTCATATTGGCATGATGCTTCATATAGTTTTCAACACTTTACCAGAAAAAAAGATGCAAACCCCAATGTGTGTTCCTAAATAATTAGTGATATAGAAGTATGTTTGATTCTTTAATATTTCTATGCTTGTTTCTTAAATGTCTATAATGTACACAAAACTAAAATATAAGGATTTAAGGGAGTTCATTAGAGTCCAATCACACATGCATTGTTCCTTGTGTATTTTCAAACCAGCTGGGGGAATGTTAAGATGTTTCATTTTCTACAAGCTGACCTATTTAGAGGATAACCTTCTTTTGCTGAGCCCTACGCTTACACATTGCTAATGTGCTTTCTACTTATTTAGAATTTAAATTTGTTTATTCATTCAGTGTTTGGTTGTTTTTGTGTGCAGTAGTATGATTGTAGGCAGTTTTCATTTGAAGCCACTGGAAGACAAGGGTCCCATCTGCTCACTCAAGATGTGCAGCATGAAACACAGAGATGATCAGAGGTGTGCGGGATGAATGACTGCTTGATGACAAGATGATGGATGATAATTTCTGAATCCCTTTGGGGATGCCTAGATAATTGTTTTGAACATAAACTCATCACATTTGGCTATAGTATATTGTATATATATAAATATACAATATGAGATATGATAAATGAGGAAAAGATGCCTTTCTTTCACATCAAATATTCAAGAAAGTCATCCTGAGACATCTAAAGAATAACACCTGATGATTTTACATAATGATATTAAGAGCTACCAGCTATTAAATATCTTCCCTGTCATCTACTTCACAGATAAAAGTGCTAAACATTTGAAATTTTTTAAAATCTAATTTAAGATCTACAGAAACTTAATAAGGTAGTAATATTATTCCTGTTTTATAGCTAAAGAACCCAAGGTGTGAAGAGATGGAATAACTTTATGGAGGTCATATTGTTAGTGAAGCAAGTTTGAACACAAGGGCTCCAAAGGCTATGTTCTTTTTACCTAATAGAAAACAATCATGCCTGAGGGTTAACATCTCAGGATACTCAGCAAAATTTGAGAAATCAAGGCTATAAGAACTTCAAAGAACCAATCCTTCAGTTAGAATATGGAAGCTATTTATAGATTATCAGTCAAGCAAAGCCCTCCTCCCAACACTGCATTGATGGTCAATATTTATTTAAGTTTAACTCCCTGCTATCTGTTCTTAGCCATTTATTCATTTGATGAACATGAGAACGATAAATTTTTCACAAGTATTATTTATATGACAAAGTACAAAAAATGGTGAAAACAAACCACATATGTGTCAATTTATTTAAATTCTATTTCTCTCATAACTATTATAACTATTAATTGAATAATAATTGAATAACAACTATTAATTGAACATCTATAATGTGCAAAATTTTTTTTTGTGCTAACTACTATAGCAAGGTTTAAAAAAATATACATGGCTGCTCATCCCCTTACGCTTGTCTGGAGAAGAGTAGACCAGCTGTTTCCTGTCACCTCAACTTTTTTTTTTTTTTGCTTTATTTATAAGGCATCTTTGTTCAGATATCTTCTAATATCTTTATTCAAAAAATTCTAAACCAAAATTACAAAGCATTGGATAATTCTTTTAGTTTGAAGCAATAACATAAAATCAAATGAGTGAAATCAACACATAAATATATTTAGCTATTTGTAGAGGTAAGCCAAGAGATTGCAAGTATGACTGAAAGTATGGGAATATAAAAAATGCTGAACAATCTGAATGGAATCCCAGGACCAAAATATAGTTGGGATTAGAAATCATATGTAATTGGTGGGAATTTCACAGGGCAAAGCTTGAATTTATAAAACTGTTATCTAGTTTTTCTATGAAATCTGAGTATTTTTCATGAGACACCATTTCCATCAAAGAGCAGAAAGATAAATTTGTCCACATCTAGGAAAACTTGGTCAAAGTAATTACTATTCTGTTCATATGCTCAGTCACATCAAGGTTTTTCTTGCTTCTTCTTATAGGATCATATTTTAAGTTCCAGGAGGTTGGTATGAGGACCACAGCTTAAGTGAAGAGGGAGGTTTCATTCCTTGTGTGTCTTTATCTTGGCCAATGTCATAGGGTCTTCATTGTTGACATCTGCTCCTGATGTCCACAGTTACTGGTCTCCAGACAAGTGTTCTCAAGTTTCCTCTCAAACTGCAAGACCCACTCTCAACCTTTACCTACTTTCTCTCTCTCTCTCCCTCTCTCAATCAAAAGGAAAAAAAGAAAAGAAAAACCTGGCTCTTACAAATCACATACTCATTCACTTTCAAGACTATGCTTTCTACTAGGATTGTTTTAAAATCTATCTATAACCTGCATTTAAAATATCTGCAGATTTAAGAATCTTTGGATTCTATTATGTCTTTTCTTCCTTGTGACAAAGGGATGCCCTGTGAGGCAATAGAAAACATTTCAAGGAATAGACGAGGCCACAGAAAACTTACTGGAGGTTGTGAGGGAATCTCAAAATATAGTGAATTTTGTCCTGTGATACTATCATTTGTACCACTTTTGTGAAAGACCATATGATAAAAAGGTAATCTTTTTAGAAAAAAAAGATAATTTTCAGAAAAGAATGGTAATGAGGCATGAGGAAAAAACAACTGTTAAAAAAAGAAAAATTAGGAAAATAGAATATACAATTGATGGCTGAATGTTTTCTAAGACACCTTATGAGCAGTGTCAGTGTTTTTAATATGAACTTGAAAACTCAATATTGCATGCGCATGCCATGTGAAATTTAATAGAGATGAAATTTAATAACATGGTCAAGAAACTAGTCAGGAGGAAGAGCACCCACATTTGATTTATTCACTTGGGCATAATTTGTGCGGTATAACTATTACACTGTTTGTCCATGGTTTCCCCAGCTTGCTTGTTAAGCTCTGAATTGCCAATGGATTAATTAGCATTTCTGTATCAAGGACATGGTCTGAGGTCTTTGAAAAATTTCAAGATGGGAACAGTTGAATTTTCTTAGAGTATATGTGATGCTTTTAAATGATACATCCGAATCTAGGGTAACATTTACTTTACGTTTTTAAAGAAACAAGGTTAAGTAGCATTTTAAATAACAATGAAAAATAAGATCTTTGATGTCCACGAGAGGTGTTTACCTGGTGATTTACAATTGTCATTCTGACATCACAAACATGCTATGTCACCCGCATGGTTTTCTTCACCCCATGAGACACCATGAGAAGTACCTCAGAGTATGTCAATGCTAAGATATGCCTACTATTTTTAGAGAGTTTGACTCATTTTTTGTCTAGTCATCACTTAGAAATTGCTCTAAATTAGATGTTTAGGCAAATATATATATTTTGGTGTAGAGAAGAGAAGGTGAAGGTGAAGGAGAATTTGAGGACAGAAGTGAAAAATCAAGTACTCGTCATGATGAAGACTTTTTATTATTTCCTGAATTTTCATAGAAAATACTGATGTAGAGCAGAGGATCTTCCTTAAATCAATGGATCTCAAGAAGATTAATAGATAAACTTTAGGAGTGCCAAAAATGACAGAAAATAGTATGAAATATATATATTTTTTGCATATGTTTTTCTGGGTAGAGGGTTCATAATTTTCTTGAATTTTCACAAATGATTCTAATTCAGAAAAGGATGAGTGAGAATTGGTCTAGAGCAAAGATGGACAATAAGTTTTATCTTAAGCACCAAGATAAAATGTTAAATAGTGATTTCTTGAGGTCCTGTGATGAGAAGGATTTTTAGGTTCAGCAGTAAAGACCGATTGATTAGGAGTATCTGTCAAGTATTTGTGAGGTAGAAGCAGTGTTTGCTATTTCTAACTTAAACTGAATTTTTCCAGAAAAATCAGCAAGCTCTGTGTTCTTAACAATTATTTAAGAACTATTCCTTAGGATCTAAGGAGAATGTGAAACAAGAGGGGGATATTCAGCTTAGTTTGTGACTGAGTTATAAATTTCTTTTAAAAATTCTTGACAATGGATTTAAGTTTTTAGTTTCCCTTTCTTCAGAGTTTTATACTGGAACCATTTATACTCCCTGAGGAATATTTAAGACATGTAGAATCCAGTCAAGAAATGTTCCATGGTACAAAGCTCCTAATTAATTTAATAGCAACTGTGGGTGTGCATTAAAGACTAGGATTTGGCCCCTCGTTTCTATGATTATGAGGAAACAACATGAATAAAATATGCAACTATTTTTAGTGGATTTATAATAGAAATGAAACAAGCATTACATTTAATATTGTACAAGCTACCGTCTGCTAATCATTTAGGTCTTCTGGGAAATGCATAAGCATTCTTTTTTCTTCACTCAGTGTTCTTGACTCTCTTGATATTAGGGAGTAACTGAGATCTTGAGAAAGAGAAGAGACTTCTTATCTTCATTCTATCTTCTTAAGGGCAAGGAAGAGTTGAGAGTGAACAAGCGTAGACACAGTTTACCTTTAAGGGCATTCCATTTTCAATAATAAGGGTTCTCACAAGTAGTGTAGCACTAAAGGGTCTCTCTATTCTTCCCACTTTCCACTGGCAGAGGCCCTGAAAGAGAGAATACAAGCCCTTTATGTGAGACTGCAGTTGGCCAACAAATATTTACGGATCACAAACTGGAGTCAAGACATTGGGCTTGGTGGTGGAGACACGGGTAGGGATCAGTCATGGGTCCTGCCTTTAAGACTCTTATAGTCAAGCAAGAGACCTAAAATGTATTTAACCAGTCATGCTAATAAGAGGTGAAAAGGCAAAGTGCCTTCAGAGAGTGCAGGTGAATTATTACAAGAATTCAGAAGGAGGATGACCTCAAGTACACTCAAGTACTAACCAGTAGTCCCAGTTTGCTTTCTGGCTTTGCTCCACTAAGCTTGTGCACATGTGGTTATGGGCGACTTCTGCTAAAGCACCTGCTAAAGTGCTTTCTGCTCAGCTGCCTGAAATGCATGGGCCTCGGAGTAGAGAACTGAACTCAATATATTTTTAGATATTACAGGTATTTTATATAGTTTGGCTATGTATTTAATACAAGCGCTCCTGAGTTTTTCTTCATGGCATAACATTGTAATGATTCATTGTCTTAGTAAAATGTCATGTTAATTTTACTTTCAGTGTGGCCAGGAGTTGACTTGCTGCTTCAACAATAAATTAGCCTCTCCTAAGCATAAGTTAAACAATAAAAGACATAAAGAAATATACTGTGGTATTGTGGTAAGCACCTGATAGTAAAATATATTTAATGCTTTTGGAAATATTATATATCTGATATAGCCAACCTCTACTTAATGGAGGATTGCAAGTTAAAACCAGAAATGTGTCAAAATTGGCAGATATCTTAAAATAAAAATGTTTCTTCATAAAGTGTAGAAATTATTAACATTAAACAGTAATCATTAGCAATAAAAATGAAATAATTATAATTTTTGTTAGAAGTTTTATAAAATATAATATTTAAAACATAGTTCTTATAACAATTTATTGCTGAACTTACAAGTTGAAAATCAAAGCTCATTGAAAAAAATTTGCATTTCTTGAGCCTTTGAGAGGATCATATAAGGAAGAAATTGCATACTAGATACCCCAGAGTAAACCAAGCACCATTATCTTTTAGTTTTAGGACATTAAGAGAAAATTAGAACCTGGGGAGTTAATATCCACTGTTGTTACTTCACGTCATTCTCCTTCTTGTCCTTTTGGAGGCTGATCATTTTCATGCAGCTATCATTTTTAAGGAATGTAAGCAAACCAGTTTGTGGTATGAGCTGGGATTGCCAAACATGATTTCTGTTCATAATTACCTTTATGTTGAAAAACTATTAAAATTAACAGGGTCAACAGTCCGCAAACAATGCCGTATAATTGGGTTTGATTATCTTTGATCTTCTTTTATGTCAAGTTTCATTATTTAGCTTCTTTTATACACAGAATCTATTTAACCATTCATGCATGTACATGGCAAGAAATAGGTTTGCAGGATGTTTGACAGGTCAGGGAAAGTGATGAAGCAATGTTATCAAACAGTTGTCAGACAGCTGCACACAGGCCCCGAGGAGTATTAAGTAAGCCATCAATAAAGATAACTTCTCAGTAAAGTATCAAATCAAATTTCACATTTTTATTTGGAAAATACTGGTATTTTGACTTCCTGGAGTTCTTCGAACTCAATCACATGGGATCCTAAGGATTTATTTAAAAATGAAACTTCCAGAGACAAATTGGGAAACTCATTGTTGACTTTGATTCGGATCCTCACTCTGTTATTTATAGCTCTGTGACATTGACCAAGTCATTGAATCTCTTTGTATTTTCCTACTTTGTAAAATATCATTGTTGATATTTACCTGCTTACTTTTCAGAGTTGCTATGAGGGTCAAATAGGAGAATGTGTAGGGAAGGGTTTGCATATTATAAATTCATGTGCAAATAGTAGTTGAATCAGGCTTTCTGTACAGGGGACAGGGGCTCAATAAATCCTGAAAAAGTAAATAAACTATGATCCTAACTTGGAGTTTGTGTTAAAAATCACACTGATCTAAAAAATCATCATTATAAATTTAAAAACTAGGTTAATATTTGTTAAAGAAAAATGAACAAGAATGGCAAAAGAAGTTATAAATAGTTTGGTTTCTCCACACATCTCTAATTTTTGATCATAGATCAGAATGTCATTCTGATGTGTAGATATTAGGTAAAAAAGAAAAAAAAAAGAAAAAAAATCATTTTCTTGGCTTAGATGTTTCAACCTAAATCCAAAAGTTAGTTCCTCTATAATCTTAACTGCATTTTCTTGTGTGTGTGTGTGTTTTAAAGACCATTTGATTTACTAGTCAGTACATTTTTCAAACATCAAACCAGATGTACATTATTTTGCTAGGCACTTTGGAAAATATTACTGCTATCCTTAGAGACAGAGTATCCTGAGCAAGGCCAGGCATATACATTAGAAAAAAAAGTTCATTCAAAAACTACATAGGTGTCAAGCTGAGGGTGACAGGAGGTCCTCTGGGGCAGGCAGCAGTAGTTAGTGTAGTTGGGATCTGAACTACATATAAAGGAGCTGGGTCGATAGAAGGTTAAATAAGGGAGGCCTGGCTGCTTCATTTCTCCAGTAATTTGTTATTTTCTGATTTAAAAAATTCAACTATATTGGAAAAATGCTTTAAACTTTTTTATTGAGGTATAATTAACACATAATATGTTTCAGGTGTCCGGCATAATGATTATTTGTATATACTGCAAAATGATCACCACAATAATTCTAGTTAATGTCTGTTGTCATATATAGTTAAACTCTTTTTTTTGTGATGAGGACTTTTATGATTGACTTTCTTAGCTACTTTCAAACGTGTAGTACAGTATTATTAACTAGAGTCACCATGCTGTACGTTAAAACCCCATGACTTGTTTATTTTATGACTGAAAGTTTGTACCTTTTGACTGCCTTCTCCTTTGTCATGCTCCCCACTTCCGCCTCTGGCACCAATCTGTTCTCCTTATCTATAAATTTTTTTTCATAGCATAATGCCCCTCAGTTCCATCTATGTTGTCACACATGGCAAGGTATTAATATCTTTTTATGGCCGAATAATATTTCATTATTATTTATATATATTTTTCTTTATCCATTTATCTGTCGATGGACACTCAGGTTGTTTCCATATCTTGGCTTTTGTAAATAACACTGCAATGAACATGGGGGTGCACTTATCTTTTCGAGTTGGTGTTTTCATTTTTTTTTGGAGTAATACCCAGAAGTGGAACTACCAGATATGGTAATTCTAGTTTTAATTTTTTGAGGATCCTCCATACTGTTTTCCATAGTGGCTGCACCAATTTACAATCCTAATATCAGTGCACAAGGGTTCCCTTTTTTCACCTCGTCACCAACACTTGTTATTTGTTGACTTTTTTTATAATAGCCATTCAGACAGGTGTAAAGTGGCATCTCATTATGGCTTCAATTTTCATTTCCCTGATGATTAGTGATGTTGAGCATCTTTTCATATATCCGTTGACCATCTGTATGTATTCTTGTGAAAAATCTATTCAGTTGTTCTACCTATTTTTTTAATAGGATCATTTCTTTTGCTATTGAATTCTATGAGTACTTTATATATTTTGGATATTAAACCCTTATCAAATATATGATTGGAAAATATTTTATCCCACTCAGTAGACTGCTTTATTATTTTGTTGATGGTTTTCTTTGCAGTGCAGGGATCTTGAATTTTAAGGACAGAACTATGACTGTTATGTTTCTATGAGTATTTGTTATTTTTATTGCTACAGCTTGTTTTGAAATCAGATAATTTTTCTGAAACAATAAAATGTCAGCTCTTAGGTCTTATGTTATGATTTTTAAATCTTTTTGGCATCAGCATTTACTCTCTAATTGATGATAATATTGAGACATACATAGCCAACTTTTAAAAAGTCTCTAATTCACATCTAATACTCATTTTTTTAACTTTTGCTATATTTTTCTATGAACATGAATTTATTGTTTAAAACTCAGCATGACCTCAGGTAGAATCCACACTTACTAAAGAGTTAATCATAGCAGCCCCTCACCTCACCCTGCCCAGATGTTCCTCTGAGATTCAGGAGGTATTCTGCTACCATTTTCAAAGTACTGGTGAAATTTTAAACTGTGAAAGCTCAGTTATATATTCATTAGCTCTCTCTGGGAGAAGTAATTCAATATGTTCTGATTCCATTTCATAAATCCAACTTTGAATCTGTGCAGGTTTATTCCAGTTTTGAGTTGTTTTACTGCAGTAAAAATCACTCTTGATTTTTCATTGACAACGCAAAGCAAGTGCAATTTTTCTCAGGAGGTTCGTGGCACCCCTTCCCTCTCTCAAATTGTGCTCTCTTGGCCTGGGTGGTTGCAAACGGCAGTTCTCTGCAGGAACTCTTCGCCTTACTGCTCCTGCAATCAGGACTCTCTTCTCTAGTAATTCTAGCAGTCGGCTGTTCCTTGTATTCCAAACGACATGGCACATAAACATCTCTTATTGCCACTTTTAGGTAAATCACTAAAATCAAGCACCAGGGGACTCACTCAGATTGGGGAGTAGTGAGCAGGCGGTAAGATGGAAAAATACAAAGAGAACCTTAGAGATTGGATCTGAAAGGGTCAGAGGCCCCATGCCAAATCAAATTCGTGTTGAGAAGGTTTGTTCTAGTTTTCTTAGCTTCCAATTTTTCTCTTTTTCTGCCCTGGTTCTTTATAGGTTTGTCAAATTTTATCTTTAATCTTTCTCTTTTTCCTGTATGACTTGCTTCTCTGAGGCTTCTTCTCTGAGGCTCCTTCTCTGAGCCTGGCTTATAACTTGTGGAGAGAAATATTTAATCAACTGATTTTCCTATAATGACAAAGAAAGAAATGGTTTGAATTTTTAAGTTGTGATAATTTTCACTTGGTGTGACCAGGTTCATCCACAGACAGAGGGTTGTCTTTGGCAAGAGGAAATTTTGATCTGAGTTCCTGCCCACTTTAGATGATCTTGGGCCTCAGTTTCTTTATCTATAAAGTAGGACTAGAAATAACTCATGGGGTAATTGGGACGATGAAACATTTTAACAAATGCGAAAGTGCTTTTTATACTATAAAGTGCTAGATAAAACTTACTGTATATGACAGGTTTAGCAGTTACAAGTAGCCTCTGCTTGAAAAGGAGAAAGCTGGGCAGTTCCCCTGGGTTTTATTATTTACATGAGAAGTAAGTAAAGGGATTTGCTGGAAACATCTAAAATAGGACAGAACATACTGGTTCTGATGGCACATTTCCCTGAGATGTCTCCCTGGGGCAGGCTGGTTCTGGGTTAAGAAAACATTGGCTAAAACGGTTTCTCCTGTCACAGCTGGTCAAGATACAGAAAGAGACTTTGCAGTTTATCTCCCATTGATCTGGTTTCCTGAATACACTTGCTCAGTTCCTGCTTACAGGCATTCTCTTTAGAAGTTTTGGGACAACAGGAGTCTGTACAGCATGTATGCCCTAGTTCTTTCTTCTTGGATTTATACCTGCCTGTGAGTTACAGAGTGTCATTTTCCCAGGTGTGGGTTGGGTGTATTAGTGGCTCCGACAGTGAGGGCACAAGGCCAGTTCTACAAGCACTTGACCTTCTGTGCCAGTGTTTACCTGCCCGGCAGCAACATCTGAAACAATAATGTTGTCTTTGAATCTGCTGCTGTCACCTTTAATATATTAACTTTATTATATTTTTAACAGCTTTATAATTTGACACTTTTCCCTTTCTTAGCTAAGCAAGTTTCTAATATCTACACGGTGTCATTTAGTCAAAAGTGTTCAGGGAATTTATAGCTAATTATTAAATACACTCATCTGTATTACGGGCACACATCCATTATGTTTAGAAGCAAAGCTTTGATTTATTGGGGTCATGCCTTTATTTATTTTTTTAGGCACAAATTTCCCTCGGGTGCTTTTCATTTACTACACCTATTGGATTAAGGATGTTTTTAAGTAGTGCTTTCAGTTTTCTAGAAATTGACTCCCTGGGTTGGAATTGCAGTTTTATTTCTTACTAGCTTCTATATCTTGTATAAATTACCTCCTCTCTCTCTCTATTTTAATATTCTTATCTGTAAAATGTGGATAAAAGTAATAAGTAATATCAAACATATTTTGGCAGAGAGATTAAGTAAAAAAATGCTTAAAGAGTGAATATCACAGTGCACGGTATGTAGTACATAGTCATTAGCTTGAGTATTATATATTTTTAAAGGAAAACCGGGACACAGAATAGGGTGAAAATACTATTGAGGTGGATAGCTGGTGTCCTGATTTGATTGTCTGAACTTTTGCCCTTTTAGCGGCTACCGATTTGGGATACCCAATAGGTGATTCCAGGTACCATTAAATAAAACTGATTGAAAGCTTTTAAGTGTTTGCTGGGCAAAGAAATTTTGAAGAAGTTTATGACTTGGATTGGGTTTATAATGTTAATAAGTTAGCTCACCCAGAAAACATGGATTAAGGCTGCTGTGTGCCTGGCAAGGCACTTTGACCCAGACGTGAAGAATATAAGATCCCTCCTTCTGGAAAGACTTCTTGTTCATCTTCAGGATGTGCACCCTCCTGATTCCCCTTCTTCCTCACTGGAACCCTTGTTTTTCTGTATCTTCATTAACCCACCAGGTGGTTTTAGCTTTGAACACTGACTACTGAGAACGTACTGATTCCCACATTGCCATCTTCTCTTAATCTTTTTTTTTTTTTAATTAAAGACAGATTTTTAGGGCAGTTGTATGTTCACAGCAAAATTAAGAGGAAGATACCAAGCTTTCCCATATACTCTGTCACCACACAGGTATCATCTTCCCCATTACTAACATCTGCACCAGTGTGGTACATTTGTTATAACTGATGAAGCTACACCGACACGTCATAATCACCCAAGATGCATAGTTTACATTAGGGTCACTGTTGATGTACATTCTATGAATTTGGACAAATGTATAATGACACGTATCCATCATTATAGTAGCATGCAATGTATTTTCACTGCCCTAAAAATCCTCTGTGCTCCACCTATTTATTCTTCTTCCCCCTCCAATCCCTGACAACCACTGGTATTTTTTACGGTTTCCATAGTTTTGTCTTTTTTAGAATGTCATATAGTTGGAATCATTCAGTATTTAGCCTTTTCAAATTGCCATCTTTCTCTTAGAAATATGCATTTGAGGTTTCGTCATGTCTTTCCATGGACTGATAGCTTATTTCTTTTCAATACTGAGTAATATTCCATTGTCTGAATCTACAGAAGTTTATTTATCTATTTACTTACCAAGAGATATCTTGTTTGCTTCCAAATTTTGGCAGTTATGAAAAAAGCTGCTGTAAACATCCATGTACATGTTTTTGGGTGGACATGTTTTCAGCTCCTTTGGGTAAGTATCAAGGAGCATGATTGCTGGATTGGATAGTAAGAGCATGCTTAGTTTTGTAAGAACCACCTCCCTGTCTTCCAAAGTGGCTGTGCTATTCTGCATTTTCCTCCTATCTTTGGACATTGCCCCATGTGATACTCTATTATCTATTTACTTATTTGCCTTGAGATTATTTCTTCCGTCATCTAGAATGTAGGTAGGTGCCATAAAGGCAGAAGTTGTCTGTTCACCTCTCCTTGATACCGGAGATAACCTGTGTGTCATATGATGAATTCTCAGTAAATAATTTCTTAATGAAAGAATTCCTTCATCCAGGACTTTGTAGAGCTGGGTCAGACACTATGTTGTCACCATTTCTATATATGTGTTCCCTTTCCTGGCTACATTCTCATCCTTCATCTGGAACTATCATCTCTAATGCTTCTCTAGCATGTTCTGTGAATAAGACCATATGTTCAGTGGGTGAAGTAAGGCAGCACTTCTTTGGAGACTTTTTTGACCTGTGGGTCAGAGACTTTGGTTCGTGTGACACTGGTAGGAAGCTGTGCTTACTGGGAAGGTTCTCTCTTCTGATTTATGAAATCATTTGCACTCAGAAATGAAATCTCCATGCTGTGCCATCTGGTCTTGGTGCTGAGTTGAGAAGTGCACACTTCCAGATGGATGCTCTGCGCATGGATGCCGGCCCTGGAAGCACATGCACAGAGGGTTCAGGGGAGGGAGGTGGACTTTGATTGATCTCTTTTTTATGCGGAAACTTACTGTCCCCTAGGCAGCTATTCCATTTTAATTTTTGTTTTGTTGTTTCGTTTTCACTCTCTCATCATTTTTCCTTTCTGAATGCTCGTAAATAATTTTTGTTGGGAATTTCATTAAACAGAACCTTCCGTTTCAATTTTTATTCTCCTAAGTTTTCCTGGCTCGCAGAAGAGACAGCCTTTCAGGGGACAGGAAGTGAGAAAGGAACATTTGGGGGAAAGTAACAGTGAACCTCCCACGATAAAATCTTCATTTCCTCTGAATTTGCTTCTCTATTTGATATTAAAAAAAAGGCTTTCAGATATTATGTTCCTACAATGTTATTAATTACTAACATTTTCATGCATTTATTACGTGCTAGTCACTGCTAAGTGTTTTACATGTATTATCACCATTAATTCTCACAATAATCTTTTGAGGCAGGTTTTATGATTATCTCCGTCTTAGGAGGAAACTGCAGAGGCACTGAGAGATCAAACGACTTCCCAGGGTTATCTAGCTAATAAGTGGGTTTGCTGGGACCTGAGCTCAGAGGACCGGGTTCCAGATTCATGTTCCCAACATCCAAGCTGCGCTATGATTTCTGTAGAGGTAACTGATGTTCTTATAAATTTTAGGTGACATGTTGGTGTCATATGAACTTTTCTGGTTCTCTTAAATATAAGCACATATTTTATGCCAATCTTTGTTTAAAAGCCTTTTTAGAAAAGCTCCCCCACTTCCTGTTTAATTAGGACAAAATTCTTTAAACCAGGCATTCGAAGGATTACCCACTAAAAGCCATTTCACTTTTTTAATTATTTTTCCATTACTTTTTTTTTTGTCAATTTTGTCTCCTCTATTTAAAAAAGTGAAGAAATTTTAAATGTGCAATAATAATTTTAGAACTCCATATCATAATTAACTAGTATTCTCTAGTTGTGGTGTGAGTTGTAATGATCAAAGTAGCAAGGATTATTTGAGGATATATTTGATGCAAAATATTCTTTATAGTAAGAAACTTCACTGCTAAAGTTTTATTTTTATTGTCATGCATATTTTATTTTATTGTATTTTAAATTTATTTTAATTTTTTCTTAACTAACATGAAAATTGAAGAGCAATAAAAATATGAAGGTCTTATATATGAACATGATATATAGTCAATTTAAAGTTTTAGTAAATATTTAGTTTCATTTCAAAGAAATCTTTAATTTCTTCTATAGATAATACTGTACCATATTGTTCTGCAGATGGACATTGCCCCCTACCCCATCAGGCTTATAAGAGGGAGAATGAAAGTTAAGTAACGTGGCAAGTATAATGTTCCCAGTTATTTAACAACCTCCCAGTCAGACACTGGCTCATCCTCTAGAAATCTGGATCCACGCCATCCCCCAGGTATCTAAGATCAACACAGCAGTAGCACTTCATAGTTGTCTTTCCACTCACAGTAAGCAAAACAAGGAATTATTGTGTTCCTCTTTTTTCTCCCTCGCTCTCATATCACCTCCATATTTTTACTTTCTCCCAGTTTTTGTCTACTACAGTTTTGACCTTAAAGAACTGTACTCTATGCTCTTTTTGTCTCAATTTCTCTTACCTAATAATGATTTCAGAGAGGTTTTTCTTTAGTACAGCTTCTCAAACAGGACGAGTCTTTTAACCAAACCTCATCTCTCTGCTACCCTAAGAAGAGAGTAGATAGCAAAGGCCTGACTGTTCTTTCCCCGTCCCCCTATAACTACTAATTTAGTAAGAGCAAATAAATCTCTCAATTTTTTAATCTTATTTTGGTACTAGTGAAGTTTTTCTTATTCCTGGATTAAGAGACACACCTACAAATCCTAATGTGGCATCTTCATGATCTTTAGGTTTTCTAGACTTTTAAGAGATAGGAAAAACTAGGAATAGGACTCTACATTTATAAAGCTAGACTAGATCTCTTTGCTTTGTCTAAATCAATGTAGGAGCCATCTCCTTATTCTCATAAATTTCAGGTTTTTCTCTTAAAAACAAATTAATACAGTAAAATATTATGTTTTTCTAAAAAATTCTATTTATATGTGAAGCTTTTCAACATATCATTTCTAAAAAGAATTGATATGCATTTCAATTTAATGCTGCTATATATACATTTATTGAGCACCTGTTTCATGTCAATTATTGGGCTTAGAATTCTGGGAATATTAAATAATCTCTGACATGGTCCAAGCTATGAAGGCACTTAAATTCTTATTAGATAGAAATGCTTATGGAAAATTATAAATTTTGTAATTTCCAGTTGAAATTACAAAGCAATTAAATTATATAAGATATAAAGCAAAGATGTTTTATTTAGTTGTACTCACTTTTTCTAAAAAAATTTAGAATACAATCCAATGTATTTTTCATATTTTCTTTTATTTATTTCATTTATTCATTCATTCAATATTAATTGATCAAATAAATTCCTTTAAGGGATTCTGCTTTCTGCAGAATAGTTTGACAGGTATTTTGATAGACAATAAATATAATGAAATGTTTGGAATATCAAACAAGATTGTGACTTCTGCTTTCATTAACATATTTTTTAGGCTGGTATTATAGATAAAATTATTTAAAGTCAAATAGTGAACACTCGTAGACAGCCCCTTATTTTAGAAATAAAATCTGTCATTGGGAATTTGAAAAACTAAGACTTTTTTTTTTAAATTAAGAAAGAGGAAAAAGGGACAATCCACAGTTGATTGTAATGCAATTATAATGCTAAAAATAGAAGTAGGCAAAGGGTATTGTGAGAGATGGAGGAGCACAGAGAGCACCTAGATCAGCCTGGGGAGAGGTCAGGAACAGTGTCTGAGAAGGTGCACTTTTAAAGGGGAAGAGGGTTAGCAATAGATTCCAGGTCTTTGGGTGAGGAAATGTAGCTTATTTATGTTTCATTTTAATATAGGGTGGAGAGAGAGTAAGATGAGGAGGGAGGGTAGGGTGAGGAAAGGGAGAGGATGTTAGTCTGTTTTGGGAGGATTTTATTTATTTATATTTATTTATTTTATATTATTCTTATATTGAACATTATTTATTTATATTAAGTTCCTCAGTTGATCCATGGAAACAGAAAATTACTTCAGTCATTATATACCCAAGGATGGTACATAATTAGTATTTAAGATGCCAAGGAAAAAAGTTAATTAACTCATTATTATGCTAGGATGCTCTAGGGTAGGGGTTCCCAACCCCTGGGTCACAGACTGGTAACTGTCTGTGGCCTGTTAAGTACTGGGCCGCAGAGCAGTAGGTGAGTGGCAGGCAAGCAAGTGAAGCTTCATCTGTATTTGCAGCCGCTCCCCAGCACTAGCATCACTGCCTCAGCTCTACCTCAGAGCATCAGGCATTAGATTCTCATAGAAGTACATGTCCCTGGTGCCAAAATGTTGGGGACCGCTGCTGTAGGGTATTAGAGCTTAAATCTCTGAGGAGCTCCAAGTGAGAAAGACTTGATAATGAATTAAGGAATTGAGGAATGTAACTCTTTGGTACAAAGTTTTTAAATTAAAATTATTTTATTTATTCTATATTTTGGGATATCATTTTTTTGAGTTGCTATCTCTCATTTCCTTCCTTCCATTCTTCCTTCTTAGCACTTTGAAAGAGTCCTTCAATAACTGATTAATTTAGGACTTCCTTCCCTTCCATGGGCCTAGGAATTTTGTTCAAGGCTTTAAATCATAATATAAAATCTTATACTCTTATGCCCATTCATAGCCTCTGGATTCAATGTTAAGTAAAATTTCATAGTGCAAATCAAAGTCATGGTCTCAGTCATGGTAAGATGAAGTATAAATTGGCCCAAGAGAGATGATATTTAGGTTTATTTGAGAAAGAACTCTATTTTCAAAGTGAATGATTTTCCAGAGTAAATTTCTGGGCCCTCACAATGAAGGAAGCTTTTCTTCCTTTTCTCTCCTTTATCTTTTTGTAAAGGTTAATGTCTTCAAATGTCCTCCAAACAATGTACTTTGTGTCTCTTTATACATTTTTGCAGTTCTGGTTCACTTCTTACATTGCTGGATAGGGAGCAGGTAAAATGTGTGTTCCGCCCTTTGCCTCTGCCAGCACGTTTCTGCCAGTCAGGACACAGTTTTCTATTTAGAAATCTTCCACCTTTCTGTTCCAGGGGCCTCTGGCACAGGTTAGCCATAAGCAAGTCTAGGTTCACAAAGGTTGATCCACGAGTTGGCATCTACTCCTCATAGTTCTGCAGATGGGCCAAGAAAAGCAAATTGTGACCTCTTTTCAATTTGTGTGATATTGCCATGAAGAGATATGATTCAGCTCTTTAAAGAGATGCCTCTTTCTTGATATAATCCTTGAATATAAATTCTTCACAGTGCGGAGTGTTACCTGGGGAAATAGAACCCAGTGATTTGCAAAATCAGGTTAAAGTTACTAAATTCCACACCCCAGAGAGATAGTTGGTGTAGTCATCTTAGGGGAATGGTCAATTCAATAGGATAGGGCCAAACTTAGCAACAGTCACTGTTATTTTCATGACTGCGTTGTGTGAACCAGACTACATATCCCTCTGATATCATTCTCTGGCCATGCTCTGATTAAAACAAAAGCCTTTGAATAAAGCCACTGTTTGAGTACTGAGTACAAAAATCTTTTCTTCTTAATGAGAGAAGCAAACCATTTTCTCACATAAATCATCGATTGGTATATTATTAGATGGAAAAGGCTAAGGCCCATGGGCCACAAGACTGATCACATTATGGAAATTCATATGTTCCTGTGCAAAACCAGTCTGGTTTTATGGGCCTGTTGCAGTGAGGTGATGGCCTACCTGTGTAAAATGAAATCTGCATCCTTCTGTTTTTATCTTGACAGTTTCTGGTGCCACCACTGCTTTTTGTTAAATCTCATTGTATGATCTGAGCATCAAAATGAAAGGTTCTTTCTGTTAGTGTATTGAATAAACACTATTCCTGCTTCTGGAATTCTTATGAGGGCCTCTGTGCATCAAACAGTTGCATCAACTTTATTCAAAATGACTTTGTTCTGTGCCGGTATTTCTCAGTTAAGGGCTTATTTAGAGTGGCAAGGCTAACTATAAAATCACTTTGATAAGAATTGCAAAAATCATGACAGCACACTTTTGTAAGGTCCCCTTTCTCTCTAAAGCAAATAAGGTAGATCCCAATTTTCCAAATATTTACAGAAGTAAATTATATGCTTTTCACCATTGGAAATTTCATGACTCACAATTTCCTGCCATTATTGGAACTAAACCTCATATATTTTTTTTTCATTTCAATTGTACTTTCTTTCAAATCATCAGGAGTCTCATATTGACATTGAAATGGAGATCAAGGCTCTTGCTGTAAAATAATTCTTTTGTGACCCTACCTAATATTTAGCTATGGAGTAAATTCTAAAGAAAAGTCTATATTCAAACATTTCAGTGAAATTAATAATGCCACTATTTTAAGTCATTAATGCATAAAAACTTCATAATATGTTTTTCTTTAATGCATTGGCTTAAAAATATTGAAATGCCATCCTAAGAGTAAATTATTTTGATTTCATTTATAATAAGTGGGAACTGTACATTTTTGTTCTTATGACTTAATATATATATATATGTATATGTATATATGTGTGTGTATGTATATATATGTATGTGTATATACATACTCAGCTCTGTAGTTCCATAAAAAGTCTATTTCACATTTTCACATTTATAACTTACTGCACTTATATGAGTTCAGCTAGCAGCAAAGATCTTAAAAGCACTGTCATTTTTCTCCACAAAAGAATCCTATTAAAGAGTATAATAAGATTTTGAAAATTAAAAAATAATACTCGGGCCATTGACTTATAATGGTTCACCTAACAGAACACATTAGATGAGGCATGTTTGAATCTTACTTCAGTTTCTAGGCTATTATTTCTTCTACTAGATTTCAGGGAGTGAAATCAATGGCATTATAGACAGTAGAAGGACATGGGGAGGTTATATAGACATGGACACTCCCCAACTCCGAAGGGTACTGTCATTCCCAAGGCTGCATTTCCCACAGAGTTATGGCCACTTCGCCAGCACCCATCCAGCTGCCATTTTGGCTTCCATGCTGCAACCCTTTCTATTTTGTAGCTTTGAACTCATTGCCAAGCAATTTTGATTTTTTGAATACACAAATCAGTGTCTGAAAGCATATCAGAACCTTGATCTCATGATTTCTCATTTGGGTCATTCATTACTTTTCGTGGTCACATTCGATGGCTATTGATGAAAAAGAAAAAATAGTTTGGTGGAGGTATAAAATCTTCAATCTAGTTCCTAGTCTTTTTCACTTTTAGTGCATTTTAACATGCAAATGGAGCTAGGGGTTCAGAGAGTTCCTGCTAGCTTGTTTATTTGGGAAGCTCTAGGTGACTTGTAGACAGCCATGGAATTGAAATAAACACAAGGTCATATGACAGCACTGAGGAGCTTTAATTACTGCAGTCTGAGCTTGGGTAAGTCAAGTCTCAGTTTTACTTTCCTTTTTCTTTTAAATGAGGCAATGATGGCTTATCTACTCATGTTCCAATGTCTTTTGGATAACAACAGAGGATAATTCATAATCACAGGTTTTTAAAGTCCATAATCAAATGGGATATGTCATGATTTCTAGTATCATTATTGTAATAGAGGCCATTAAACTCACAGCTAACTAGGCACTTCTGCATTCAGAGGAAAGAACACTCTGCCCTGATTTTCCTCCCTTTGTCCCTTATATTACCATTCAGAACTAGGAATCCATGAATGTATAAATCTGTTTTAGATTTTTTTTAAAAAGCTTAAAATATTAGGATAGAGATGAACATGTAAATGATATGTAATTTTCTATATCCATGCTATGTGCCCTCTACTTTCATAGCAGGAAAATAGGAAATAACAGTTACCACTTACTGAATATTTATTATCTATCATACACTGTCCTGTAAGCTTTCTCTGCATCTCTTAATTCTGACAAGATTCCTATGACAGCAGCTACTACTATTATTTTCATTCTAGAAATGAAGAGATCAAGCACAAATGAGATTAATTAACTTTTTTAGTAGATGATTACTGTAGAAAGAAAGCCTTTATTGTGTGGGAAGTTACACTTTAAGATATAGTCTCTTTCCATTTTTTTTAGTAATTATGTATAAATAAACTATAGCATCACTCAATATTATTCCAGAAGGATCTGAAATTAGACAACAGCATTTGGTTAGTGGATAACCAAACACAGCTGTTGGAGGTGTGAGGTCACAAAAACAGAAGCATCCAGGAAAGCTGGAATAATTTATCAATAATGATTAAGACATTGGGCATTTCATAAGGGAGCATTAACCAGCTGGCAGGAGTTGATGGACCAAACAGTGCTAGGTCATTAACTACAACAGTCTGGGAATTGTCTTACGCTGAAGTTAATACTCTGGCTCGAATATGTTTATTTAAAGAAAACCGATTGATTCTTTTTGTACTGGATAGATTGAAAAGGTTATGATAAGAAAAAGTCTAAGAGAGGGACTGATTATAGTCCTTTACAGCAAAATATGAGAGAAAAATTATGTATGTGTGAAAAGGGAAGCATATTTGAATACTTTAGACTCTATTTATTGGTCATAGAAATTGGAATTTCTATATCATTCCTTCCTCCAATAAAATCACATAAACTAGTGTTCACCTGCAGAGCTCAGCAAAGCAGTGCCATAAGGAAATGCTGAGCTAAGAAAAAGGCCAAAGGTGAGGCAGAATAGGGAAGAGACAGGAGAAAAGAAGAAGAGTTTCATCATGATCATATGTAATTAGTGTAGGTACCATTTTATGGGTGGGGTAACTGCCATCTAGAAAGTTAAGAAAATTAGGTTGTACAGAAAATAAGGGGCTGAACCAGAAATGAAAGCCACAGGTCTCCAAATCTACAGCCTTTTAACGACTGTAGTATTGTTCTCCGAGAAGCCTCCACTGGCTCTCTGTGCTTCTCTACTTTTCAGAACCTGGGAGGGGAGAGACGACCTTCTCTTGGTACCAGCATCTAGTAGCCCATGAAGGGACTCTTGTCAGTCTTTATTGGTATATACTGTTCTGCAGCACTTGGCACCATGAAGCACTCTTTTCTCATGGTTTTTCTGACACCATTTCATTCTGGTTATTTCTTATTTTGATCACTCCTTCTCAGTCTCCTTCACTAGTGATTTTACTTCTTCTGCCCCTTGAACATTATTAGTGTTCCTTGGGTTTCAGCCTC